>JACRUU010000028.1:16094263-16394263 GCA_030449085.1 Kryptopterus vitreolus
CAACACTAAAAAACACCGCCAGGGTCCGGGTTCGATTCCCGTCTCGGCCATGTGTGTGTGGAGTTTGCATGTTCTCCCCGTGCCTCAGGGGGGTTTTCTTCTCCGGGTTCTCCGGTTTCCTCCTACCGTTTTTTTTTTCCAGTCCAAAAACATGCACGGTAGGTTGATTGGAACCTTGGAAAATTGTCCCTAGTGTATGAACGTGTGTGTGTGTGCTCCCTGCGATGGGTTGGCATTCCATCCAGGGTGTATCCTGCCTTAATGCCCATAGACGCCCGAGATAGACACAGATACCCCGTGACCCGAGGGAAGATCGGATAAAGCGGTAGAAGATGAATGAATGAATGTGCATGAGCTATACAACTAAACTTCCCAGGGGGCGCTGTAACGGGCGTGTCCCACACCCAGGGATGAGCCTCACTGACATCCTAATCACCGAAGAGAAATAAATAAATAATCCTTATTATATATATATATATATAATCGTCAGGAAAACTAGAGGGTCCTGCGCGCTGAAGTGTTGGGCCCTAATTAGTAGCAAACCAATAAACAACTCTGAAGGCGAAGGTCCGTCCATACTTTTGACTGGTACAATTATGAGAAAGTTATGAAAGTACACCCTCTTTGAATTTGTTGGTTTTTATGTATCAGGAACATACAAATCATAAAAATCCATAAAAAAATCATAAAAAAGTGTTTCATTCAATAGCTTGTCGACCAGCCTTTATCAGCGATGATAAAATGAAGTCATCATGTTCTGTATGACCATACATCGCACATCGTTCTGGAGGAATGCTGGCTCTTTTTTTCTTCAGTTAATTGTTTATCAATTAATCACAAAGCACATTTAACATGCGAACTGAGCTACAGTCTAAGCCAGTGGTGTCCAATCTTTTTCTCAGAGTGCCAGTGTGGGTGAAGGTTTTAATTCTAACCATGCATGTTCACAGCTATTCAATGAGTATTGTGTGTAGCACTTGATTGGTTGAAATGAAAACCTGCACCCAGGGTTTGACATCCAGGAACATTTACAAGGACATCCATGAATAATCTCCCTCACTGTGGAAACATCATAGCTTTATATTGTTTAGAAATGGCCTTACTTCCAGCAATACTTCCTTCTCTATGGTCAGTGCCAATGTATTTTTTCCTTAAAAGCAAAATAGTAACTATGATAAAAAGCCGTCACAAACCTGACGTTGTCTTATGGAAGTCATGAAAATATGTCATGAGTGCATTTAATTTTTATTATTAAAGTGTATTTATTCTATTTTATTTATTATTATTATTATGTCATTTTTATTTGTCACACACATTCATACAATGTCGACAATTTATTTTATTATTTATTAAATTCTTTAAATTCTTACTCGTTTCATATGCAAAGACTGTGTATGTGTGTAGCAGATAAAGAAAGGTTTTTTTTTTTTTTTTTACCAAATTAATAAACAAAAAACATTTAGTAACATAAGAAGACTATTTAGACTAGTAAATCTGGTAGAACGTTTGCTCGAAGAAGAAAAGCGGAACAGGATTGCTTTGTAATTAATGAATTAATGAAACCGAGTGGCTCGATTACACAGAGAACGTATTGAACTAACCGAGAGTGCATTTGTGGAGCTGGTAGGCCTCATAGAGCTCCTGTAAACAGCAGTAGCACTTCGTTAGCTGCATTTTCTGTTGTTCCAAATTGGGCTGGAGGCTGAGGTTCTGCTCAGCGAGACTGCGGTTACTAGCGAGTGTCATCTCTTTCGTTTGCTGCATCTCCTGCATCTGAAGAATGCAATCAGGGAGCACATGAAACTTGGAAATGAGTTTAGTACATTGAATTACATACATTCTATATTACATTGCATGTAAACATGAGAGTGGTTGTGATGCAATACATTACACACATTAAATGACTGCAATCATTTTTTTTCTTTCCTTCATTGTGTATGAACTGCTGAAGTTTCATTTACACATATAACTTCTTGTGACTGCTAAAGTACCAATGTAACAATGTAGTCTCACTGGCTATTGGAATTCAGATCAACAGCTCCCAGAATATCTTTGAAACGTTTATAGAAATGCGTAAATAAACCGTATTTAGATGCCAAAATCGTGATTAGGATCTTACCCACACAATAAAGGATTTTTTAAGGAAAGCTGAACATCTGTCCAATTATAAAATGGGTTATAGAAATGTAATTACGAAGTAAATCTTCACATTGTAAAAACAATACCCTAGTCTTTTGCATATGGCCAAAATGAACATGCACATTTCTCTAAAAACAATTAAGGATGAAAATTAACAGGTCATAAAGAGTTGGATTACTGTGTAAAACAGCTTATCGAAATTTGCTCTGCATGTAATATACAATTGAATTTTTCCTTGAGGGACACGGTGGCTTAATGGTTAGCACGTTCGCCTCACACCGCCGGGGTCCGGGTTCGATTCCCGTCTCGGCCATGTGTGTGTGTGTGTGTGTTCTCCACGTGCCTCAGGGGATTTTTCTCCGGGTTCTCCGGTTTCCCCCCGGTCCAAAAACATGCACGGTAGGTTGATTGGCACCTTGGAAAATTGTCCCTAGTGTATGAATGTGTGTGTGAATGTGAGTGTGTGTGTCCTGCGATGGGTTGGCATTCCATCCAGGGTGTATCCTGCCTTAATGCCCATAGACACCCTAGATAGGCACAGACTCCCCGTGACCCGAGGGAAGATCGGATATAGCGGTAGAAGATGAATGAATGAATGAATTTTCCCTTGCTTCATATTTCATTACGACTTTATTTGATTTGTTAGCGTTTAAATATTTTGTAAACTTGTGACTTACAGAACTTAGGAAAATGTTTTGGAGGTTCTTTGTTATGAGATTTATAACAAAGAGTCTTATGGCTTGGTTAAAATACGTAAAGATATTACACTTGACACGGCAGCACGCCACACTGTCAATAATAATTAGATCATCTCAGTAATGCTGATAAGTGAAGCTAAGGGTCTATATGAAATCTGACTCAAATGGACATGGGAAAGTTGCTTAAAAATAGATTTAGGTAAATTAGTCAAATTGGTCTTTTATTTGGGCGACATAAATTAAGACGCTTGATCAACGAATCTATTTTTTAAATGTATATATAATATTAACCTTGCCAACAGGAAGATTGCCAAATACGCAATCTCTGAGCTAATGAGCTTTGCACGAGGGCATGATGAAAGAAAGTCATCACAAACGACACACAACGAAAGCTTCACAATAATGAACAAGCTGGCAAGATTGTGTAATATCTGTGTGTATCATCTTGATGTGAAATGTGTGTGTGTGTGTTATGCTATTTAAAAGGGGTTACCATAGAATTCTCCTAACATACAAACACACCATTCTGCATCTAAATTATCAGTTGATAAATCATTTATTCATCAAACAACGATCCCATAATGAATAATGAATCATAATCCAGATTTTAAATGAATGAACAACAAAGAACACATGTTATCGTCATATTTTACTTAATCGCTAAACCAGACACACCTCCCTTGTTTTCTATTCGAATTTCAGTCACATATATTTTAATTGCACTTAATAATAATAATAATAATAATAATATTTTAGACGGAGTTAGATTTACTTGTCACGTGACCAACTAGCACGTCTAAAACCTGCTATTTATTAAAAAAGGATACTTAAAAAAAAACTGTGATTAAAGAATCAATAGTCAGGATATTTACTTTGAGATATATAACAATGCAAAATTACCCCGAGTGACTGAATTACATGAACAAAAGCACATTTTAAGACAAAACAAGGAACAATCGGCCCCTTTGTACAGCATGATTTCTTGCTTCTTATCACCCCTCTAACACAAGTAAACATTAACACAGGTAAACAGTGAATAAATGGCGAAGAAAGAATGAATAAATAAATAATGGAGATAAACAGATGACACGGGAGAGGGATTTTTTTGCACAAGGAAGAGAATGCATCACAAGTCGTCCGCTTTTGGCGACCACACGCAGCTTACCTCGTCCGTTTCTTTGACGATTTCATTGAGCTTCTCATCGTTTTCGAGCAACTCGTTCAGCTGGATCAATGAATACGAACTCAATTTACTCGTGAACCCGAAGATTTCCCCCATCGCTACTCCACCAACAACAACAACACTCACTCTCCCATCAACCGGAAATACGATCTCTGCCCAATGAGAGCCCGCGATCAGCGGCAAGTGAGGTAAGTATGACGCGTCTGCTCATTTTGCTAGATAAAGGCTGCGTTTGACAAGATGCTCGTAACTCGTAAGTTGGAATTCTCAAAGCCCCAAAAAGGTTTAGATCAGCGTTCAGTTAACGACCCCGAGGTCATTATTGTGACGCAATAAACCCAGTGCGGGGGCACGGTGGCTTAGTGGTTAGCACGTTCGCCTCACACCTCCCGGATCCAGGTTCGATTCCCGTCTCGGCCATGTGTGTGTGGAGTTTGCATGTTCTCCTCGTGCCTCAGGGGGTTTTTCTCCTGGGTTCTCCGGTTTCCTCCCGGTCCAAAAACATGCACGGTAGGTTGATTGGCACCTTGGAAAAATTGTCCCTAGTGTATGAATGCGTGTGTGTGTGTGTGTGTGTGTGCCCTGCGATGGGTTGGCATTCCGTCCAGGGTGTATCCTGCCTTAATGCCCATAGACGCCTGAGATAGGCACAGACTCCCCGTGACCCGAGAAGATCGGATATAGTGGTAGAAGATGAATGAGTGAATGAATGAATAAACCCAGTGCAACAAAGACAGATCTCTACTTGTTATGAAGTCACGTGACGTTAAGCGGTGAGACGGACAGAGCGAGGATCAATAATAATCACTTTTGTTCATTTCTCCTGTATATTTCTTTCCTTGTCTTTTTCCACAAACTCAGTGTAAAAACATGAATCCTCCTACAGCCCTAGTTAGACCAAATGTCTCTTTCAACTTAAATAAAAAAAACTTTAAAAAGTTTAAAACAAACATGTACTTGTTTGAAAGTAGAAGAAACCTACTGGAGCATTCATTCATTCATCTTCTAGCACTTTATCCGATCTTCCCTCAGGTCACGGGGAGTCTGTGCCTATCTCAGGCGTCTATGGGCATTAAAGCAGGATACACCCTGGATATATTTCCCTATATACATGTATAGTCAGCATATGTATATTCATGTAAATAAAAATATATTTAACCGTCGAAGGTGTTAGCTCAGTGGACTCTGGACCAGAAGGTTGCAGGTTCATATCCCAGCATCACCAAGCTGTAAGTTTGTTACCATTCATGTGAGACCCAATATTATGTGTATGAAACAGAGGGAGGTAACTGATATTGATAATGCGTATTAATGTTTTTATCAGATTTGGTGACCCTGCTGTAAGTTTGGTGCTGTTCCCGTGTGGCAAATATTTTTCATGATAAAACACACAAACACGCACACACACACACACACACACACACACACACACACACACACACACACACACACACACACACACACACACACACACACACACACGTATTTACATGGAATGCGCATAGGAAGAGTAAATTGATGAAATCTTAATGTAATAAATGCGAGATAATATATACATTACAAAATTGTAATAACATTTCGATCACATTAAATACAAACTGAAACCTCTTTCATGGTCGGAAATCTTTTTAAATGCCAGCAAGGAAAGTCCATATTGTAGCCTGACCCTCGAGTTGGCTCACCCTCCGCCTATATATATATATATATATATATATATATATATATATATATATATATATATATATATATATATATATATATATATATATATATATATATGAACAACAGTCTAAAACATCTGCATCTGACAACGTTGTTGTACTAGCCTTAATTAATAAATAACATTCAAGGTGATTTTTTTAAAAATCACGAGAATAGAGAAGGCAACGCATTTGAATAGCTTTGTTTTTTAAGTATTGTAAATGACTGAACAGTTAATGTCACATCCATCTGCAGTCTGTTCTCCAAGCAAGGTATCTTCAAGGTATCGTGTACGGCACCAGGAGCATTCTTCCACTTACCTTTAATGATGTTTGATAGTTACGCTTTAGTTTGCATAGTGAACGATCTCTAGACGATCTATTTTTAGATCCATTTAGCAACAGCGCCCTCTGTGGTCACACCATATTGCTCCAGTTTGTGGAGCTCATTTCGCCAACATCCCCCTGAATAACACAAACTTTTCTCAAGTTTGGAGTGAACAGTCAGAACGTGTAACATATATTAGTAGTCAATGTACAGACTTATATTGTTATATTATAAAATATAATACTACTACTACTACTACTACTACTAATAATAATAATAATAATAATAGTTAATGCCTGTCTATGTAAGTAACTAATATACAGTCATAAAGCTAAACCATAGAATAACCCTATGGTTTATGGTTTAAATCCAGTAATGTCAGATCTATGCGCTAAAAAACTCCCCTACCACAGATTGTGATGCTAAGTCGTAATTATGTGATACTAAGTCATAATTATGAGATCAGGATATCATAGTTATGAGAATTTTTCTTTTGTGAATGCAATGTGCTTCCATAAATATGAACAGGTGGGGAAAGTATTTGTTTTGTTCAGTGTATCCACTGTCGTTTTCATTTCATTGTTATTTTGGAAATTTGGAGAATGAAGTTAAGAAAAAGGCACGGTGGCGTAGTGTTTAGCACATTCGCCTCACACCACCAGGATCCGGTCGATTCCCGTCTCGGCCATGTGTGTGTGTGGAGTTTGCATGTTCTCCCCGTGACTCAGGGGGTTTTTCTCCGGGTTCTCCGGTTTCCCCCCGGTCCGAAAACATGCACGGTAGGTTGATTGGCACCTTGGAAAATTGTCCCTAGTGTGTGAATGTGTGTATGAATGTGTGTGTGTGTGTGTGTGTGCCCTGCAATGGGTTGGCATTCCATCCAGGGTGGATCATTTCTGTGTTTGCAGAATGGACATAGTTGGTCACATGATCTTGTTCATTGAGTTGTACATTCTGGTACACTAAAATTTGTTTTCTATGTAGCAGGAAAGATCAATGATGCACTTAAAGATTTTATTGCTTATTTATAAGCATGTTTTGTGTTTTTAACACTTTGTGCGCAATTAGTGTTCATATGTATTAAAGTGTATTAAAATGAATTCTATTTCATGGATGTTGATAAACATGGTTAAATGTATGATTAACTAAATTCATTTCATATTAATAATCCTACACTCTTAAAGTAAATATAATTATGATACTTCATTTCTAAAGATGTGAAAAAGTAAGTTTATCCTAATACATCTAATGATATTTTGCTCACTTTGTTGACATTTTGTTAACCACTTTGGTTAAAAGTGAATGTTTGCTTTCCATCAGGAGTAGAACTTTGATTTGTATGAATGAATATTTATTCAGTTGAGATGAGTAAACAGATTACTTGTAACTAGTTGCAAATAATTTGTTTACTTTGATACAAGGACACTTTTTTTTTTTCAGTGTGGGTAAGACTGCTGATCTGATCAGTTATCCGGAAGACGATCGTTGACCCCCTTCACATGGAGGGTAAACCATAAACATTCATTACCAAAGAAGCTGGCTGAGTGCTGTATCCAAGCATAATAACAGTTAAGTTGGAGGAAAAATGATTCAGAACCAGCCGAGAGAAAATCGATTCAAGAATTCCGGTGAACTCCACAAGAAATGGACTGAGGTTGAGGTCAAGGCATCAAGAGCCACACACACATGCAGACATGTCAAGGAATTTGGCTACACTTATCATATATAAAAGGTCATATTCCTTTTGTTAAGCCTGAACCACAGATGGCATCAAAGTCATCTTACCTGGACTAAGGGCCAAGAAATGCAAGATGATCTGAAGGCCACTGTTAGACAAACCTGGGCTTTCATACAATACCACCTCAGCAGTGCCACAGACTGATCACCTCCATGCCATGCCTCAGTAAAGCACAAGGAGCCCCTACCAAGTATTGAGTAGATATATATAGTAAATGAACATACTTTCCAGATAGCAATTTCCAGAAAACACTTTCCAAGAATTCACTAGAAAACTGTGAGCTAAAACCATCACAAATAAAAGAATTAATTTAATACACAAGTTTCACAATTGACTTTTCCATGTCATTCTTATTCATTGAGATGCACCTGTGTGTAAGTAACAGCTGTGGAAATAAGTGTAGAGCATACAAAACTTACTGGGAAGAAAAATGGTTAGGGAAGTGTAGCTCAGTGGTTAAAGTCATGAATTTAAATACGAGCAATCCCGTGCTGCTGTCAATAAGTAAATAAACTTCAAATGCTCAATTGTATGAACAGCAGTTACATTCTCTTAATGAAGATGTCTGTCATATGCTACAAATGGAAATGAAATGAGGCATTTGGATTTCAGAGACAACAATACATACAGAAACAGAATAATGCATAACTGCAGATCTGATGCCAGCTAAGTACGCAGTCTAATCAACTATGAACCATTTACTTTATTTACCATTTTACTTTATTTATGAACCATTTACTGTTATATACAGTTTGCTTTTAGATCACAGCAAAATATGCTTTCAACTGCTTTTTAATTACAGACAATATATTTTTTTATTTATATTGATCCCATTGTTGTTTATTATCTTTAATTTGTATGAAATATAAATGCAAAATAATACATTCTTAATAATGATCTTAACCCATTTTATATGCATGGATGATGCTGTTTACAGCCATATTCCACTTTAGCCTTAAGCATCTGACAGCCTCTACAGTTGAGTTTCTCTTTGGTTCATCTATTAATGGTATTATTTATCCAAGGGTGGCACAACCAGTTATTAGGTTTTGGGCAAATATTGACATACTCATATTTTTGCTGTGTTTTCCCCCTTAATAAATTAAATAATCAGTTAAAAAGTGATCTTTGTATTAAATGTTTGAATTGACGTCTGAATTCCTTTAAGTGTGACAAATATAGAAAGAAATCTAATCGGCCTGCCTATATTTTCAGAACATCTATGTTATCTTTAAAAGCAAATAGTTAATAGTTTAGAATCAGATTAACATCCTATAGAATGTCCAAATATTTGCAATTTCACTGCTATTTTAATATCAGGTTTGAAAAGACTAACCTTCTAACATCAATATTCTCTCATTACTATTTTAATAGGCAGTGCACAATGTAGATGTTACACTATAATATTCAAAGCAGATGTTTTCTCAAAATAAACCTTGTAACCAGCCTACAGTGCCTCCTTTTCTAGTAGTGGTGCTTGTCCATCCTGCGCTTCTAAGCCAAACGACTACAGAAGAAATCATTCAGTGTGCAATTAATCCCACCCCACCCCTTTTCTATGATTACTCCAGCAGTGCTGCTTGCTCAAATCCTTAAAAAGGACTCTTTGTGCTGCCTTATTGTAAACAGTAGTGGTACTCATACACACACACACGCACACACACACACACGCGCGCGCACACGCACACATACACACACACCATTATGCAGTATAGGTTTAAAGTTTAAACTAGACTAACATTTGTGAAAGAACATGAATAGACACATTTAAAAAATGTAGGTGTGTCTACATGTGAACAAAAGTGACAAAAGTGAAATAATATATTAAAAAGCTCCATATATACACTTTATAGTTTATTTCTTTATAGATTCCTTATAGTTTATTTCTCCCACCTAATAAAACTTGATGAATTTTAACTCCCTTTAATAAGGGATCATTTGCTATACTCTACACACGTATCATGTACACAAAATAAGAATAGAACGAAGCCTTTACTAGTCACATACAGTGCAGAGAATTATACAGCATTTGTACACCCACAGTACTGTGCAAAATTGTGGACATATGCTATGAAGTGAGTTTTCTGTTTTCTCGCGTCCTTTTTGGTCAGGTACTCTTACAACAACTCTTAATTAATACTCAAAATTTTATATATGCCCTTTCTCAATCATTGAACATTTAAAGGCTCTATGGGGTATTTGGTGTTGAGTCTATAATGATCTCTAGTTTCACAAATCCAACAGTTTGTAAAAGACTGTAGAAAGGACACAATTGCATATTTTGCATTCTCCAGTGTTTGTATCGTTTTATAGGCTAACATGGATTCCTAAATGGCAGTTTTCATCGGTTCATTACAGTCAAAATACAGTAAATATAATATAATATAAGGAGACTGCATTAATTAGAGTGACACACACGCACACAAACACACACACTCACACACACAGATACACACACATATATTTATTACAGTATAATCCTAACCGTACATTTTCTGCCTGATTCTCTGATAAAAACATGGAAAAGATTACATTTAGCATTTCAGTCAGCGTCTATCTCCTCATTTGTGCTGAGTGACATGAAGAAAGAGGGAAGTTCATGTACATGAACACAAATCAGTAGATTAAAGGTCATAAATATCTCACAAAATGTTGTGAGACTGTGTTGTTTATTATGTCTATAATGTACCTATTATCAATTTTGTCACAAGGCTGTGGATTTATCATTTGCTGGTGTTCACACTGGCACTGTGGACCTGCATTTCACCGAGGCTAACATGGATTCCTAAGTGGCAGTTTCCAACATAATGACAAGGTGACAACTGCCTTGCTGAGGTTGATTGAAGGTGATGAGTGGCCAAGTATGTCTCTAGACGTGAACCTAGTAAGCAGCTGAGGGGGAATCCTCAGGTGAAAGGCGGAGCATCGCCATGCAGCAGCTCTGTGATATCATGAATGAACAACCTGTGCAGTTCTGCTGAATTCCATGTTCCATGTCATCTTTCCATGCCCAGCAGGATTAAAAAATTACGAGAAGACAATTGTGCTCACACAACATATTGATACAGTTTTGATATGGTCACTTATAGCAAGGGTCTTCAACTAATATATATATATAATATATATATATATATATATATATATATATATATATATATATATATATATATATATATAATATATATATATATATATATAGGGGGAACGGTGGCTAAGTGGTTAGCACATTCGCCCTTTATTATTTATTTACACATTATGCCTTTATTCCACAGAATAATTACATTTTCAAAGAAAACGAATGACATCCTTTCAGTATAACGTTTTCTTTTTTTTTTTATAAAATAACAGACTAACAAAGGGGCACGGTGGTTTAGTGGTTAGCACGTTCGCCTCACACCACCAGGGTCCGGGTTCGATTCCCGTCTCGGCCATGTGTGTGTGGAGTTTTGCATGTTCTCCCCGTGCCTCAGGGTTTTTTTTCTCCGGGTTCTCCAGTTTTCCTCCCGGTCCAAAAACATGCACGGTAGGTTGATTTGGCACCTGGTGGAAAATTGTCCCTAGTGTATGAATGTTTGTGTGATTGTGATTGTGTGTGTGTGTCCTGTGATGGGTTGGCATTCCATCCAGGGTGTATCCTGCCTTAATGCCCATAGACGCCTGAGATAGGCACAGACTCTCCGTGACCCGAGGGAAGATCGGATATAGCGGTGTAGAAGATGAATGAAAAAAAATAATTATAAATAAATAAATATATATATATATATATATATATATATATATATATATATATATATATATATATATATTCACACACACAGAGATTATTGCTTACTCTGTCGTATATTTATAAGGCACGTTTAATGCACTTGTTGTGGTTGGTGCGCCTCTTGAATAAACAAACTACCTTAAATGCTTCGAAACAGACTTTAGTGCTGTATAAAGTGCCGGCGGTATAAAATGGTTTGCAGCTGTCCAGCCAGAGAACGAAAATCTCAGAATGAATTAAATAAAGTCCTATAAGCTATATACTTACGCTATAACAATCACCTTTTGAATATTTGAGTAGCTTAGTTTTTATTTGGTATGACTGAATATTTTCTGCTCAGATACTTTCAGCACAAATACAAGGATGCTGCAACACTGTACCTCGAAATCCAAATGCTGAGAAACCTTACAAACAGTGCAATACGCGAGCGTCTTCGACTGTCATCAGTTTGTCCCGCTTCGGTGGAGGAAATCGTAAAAAAAATGCTTGAATGGACTGTCTATTATAAGTAGTATAAGCAACGTGACGTGTGCATTTTCCATTCATTGCCTAGCGTGACATAGGCGCCAGGAAAAGGGAAAGGTTTCATACACCACACGGCAGCAGAAGCAATTTCTCCTCTTCACGAGGTAAGACATACATTCTCATGCTTATTCGCACAGACGAAATGTATTTGACTCACTAATTAAGGTAGCAGAGTGTGTCCTCCTTTAAACTCGAGAACGTAATTTCGATAATGCTACTGTACACGAGGAACAAGGGAGCATTATTTGATTCGCTGGGAAGAAACATGTTTTCAGTACGGTTGCTACAGTCCAAAGGAAATCATTCACCACTTAATTCATTACTTTTAATGAGAATTTAAATGTCATGTATTTATGTAAACTACCTGGTCGTACTTAAGTCCTAACAAGACTATAAAAGCCTCTTTATTACAAGTCATTGGAGGATACATGTGTTAATTCTTTGGACACAACACTTGTAGAGGACTGTAGAATATGAATGTGTTCAGGTCATTTTCAGGTCATACAAAACATAAAACAGCTCTTATATTGAACTTTCTGCATAATGATACAGTGTGTGTGTGTGTGTGTGTGTGTGTGTGGAGGGGGTATACATAAAGACAGACAAACATACATATATGTAATCATTTATAAGTTTGTCTTTGCCAGGATGACCTCTAACTACTGGGAATTTAAAAAATCCATTGTAATGCTCAATAGAACGCTTATTTAAAAAAGTACTCACAGTGAATTTTTTTTTTGAGAAAACTTGCCCTTCAACAACAATAAACAATAATAAACAATACACTTTAAATATATGTCTATACAATTACATTTCACTTCATAATAATTACATTTCATTCATTTCTATTTTTCACTGAAAGATGCATTGATATGGAAGCAATGCACACAGCATTGAAACAAGTCATTTCTTGCTGGGTGAAGTATTCAGCAATACTAAGAGGTCTTTGTGTGAGCCAAGGTGGTACGAGGGTGACGCTGTGGACTTCCAACTGTCATTCAGGATGGGTGGACTGTGAAATGAACATTCCCCATTTACCACAGGAGTAAGGTGGAGGTCCCTTTTTAACAGAACTCTCTTTGTTATTTGTGATTTTAGTTAAAAGAAATTATAATTAGACAGAGAAACAGATTTTTAATATAATTAAACATACAGTGCTGGACAAAGTATATAAATAATGTGCTGAGTTCAAGTAAAGTAAACACTGGGTTAAAATCTCTCTCTTGTAAAACTGCTTCATTTAAACACTCGAGTAAAAACACAAGTATTTGCCTTTTATTGCATGTTCATGGACAAACATTTTCTTTCCTGGCTCCACCACATTTTTTTTTTGCCAGTGGTACCAAAGACACTTTATTGTTACTCACTATTACTCAATTATTTAAGATTCATTCATTCATTCATCTTCTACCGCTTTATCCGATCTTCCCTCGGGTCACGGGGAGTCTGTGTCTATCTCAGGCGTCTATGGGCATTAAGGCAGGATACACCCTGGATGGAATGCCAACCCATCGCAGGGCACACACACTCGCATTCACACACTCATTCATACACTAAGGACAATTTTCCAAGGAGCCAATCAACCTACCGTGCATGTTTTTGGACCGGGGGAGGAAACCGGAGAACCCAGAGAAAAAACCCCTGCGGCACGGGGAGAACCTGTGGACCTAGGAGAACCCTACTTGCCTCAGCTTGAGGTCACAAACAGATGGCTGGTCATTTCACCTTCAGGATTTTTTGGTAGACATCAGAATTCATGGTTCCGTTTATCACAGGTCACACACCTTCCAAAAAGGTCAACTTTTGTCTTGTCAGTCCACACAGTATTTTCCCAAAAGCCTTAGTAATCATCAAGATGTCAAAAATGAGATATTCAGTTTTCTGTCAAAACTTTATGTTCTTTTTGCTCAGCAGCAGTTTTGGTCTTGGATTTGATCTTGTGATTTCTTGATTGTGATCAGGTGTGGCAGTAATCATGCCTGGGTGTGGCTAGAGAAATTTAACTCGGGTGTGATAAACCACAGATAAATTGTGTTTTAAAAGGTGGGCAAACACTTTTTTCACATAGGGCCATGTAGTTTTATTTTTTCCCCCATAATATTAAAAACCTTCATTTACAAACTGCGTTTTGTAAATATATTTGTATTATATTTGATTTTATTTCAATTTATTTGATGATCTGAAACATTAAAGTGTGACAAACATGCAAAAAAATAGGAAATCAGGAAGAGGAAAACACTTTATCACACCACTGTATATCTGTGAATTGAGGATACCAGCTGCTGAAGTTTTGAGAGAGAGAGATGTCTACTCATGCCTACTATGAAGCCATGCTATTGTAATAGAAGCAATATGCAGTTTAGTCTTACTAAAATGTCTTCCATGAAACAGATGAAAAAACAGATGAAACATGCCTTCCCAAATGTGCAAGCTGCTTATTTCACAAGTCATCAGAGATGTAGCTTTTTCAACTATTTTAATTAGAAGCAAAGTCCCTCTCCTCTTTAGTCCAGAGGATGTGGTAACTCATGGTATCCAAAAAGAAATAACATTTTTCTCATTGCATTTAAAAGGATCTTTGGCCGAGAGAGAATGGTGACATTTTTGTATCATGTTCATGGATGTCTTCTTCTTCGCATGGTATAGATTTCATAGAGTATGAGTTCTGAAGGTGCGAAAGAGTCCATGCCGTGATTTCTATTACAGAATCATACATTTTATATGCAATGATTTAAAACTGGTTTTACTATTTTACGTGGAACATTGTATAGAAATCGTAGAAGTCAAAAGTTTGGACATATGTTTTCCTTCAATGGTTTTCCTTTAGTATCATTTTCAATACAGACATCCAAACTATGCAAGAATATTTAGGGAATGATGTAGTAAATAAAAGTATTCTAAATTGCCCAGAATATGATTTTGATGGTTGGTTTTGCTTATTATAACTACATCAAACCATTCATTCATTCATTCATTCATCTTCTACCGCTTTATCCGATCTTCCCTCGGGTCACGGCGAGTCTGTGCCTATCTCAGGCGTCTATGGGCATTAAGGCAGGATACACCCTAGATGGAATGCCAACCCATCGCAGGGCACACACACATATTTACACACTAGGGACAATTTTCCAAGGTGCCAATCAACCTACCATGCATGTTTTTGGAGAAAAAAACCCTGAGGCACAGGGAGAACATGCAAACACATGCATGCTCACAGGGAGAACATGCAAACACTGACAAAAGTCTTGTCGCTTATCTATTTTGTAGAAACACCTGCTATTAACCTTGCTATTATTGACTTTTAATTAATCAATTGGTGTTAGAAATAGCTCGTATGAACAGCTAAAACCCTCCCAAATGATGTTTAATGCACCATTTTGTTTAATGTCCCTAGTGTATGAATGTGTGTGTGTGAATGTGATGCTTGTTGTGTGTGTGTGGTGTGTATGTGTGGTGTGTGTGTGTGTGTGTGTGCCCTGCGAGGGCTTGGCATTCTATCCAGTGGTGTATCCTGCCTTAATGCCCATAGACGCCTGAGATAGGCACAGACTCCCCGTGACCCGAGGGAAGATCGGATTTAAAGCGGTAGAAGATGAATGAAATGAATGAGTTTGAGTTTATTTTATTTTATTAATATTTTTTATTTTATTTTTATTTTATATTTTTAAGTCAATTTGGCAGGAATCCTGTGATATCCACACTCACACACACACACACACACACACACACACACATATGTATTTTATTGCCAGCACACACATTCACTCATTAAATCTCCGGGTTCTGCAAGAGTACAGCTCTCAACTTTTCTTGTCTTTCCTATCCATTTTCACTGTCCTGCTTAGTAAGACATACAGCTCTGCAGCTGCATTCCAAATGTTGTTAAAGCGGCATATACAGGTACTGCGGTATATCAATAATTCATAGGATAACAAAAAGAAACACCAGTATTCCGTAAATGGAATAGCACCTGTAGGAAAGTCTTTCTAGTTAACTGTAATTCCACACTTAGCCATTAGGGAGAAATCGGCAGTATCAGGCAGGTTGGGCCACGTCTGTGACATCACAGCGTGATCGACACATAAAAAGCCAGAGTAGCAGGAAGTTTAATGGCTCTCCTTCACTTGGACTCGGCCAGAACGGACACATCAACTGCAGCAAGCAGAAGACTATCTCAGATTCCTCAACGGATTCAAGTCTTCATCAGCAACACGCTTCAACATCAACCACTGGCACACCCACTCACCCAAGGCGCGAAAGGCATCAATGTACTCAATTTCTCATTAAAGTTTTGTGGAATAAACCCTGCGTGCCGTCACACTCTAACAGGGGAGTCACCTGTCTTCGAGGACTATTAGAACTCAACCGAAGCTTCACATGCCCAAGCTTCTTTTCACCGCCCAACATTACCCATCAGAGATACAAGCTTCGAAACTGAGCACCACTGATAAACCATATGGTCCAGACTCCATCGTTTCCTAAAAGAATTTAGCGTTTCAATTCATCTGACCATATAATACGTTTTTCACTTTGCCTGTGTACATTTTAAATGAGCTTTTGTGAAAATTGAGGTGCTTCTGGATCATATTCATATATATCACAGATTTCTTTCATAATGTATAGACAGTTTTTCACAATGTGACGAATCTCTGCCCATCTTTTCTTCCGAGAGGCTTTCTCTATCTCTAAGATATGCTTTTCATTCCCAATCATCTTACTGGACTTTTCCCTTTTTTTTTAACATTTTCTGCTGTTGAAACTCATCTGTTTTTACAGCCCTTATCACTGTTTGATTCCTGGCATGTGTAATGAGTATTTGCTGGACTAGAAGTGGGGGCTGCCTTGCAGAGCCAACAATTACGTTCCGCTGACTGCAGAACCAATACCTGGCATATTCTGCAAGTGCGTCAGCACTCTGAAATGAATGAAGAGGAAAAAGGATCAATCAGAGTTACTGCAGAGAGCAGCAGAGTTCAAATCCTTATCCTTGTAGCTCAGATGAATCTGTGACAATATCTGCACATGCATCTTGCTATTAGCCAGGACTGTATACAGTGTAAAATGGTAAGTCTGTTGCTGAATTTAGGATTTGCTGTGTTGATGAAGGACAGTGCTGCACCAGGGCTACTGTTTCCAAAACATGTATCCGGTAGAGATTTGTTAATGTGATGCTCAGTGTTTATTTGTAATGTGTGCGTCCTTACAATGCACACATTACTCTGCATGTCTGCAGCATGTCAAGACCATGCAAATTAGACTTTTTTGAATTCATAGGAAGTGTATGATACGTCTTGGTGCAGTATATTTGCTTCTGTTCCATTTATGTTTTGAGTTGCCGTGACAAGGAGACTTTTCTCTGCACTACAAGAATGATCTTATTTGTTCAATAGGGAATTACTGCCGATAGATGGTGAAAAGGAAAACAGTTTTATTTTCTGAAGTAGCAAGAGTCTTTCTTAGAAAATCACAGCACAAAAATAACATGTTTCAGACTTATACATGTACTTTGCAATTCTGAAATCACTCTGTGATCACTGCTCTTTTTTTTTTTTTTTGTAGTGGAGTACTGCAATATAGCAAGATGAAAACTCTGTTTCTCCTTACCTTCCTCTCCATGTGCCATGCAGAGAGCTTTGACCAGGCTTTCCACATGACACCTTACAGGACCATTTACATCTCAGGTAGGACAGATGATTTTTTTCTTGTATGTATATATATATATATATATATATATATATATATATATATATATATATATATATATATATATATATATATATATATGCCCAGAGACAAGCCCTGTCTAACCGGAAATACATAATATTTACGAATTATTTTTCATTGACTTGTCAGAATGATTTAGTAACTAATTTCAGACGTTTACTAAGTGTTTAAAATATTTCTGTCTAATATATTCAGAATAACTGTAATTTACTTCATTTATAATTATATATAATATTGCATATCATATAAACCACTGACATAGACATTTCCAAGCTTTATTCTGTTTTTTCTTGCTCTGGGGGATTGATCCCTTTAGTCTTCTTTACAGGATGATATATTTATCCTTTTAGTTAATGAGCTTCTTGAGATTCATTCTTACCACTGGAGTGGTTTGGAACTCATGCTATGGCAAATCTCTAAATAATGGGTTGAAACATTCATCACTGCCTTTTGGAGGCTTTTGGTAACCTGACAAAAAGTTCTGTCAGTAACTACCATTCTAGTTATTCAAGTGACACATTGTGTTGACTTAAATTTCTTTAAAGATTTAGGTTATAGACAATATATAACTGTGTTTCAGATGGGGCAAATTAGTGGTCTGGGTCAGGATTGTAGACATAAAATGCATTTACTTTCAGCCACTCAATCCAGACACACACACCAGATTCCAATTTACTTCTGATTAGCACTTTTATACTATATAGCATAACCAAAACTACATGTTTGTGTTTCATGGTTGTGGCTTTTCAATACTGGTCCATGGTTTAGTTTAGCTCTACTTGTTATTTTCTGACAGCCTGCATTAAGAAAATAAAAATTATAAGGTGTAAAAATGAAATGCTGTGTGTCGACTGAAACTGTGTTGTGTGTAAAATGTTGTGTGTAAACCTTTTGAAATTTTGAAAAAGAAATGGCTCTGTATAATAGTAAAATTAAGAGCATTAACAAAGTCTCTCGGCACGGTGGTTTAGTGGTTAGCACGTTCGCCTCACACCGCCAGGGTCCGGGTTCGATTCCCGTCTCGACCATGTGTGTGTGGAGTTTGCATGTTCTCCCCGTGCCTCAGGGGGTTTTTCTCCGGGTTCTCCGGTTTCCTCCCGGTCCAAAAACATGCACGGTAGGTTGATTGGCACCTTGGAAAATTGTCCCTAGTGTATGAATGTGTGTGTGATTGTGAGTGTGTGTGTGTCCTGCGATGGGTTGGCATTCCATCCAGGGTGTATCCTGCCTTAATGCCCATAGACGCCTGAGATAGACACAGACTCCCCGTGACCCGAGGGAACATCGGATAAATCGGTAGAAGATGAATGAATGAATGAATGAATGACCAAAGTCTCTATGAGATTAAACAACTGTGTAGCCACACAAAAAGAGGCTTTTCAATTTGATAGGGGGAAATAAAACAAGTGAACCATGTGTCATGGAAGTGGGGAAGCACATAAAGCCTCTCATGATTTGTACAACTGTACGAACCCCTGGAGAGGCCAATATGTACAACTACATGACGGCAAAATGTTGCAGTCATATTAAATAGTGTCTCACAGTGTCAGAGAAGGGTACTGTTTTTCTAAATTTCCTACATAACATGGCAATATGACAAATCTGTAACAGATCTCACTGATTCCAGATTGGAGGGAAGCGGTTCAACAGCGAGAGCTTTCTTGTTTTGTTTTTTTTTTTCACTTTTTCCCTGGCACTTTCCTTCCTGTGTACGCATTCTAGGGCACAATTCCACTATTTAAATGGCAGAGATGGAAAGTAGCGAATTACATTTGCTTGTGTTTCTGTAATTGAGTAGTTTTTGTATACTTCTACTTTTTAAAGTAGTTTTTAAAATGTCATTTTGCTTATACTTACGTATGTTTTGTTTGAAATATTGTACTTTGCTACATTTTAAATCATATTCATTACTGAGTAAAAAGAAATAACTAAATAACAATCGCACCCTGGAAACCACCGCAATGATTGATTGATTGATGGGCAGAAGATCTAAACGAGCTAAAATCACAGGAATGATGAGGACGGACAAAATAGATCACAATTTAAGTGTCATATGAAATGAATGAAAGTATTTATCTACTGAAGTTGCATTAGGTCAGGATTGACCAACATGCGGATTGACAAACATGCGGACCTTAAGATAAGTGTGTTTTTTTTTTTTTTTTATGTGCGTTTTTCATGTGCTTTGACTGGTTTAATTCGTTCATTCATTTATGTGCGTGTTTGTTTCCCTTGAGTTCAATACGGTATTTTTGCCAAATGTGCATGTGCGTGAGATGAAAATACGACAAAGTTTCCCAGTAGGGGCAAGATCTTTTAAGTCAGTGCTTCTCAAATAGTGGGGCGCATTGACATAAAAATATAATGAAGCGAATGTAGAGCTTGAACCCAGAACCTATTCATACAATTCATGACACGACACGGTCACAGGACATACAGACCCTATCATTGAGGTATCATTGAAGACATAAAACCATACATGTGTTTGGGGTCAGTGTCCTTTTGGCAATGTAGTGCTAAAAGCAATACACCTCCACACCATCACACCTCCTCCTTCATCTCAAAATTGGACTCATCAGTCCAAAGGACACTTTTTCACTGACCCAATATCCATTCCTTATGTGTTTGGCCCAAGCAAGTGTATTCTTCTGGTTGTTCACCTGAAGTAATGGTTTCCTTGCTCCAGTTAGACAATGAATGCCTAACTCACACAGTCCCCTCTGAAAATTACATGTTATGATATATCTGGCAATGGCATTTGTAGGATTTATGTCAATTGAAAATTCTGAAAATTCCAATAAATATATCTGCTGCAGCAGTGGTAAAATTAGATTTTTTTTTGATGACTGCACTTTTTTCCGATTGGCTGATCCATTTTGGATCCTGCTTTGAGATTTTTCGGATGAACATTTTTCTATTTACTTAATCAATCAACTTAAGAAGTGAAATTGACTTACTTATTACATTCAATTATCATAAAGTAAAATGTATTTAATAAAGTGAAATCTATTTCAGTTATCAAAAAAAAAATTTCATGACTTTTGGGGCTATTTCACATACATGACTCTAATGAAATTAACAACAAAAATATTCTTCAGCCTGTATTCTGATTTGAAGACAAATGTGAGTAAGTGACTATGCATTTAAATGTATATGTAAACCTGGACTACTGGATTTCCAGACTGTCAGTTATTCTGTGTTTTCTGTACTAAAATGACCTATTAGTATTTCACACATTTATTACATTACATTTGCTTTAAAATTCATTCATTCATCTTCTACCGCTTTATCCGATCTTCCTCGGGTCACGGCGAGCCTGTGCCTATCTCAGGCGTCTATGGGCATTAAGGCAGGATACACCCTGGATGGAATGCCAACCCATCGCAGGGCACACACACACATTCACACACCAGGGACAATTTTCCAAGGTGCCAATCAACCTACCGTGCATGTTTTTGGACCGGGGGAAACCAGAGAACCCAGGGAAAAACCCCCTGAGGCACGGGGAGAACATGCAAACTCCACACACACATTCCCGAGACGGGAATCGAACCCGGATCCTGGCGGTGTGAGGCGAACGGGCTAACCACTAAGCCACCGTGCCCCCTGCTTTAAAATTGTTTTGCAAAAATTAAGGACATTAACATTATTTTTTTTCCATTTATTTTTCAGAAAATGGCCCTGGATTGTCTGTTATGACAGAACAAGCCAAAGTGGTGTCCCACCGGGGGGGCAATGTAACACTGCCATGTACATTTCAAAGTAACCCTGCATTTGTTCCCAGTCCCAAAATGAGGATAAAATGGACTAAGCTAACTTCCGATTATTTGAAGGAGATTGATGTTTTTGTAGCAATGGGTTTCCATAAGAAGAGTTATGGGAAATTCCATGGCCGTGTGCATCTACAAGGTGCCAGTGAGAATGATGCATCATTGGTCATCAGTGAGATAACACTGGAGGACTATGGAAGATACAAATGTGAGGTGATTGCTGGTCTGGAGGATGCCACAGCAGTAGTGTCCCTCAGTTTACAAGGTAATATTATCTCCGAAAAAATCAATGTGCAAATCATAATTTTGAACTTCACATTACACAATTAATTAGCAGATAAAAAAGTTAGTGAAAACACTATATAGAGAATACCACAAATTAGAAACACAATATCTTATTTGAGAAATTCTTTCAATTCCTTCACTAATATTAGCACCCTCAGTAAATATGAGTAAAAATGGCTGTGAGAATCTTTATTATCTGAACATCTTTTGTTAAAATGCTCATAATTATGATGTGTCCTTGTGGATATAAAACAATTGCAAACAGTTTAAAAAAAAAATATGTGACTAGATACAAAATGTTCAGATGTTCAGCAATGATTTCCTTTTTTCATAAGGTTACAAATATAAGGTAACATGTATGCCACATTTTATTAATTCTATTAGACATTTATTACAATTGGTAATAAATTACTACCCCCAAAAATGATGTAACACTGTAAAAAATTATAAATTATATTATATATTATTAAATAAAAATGCATTTTTTAATTAACAAATTATAACAAATTGTAATTAAACAAAATGCAATTTTTTGCAACAGAAAGAATATTGAAAACATATCAAATCAGAAAACTTTAGAAATAGAGCAAGTCTATTATAATCCAAGGTTGAAATGAATGGCTATGTCTCAAAGAGTTAGAATGGGGCTGTACAATGAAAATGTAACAGTTGCAAAAACATTTACTCTGTCCGTTTCAGTCTGAACCACTGGAGGACATTCCTATCAGATTCCTAGGTGGTGACAGAATTCTCTCCAAATGTTAGCTGTGAATTGGGGACCCATTCAGATAAGATATTGATGGGGAAGGCAAGGAGCTAAAAGACATGTTGTATCAGGAACTGGACAGTCTCCTTGGCCAAGGGAAGTTTTGAAAGAGGTATGAAATAGGCCATCTTGGAAAATCTATCTATTCCATAGAAAATGCTGGCATGGCTGGCTGAGAGGGTAGTCCAGGGCTATGTGGGACCATGGTCGGCAAAGAATTGAGGAGACCCGCTGGGGAGTTTCTGGGGCTGTTGTACTGGGTGCAAATTGGATAGCAGCACACAAAATGGCAAATATCTGCCTTGATAAGGGGCCAACAAAAAAACTAAATGTTGCTCGGATTTTCCCCCTCCCCCTCAGTTTTAAGAGCCCAGATGTAAGGGAAGGGAAAAGTGAAAATGTCCAAAGAATAGCCACCACCTGGGTTGCCGTGGTCTGGGCACCCAATGAATGGGTTGTATGGCGCCATTCCTTCGAAGAGCCAGCTTGACTGCTAACAGTTTGTGCCCCCCAAAGGAGTATTTTTTCAGCAGTGTTAATTCAATGTGAGAAGAAAGCAAATGGCAGACGTCAGGCAGTTGTCAGTGGCCCAATGCCTTTGTCAGAGGCATCAGCTTACACAATAAATTGCTTGTAACGATAGGATAGGATAGGTGCAAGGATAGGTGCAGAGGTGAACCAGGTCGTGAGCTTCAGGAAAACCTGTTTGGGCCACAGGATTCCTGGTTTGTTCACAGTTGTTCACAAGAATCCACATGGGATCCATCTGCACATTTTCTGCACATAAAATTAATCCTAGAAAGGTTGTGCTGGGCATGTCAATCTCACATTTCTCAGACTTTACATACATAGTTGATTAAGGTGGGCAAACACGAGACGATGGAGCATGCCCTAGCAGCCCTGGAAAGTGCTCTAAAAAACTCAATTCAATTCATTTTTATTCGTATAGTACTTTTAATAATTGAGTCCTTTTTATCAAAGCAACAAAGCAGCTTTATAGAGTTAGTGAAGTAAGATTGTCAAATATTGTTCTTTATAAGTTTAAGTTCATTCCTTATGAGCAAGCCAGTGATGACTGTGGCAAGGAAAACTCCCTGAGAGGGAATGGAAGAAACTTTGAGAGGAATCAGACTCAAGAAGGAACCCATTCTAATCTGGGTGAGTCCCAATCCATCCTCAAAGTACCGAGTGGCTCCGTAATTTCTTAGATCCCCAGGCCGTAAATGAGGAACATCCAAGCAGAGTGGCCTCCAATCGAAGAGAATACCATCCAGACCCATGCTGGGACAATTGGGCAGGTCAGAGGAAAAGGGCAGGAACACTGTTCCCTCAGGGACATGTAGAGCTTGACAAAGAGAGAGAGAGAGAGAGATATGTGGATTATTGAATGTCCATATTGCGAAAAAGTTAGACACTGTGCAATGTGGGGACTTCGGCAATACTAGCTATGGCAGCATAAAATAAAGTGACGGCCAGAAGGTAACACATTCATGAGGGATCTCCGAGCTCAGGGATGGGCAATTATTTTTTCCAAAGGGCCACACGTTTGCCCTGTCCCTCTCTCTCCGCATTCACTGCTGTTTTTCCTTCATTTTTCTTGCTGCGCAAACTCCGACATGGCTGTGCGCTTACAATTTATTCTGATACGGCATTTTCATTGACATTCATTGGTTCTGCATCAATCTTTGGCAGGCCGGATTGGAAGAACCAACGGGCCGGATGTGGCCCGCGGGCCGTAGTTTGCCCACCTCTGCCCTAGCCCACCACACCACTGGGCATGTGAAATAAGTGTCAATATGCCTGAGTGAACATGTGAGAGTGGGGAGACGACAGCATATAAATATCCCAGTTCACCGAATATTCTATATCCACGATTCCTCCTGATCTCAACACACTGAGACTGTGTCTGTATCCCAAACACTAATTGTAAGGTTGTTCCATTAATGTGGGTCTTTGTAGGAGAAAGTTCTGCCTTCTGCAGTACTCTTCATTATTTCAAGTACCAACGAATAACCTGCACCGTTTCATGCAAGTAAGTGTGGAAGATCATAATAGTACTCAGAAACTGGGGCACGAAACCATTCGGTGCTTTATACATCAGTCTACTACTTTTTATAATCACTTCAAGATTTATTGGGAAGCGGGAGTAGACTTATTAAAACAGTTTGATGCGGTAATGTGGCCACATCTGGTCCCTCGGTCCTTTTAATCCAGCCTAAATGTGGGCTTTGAAACACCAAAATCATAAGTCAAACAATCATAACAGAATGGTTGAATTTTCTAGAATCCTTTAACAGACACAAATGGAACAACATTTCTCCCCGAAAACAACTAGTCTCCTCATTTCCCAGGTGTATATAAATTGTTGTTAAAAGGAGACTGTATGTTACACACTAGTACACATGGCCCTGTCCCAAAGTTTTTGAGGCATGTTTCAGCCATTAACGTAAGATTTACCTAATTATTTCATATATAAAATATTTCCTTATTTTAAACATGTAATATGTTTTACATGTTCTAATTGTATTAAAATATGGGTTTATGTGTTTTGCATTCTGTGTTTATTTACATTTTGCACAGCAACCTGATTTATTTGTAATTATGGTTGACTTCAGTACAGCTATATTCAATCTTTCCATCACATCTAAGGGTATAATTGCAATATTTGGGAAAGGTTGTTGAGTTTCACAAACTAGAAAGTGGATACAAGAAAACAGCAAAATAATTACATAGCTGATAAACAGGTAGCTGTATAGAAAAGTACTTCATGCCCACCGTTAAATAAGATTTTGCGTCTGTTAAATAAGATTAAAAAAAATTTCGGGGGCTGTTTTACTGAGGCCTTTTCGGACATTTCGGACATTGTGATACATGGCATCATCAAGTTTATAACTAAAACTACATTGACTACATTATTTCCTCTGCCAGGAGCATAAAATAGGCCATCTTCCAATGATCCAGCCAAACATTAAAATAAACATAAATATGATCTACTAAGTGCAGAAAATGGTCATCCCATAGCCCAATGAACCCTATATGAAGCCTGTGAGATGGACTGAAGAGCAGTCCTTCAGAATGCACCTTGAAATCTAACATTTAAAGTCTTTGTATAAACCTTTTATTCTGTACGGCTGAATGACTCAGACCCCTTGCCATGCTTTCTCCAACCTCATCAGGCAATTTAGTAGTACAGTAATTCTAAAATGACAACACTAAAAAGAATAATAAATAGAATCAGATTTAATTCTATGAATACAGACACCAAGGCAAATTGCAAAAATAAGTGACTGAGATAATATTTCCACAGGTGTAGTTTTCCCGTATTTCCCACCTTTTGGTCGATATAACCTCAATTTTCATGATGCTGAGAAAGCCTGTCGAGACCAGGATGCTATTGTGGCCTCTTTTGACCAGTTATATGACGCTTGGGCAGAAGGCCTAGACTGGTGCAATGCTGGTTGGCTTAGTGATGGGTCAGTGCAGTATCCTATCACCAAACCTCGAGAGCCATGTGGAGGGAAGAGCACTGTCCCTGGCATAAGGACTTATGGACTGCAAGACAAGCAAAAGAACCAATATGATGTGTTCTGTTTCACATCAAAGTTCAAAGGTTTGTAAAAATGTTATATACATACACACACACACACACACACACACACACACATATATATATATATATATATAGATAGATAGATAGATAGATAGATAGATAGATAGATAGATAGATAGATAGATAGATAGATAGATAGATATAGATATATAATATTTGTAAAATTTTGCAGAGAATGAAACTATTTTATTAAGACACATTTTGCATAATTTAATGAGTTTCTATATGGCTTAACCAGTTACAGAAAAATGTTACCTATACTAAATTTGTCTTTTGCAGAAGAATGTGTAGAATTGTGTAGAATGTTATCAGTCTTTACAACAGAAGTAGGCAATATAATCACTGTCACTCCAAAAGTGCAGTAATAAACTATAGTAGAAAACTTAATAGAAAAGCCTCAAAGATAATAGAGTTATCTTACACCCTTAACGATGTACTTGTTTACATTTATTTTGGATTTTGTAGGTCAATTCTACTACCTTACCCCCTCTTCCAAGATGACATATTATGAAGCAGTGCTGGCCTGTCAAAAGGATGGTGCTCAGATTGCTAAGGTGGGCCAAATGTATGCAGCATGGAAGCTGCTCGGCTATGATCGCTGTGACGGTGGTTGGCTGGCTGATGGAAGTGTGCGCTACCCCATCTCTCATCCACGTCGTCGCTGTAGCCCCAAAGAGGCTGCTGTACGATTTTCTGGGTTTCCAGACAAGAAGCACAAACTCTATGGGGTCTACTGCTTTAAAGCATACAACTGAAATGCTTCAACAATGTTTAATACAAAAGGGAAGTGTAGAGAAGGAGTCAACATGGGAACAAACTGTGAAACCCTTTTCCAATTCTGTAATAGGAAAATAATGACGAACAAAGTTTATTTGGTGCTTTTAAAAGTTTTGTGTACACACACACACAAAAAAAAAAACGCTTAAATGTCAGAAGCATGTTTGTTTCATAAAACAAGCAACCTCAAATTGTTCTAAAAATGTTGCAAAAATATTTTGAAAGCCGAAATTAATTGCTTATAGATTATACTTACATTTTAGGAAATTCAAGATGTCCACAATTCTTTAAAAGAAGCAAGAGTGAATAACTAATTATAAATACACAAAATTTACTAAGCATCTATATAGCATCTCATATAGTAAATTTAGTACAAAAGTATGAGCACATTTTTATTCAGTAACATTGTACACAGAATATTGAAACAGTGGTTAAAATAAACTTTATTTCTGTGCAGCAAAAGATATAACATTTAATCAGTCTAGTATTTAGCCAATATTTAAACTGATCTCTCTCTCTCTTTCCCTTTCTCTGTCTCTTTCTTTCTTTTTCTCTCATACAGTAATTATCCTTTAAGGGGGATCAAATTTATTATGCTCTTAAGGTATGCTGTTTTTGTTTTTTTGTTGTATTTTGCTTAAAATGTGTGGACCAAACTCTGCTGTCATACTGTCATAGTTCAAATCAAAACAGTGGTATAAATTGGTTTCGCAGAGATATTATAATGCTAATAATCTAAATTGAATTTTTGAAATTTAATCTATTACACAGTTGACTCAGATATGTGTATACACATTTCTACAATTTACTCAGACATCTGTATTATTGTTATCTAAATTTAAAAGACAATCTTAATAATACAAAAAACAACACATTGTTTATTCCATGTCTCCTGGAGGAGGAAAAATTGTGAACAACCTTGGCCATGAATCAAAGTACAAATTTTTACAACACCATTGTTGCTGAGGATGGAAGATCGCATCCCATGAGTTGGGGCAATTTGGAGGACAACACTGTTGATTATATAAGGGAAGAAAAGATGTACACATAAATGTACACATAAAACTTACCTAAAACAGCATCTGTAAAACAATGACAAAACATGTCATAGTTATAACTAAGTTATAGTTATAGTTACATATATATATATATATATATATATATATATATATATATATATATATATATGCATATATACAGGGGCTCTAGGGTTGAAAAGAAGCTTAGGCAAGTTTAGCTTAAGATGAGTTCGAATAGAAGACGGGTGACTCTTGTTAGAGAGTAAGGGCACACAAAACTTTTTGTTCCACAAAACATTAATGAGAAGTTGGGTACATTGATGTCTTTCTCAAATGAGTGTAGGAGTGTTGATTACTGCCAATCTCTCCCTAATGACTAAGTGTACAATTACAATTAAATAGAAAGACATTTCCTACAGGGACGGCGGCCGGCTTGGGCAGGGGCTCTGGAGCGGCGTCTGGCTTGAGAAGGGGCTCTGAGGGCAGTGGTCAGGTTGGGCAGGGGCTCTGTGGGCGGCCATCTTGAGCCAACTCTCTGGTACGCAGCTATCTTGGGCAGAGGCTTAGGAACCTTTGATACGAGAGCCATTTAGCCTTCAGGCAAATGGGTAATCTAAAACATAGGCAAAAGATCAAGGCAGGCAGCAAACAATCATAAAACTTGGAAACAGTCCTTGGTCAAAAACACAAGCGCAAAAAGCATGACCATGAAACTTTGTAAACAAGGTAAACTTGGTACTTAGCAACAAAAGCATGGACACAACCCTTTGTATGCTAATAATCAGCCGAGAGTTTCTGTGAGAGTGTCTATTTAATATAGTTCCTGCTGGAAACCAGGAGTCCTTAATTGGTTCCCAGGCAATGGCTTCTTGGAACCATAGTCCAATGAGACATGATGAGGATATGTTACATACTATACATATAGAGATTCTCCCTCTGCCTCCTCGGAATGTCGTTTCCATCATGCCATCATACCACTCATACCACTCTAAAGTACCCAATAAAGAATATTTTCCACTTTTTGACCTTAAGGCACACTTATTAAATGCTATTATGAAACAAAATGAGTACATATCAGTTGTATTAGCATTTTCAAAAGAATGTTTTTTCCTGTCTTTAACGCATTATCTGAAAATTTCATTCCATCTTCTTGTCCATCCGCATCGCCTCCAATAAAAATCTCAACATCTTCACCTCTGTCTTTTTTTTTTTTTTTAAACCACTTTGAACCGTACAACGTTGTAGGTCTCACCACAGTTCTACAAACGTTCCCTTTCACAAAACCTTCTATCAAAATTCACTCCTGTCTCTCCTCCACCCGCTCGCCCTGCCTGTACAACACACTCTCCATTACTTTGAATTCTTGACCCCAGGTACTTAAACTGGTCTACCTTCACCACCTCTTTCCCTACAACCTCACCACTACCCTACCTTCTGTCCAATTCACACACATGTACTCTGTTTTACTCCTACTGACTTTGATTCCCCTGATCTCCAGCTTGGACCTCCATCTCTCCACACTCTCCTCAACCTGCTCCCTAGTCTCGCCACAAATCACAATATCATCCACAAACAACACGTTTTACCTTGTCCGTTAACCTGTTCATTACCACTGCAAACAGGAGAGGGCTCAGAGTCTAAAATTCATGCAATCCCACCTCTACCTTGAACCAGTCTATCGTTCGTTCACTGCCTTCACACTGTACTCATGCAAATCTGGCCGGTGCGTAATGTGCATAACGGGAAAACTAATCCCATGACTTAGCACTTAGAGAGGTTCTCTGGCACATGATGTACATTACCAGTAGGGGACAGTCGTGATTCATTCACACTTCTACCATTTACTAAAGCCAAAAATCTGATGACAGGTGACAGAGCTTGAGAACTGCATTTTGAATTATATTGAGTATGTACAGCTCAAAGAGAAATCAAATTAGAGTGATTCAGTTAATGATTTTTACATATTTACCATGGGTGTTTGAACATTACATGCATAGGATTATTGAAATGTTAATCAGGTGACCTCTACTAAAATCAGAAAACATTTTTGACATGATCATTTATACCGGAAAAGATACCGGAAGCTCATTCGTCAGAAAACAGCTCAAAAATATTGGAACTACAGTTTTGTGATTATTTATTTGTTGAATTTATTGATACACCAGTGATTTTATGCAATAATCTGGTGAATGATCAATTCCCCAAATGTGAAACCCGGAGTTGAGGAAAACTTTCTGGCTCACTCGTATCCACCGCTGGAATATTGTGATGCGACTGGGAATAATCTTGAGTTTTATATATATTTATGTATGTCTTGTGTCTTATATAGTCTTGTCCCAACCAGGCTGCTTAAAGACATACTCCTCAAAATATGTCATCCATACAGGTATAGATAATTATATTAAATACAACATATGCTATTTGTGTGGTGTATTGGTTTTATGTGTATGGTGCTGGATCCCCGCTATCATCAAGCCACTCTTGGGTCCTTGAGCCCTTAACCTTCTATGCTCTGTGCTTTTATTATATAGATCACGAGATTAACATGAACATAGCACAATCATTCCTTGGCTTTGAAGTTTAAATAAGGGAATTAGATTATTAAGCTTCCCTGGGGTCAGCAGGTATTTGCTCATCCAACGAGGCGCAATTTTCCTCGCAAAACCAATCGTACAATGGGTTGCTCATACTGTTTATTACTTGTACAGTGGGGTTCTACAATATACAAAAAAAAACTGCACTAAAAATAAGTCTCAATTTAAGCACCAAAATCCACCATGATGCACACATTCAGCACTTTGGGGTTGATCTGAATAATGCAAAAAAATATATATTTCTTCATGCAGAAAAATGCAACACATTATTAGAATCAGCAAAGGATCTACCTTTATTCGTAGAATCGCAATATTTTTCAAAAGCACAGTATTTTGTTGTTAAAGAAAATCTCTAAAACAGCATGAATCTCAGTGAATACTTGCCTCACAGACCTAATAAACATATGAATAGACAGATCAAGACGACTACTTTTAAATAAACCAATTCACAAAAACAGTCTCTGGTTATATAATCCATATGAAAGTCAGAAGTGTTAAAGTTTCTCTGGTATTACATTTACGGTATTTGGCAGACGCCTTTATCCAGAGCGACTTACAACTGGGCAATTGAGGGTTAAGGGCCTTGCTCAAGGGCCCACTAGTGGCAGTTTGGTGGTGGTGGTGGGGTTTGAACCTATGATCTTCCGGTTCAGAGTCCAACACCTTAACCACTGGGCTACCACCATCCCCTGGTATCACCTCATTTACCATCAGTGTTGGGAAGGTTACTTTGGAAATAAAATAGATTAATGATTACAAATGACCATATTCAAAATGTAACATGTAGTGTAACTTTTCAATTACTTATAAATAAACCCTCGAAATAAACATTTTTCAAAATGAACTACAGCAGATTGGCATCATTCAAATCAAAATTACGTTTCAGTCGAAAATCATGCCGTAGGCTAAAGCACTGAATTTAAATCGGAGTGTTGAAACTGTTTGTAAAGGGGCCCAGACATTTTTGAGGTGAAACTATGTGGGGGTCGGCCATTCAGTCTGACATTCTTTGAACCATTAACATTAAATGCAAAAAAACTTAATGTTTTTTTTTTTTATTGCAAATGGCATATATTTCATTCCTTTTTACAGAACACAAATAAATTTAAATAACTGCTACTAAAATTACTTTGCATTTCATATTATAATGCCATATAAACTTAAGAAAACCTTTGGGAGGATTAAAGATTTTGGAAAGATTAGGTTCATTTGAAACATTATATATTATTCACTATTAAATGCTACCTGTAAACCTTTCAATCTATTTATTTTGTAATTAAATTGTTATGCCGTTACATGTAACTTGTTACTCACCAACGCTGTCTACCATCCATGTGGAAACAAAGGTAATAATCACTGCCTTGATATACTGGATCGTTTAAAACCTTCACAAGAATATTTTGCCTTAAACATACATACATCTGCATAAAAAGATTAACAGTATAAAAAAGTTGAAAAGTATAAGTTTAAGGTATACTTACAACAAATAGCAACAAACACACACAAGATACACACATACCTCTGTATTACCCAAATAGGGTCAACAATGGTAAACTAATTAATTAAATGTTTCCATTAATTACATTTTATGCCATTTATTCAATGTGCCAATTTAATTTGTTACTCAATTAAATCAATATTTAAAAAGCATATTGCATTAATTTGATTTATTATAATTTTTAAATAAAATATTACAAAATAGTATTATACAAATGTAAAAAACAAACAAACAAACAAAAAAATGTATTGTAAAACACATTCCAGCTACCCCAGCAGCACTTAATCTTATTATGCAAAATATCTAAATGTTGTACATTCACAGCGATAGCTCATGGAAAAAAATATGCAAAACACTAATGGGTTGATTCAAGTGTTCAGTTGCTGTTGTTTTCAAAAACCTTATTGATTTAATTATTGTAATTTGCTAGAATTATGTTAAGATTTCAAATTAAACGACTAAACCATAGTGGTATATACAGCTTTGCCTTCATAGGTAAATGTGCAAATGCACAATATTTATTTATTTGTTTGTTTGTTCATTCATTCATATTTTCATAATTTAAAACTTGTATAGCCCAATGCCACATTACAGAAATGACACCATATTTTAATCACACAGTTGTTATTCATCAGTTTAAAAAAAAAAAAAAAAGATCAGTGGAGGATGGTCACACTATTAAAACATCTCAATTTGGAAAGAGTAATGTAGATCCCCAAATTGAGGCTTGTTTTTAGGTATTTATTTATTTATTTATTTTGACATATTTTACACACTAGAGAATATAATAGACCACCATATTATTGCTCTGCTGTATATTAGATGAGATTTTCAATGCTGAACAATTCAGGAGTCTCCGGTCATAATAGAAAGGAACTCCTCTTGACCAACTGAAAAAAATATATAAGAAATTATAACAAGAAAAAAAAAATCAGTCAAATGATAATTATTAAAAGTTGTAGAATAATGAAACATACATTATTTATAGTATTATAAATAGAATTTATAGTACATTAATGAGGGGTAAACTGGACTATAATTGACTTTGTACAATGAACTGTTATAAGAAATAGCAACGTTTTATAAATATTGCCCAATTCTATATCTTGAATATTGCTCAACATTTATAGGTTTTTTATAAAGGTAAGTTTTATAAGTTTTGGTAAGTTTTATACATTTATAAGTTTGTTTTTTTTTTAATAAAAGACATGAGACTGTATGGCTTATACATGTTATAAACTTACTCTCTCCATCTCCATCAGTATCAAACTCATCAATCATAGCCCTAAGCTCTTCATCACTCATGTCTTCTCCAAGCTCTCTGGCAACACGCCGCAGGTTCTTCAGGCTTATTTTTCCAGAGTCGTCATCATCAAACAGCTTAAATGCCTTCAGAACTTCTTCTTTTGGGTCTTGATCCAAAATCCGATCAGTCACTAATTAAAAGGAAAATAAATATACACATCCAAATGATTTCTAACAATTCTTGGTTTATTAAGAATGAGCAGTCCAGGTCTCAGTGGGGGCAATCATTTGCCTTCTATAGAAAGCATGAAAACAATCCATTGTAAATGATAGTTTTAACAAAATGTAACATTTGCAGATTTGCAAGAGGGTAAAAAAAAATGATCTGCGTTGTAATAAGTTTCATATCAGCACATCAAAAAGCTATCGTGCGTGAAGCTAATTATTGACATTCATTATTTATTCATTTATTTTCATTAGTTTGTGTCAGATTGCCGTCCAAACTAATACAAACCTTGTTAAACAAGTACAAGCTCCAATTCCAAATATACATATTTGAAATGATGGACAGAGAATTTCTGTTTTTATTATATACCTTTTAGATTTTACATTTCAATTAGATTTAATAATAGATAAAATCAATTTTCACTAGTTATTTTATTTTTTACATTTCAATATAAGCGCAAACATCTTAACATGAAATATTTTACTTACCAACTTCTTTGAAAATTTCATAAGTTATTTTTCCGGTGCCCCCACGGTCAAAGTCTTTTAAGATCTTCATTACATCAACTTTCTTCACCTCAAAACCAAGAGCTCTCATTGCCACCTACACAAACAAGAGCAAGTCAGCAAGTGAGAGAGAAAGAGAGAGATAGAACGAAAACAGAGACTCAAACTCAGCGGCCCACACTTTCATATACATTATAAAGACCTGAAATAGCAAAAGATAAGGAATGAAACAAATCCCCTCTCTCAGCTGATCTAGAGCCTCATAAACTGTAATGTTGAAAATATTTTTCTTAGGTGTTTTGGAGTATCGAGTCCTTAATATCCTTAATATTTGCAAATAAGATTTCCTTATACAAACTACAGTAGGTGAGTTACATGAAGCACTGTGATCGATTTAGTCCAAGCCAAATAAAAATGCTCCATGTAAGCACCTCAAAATGCACATCATCAAGTTCGCCGATGACACGACTCTGGTGGGTCTCATCAGCAAGAAGCATGTAACTACCTAGTATAAAGCCATCAACCTGTCTCTGAACCTGGACAAAACTAAAGAGATGGTTGTTGACTTTAGGAGAGCACAGAGTGATCATTGAACCAATGGATCCTCCATGGAGATCGTGAAGAACACCAAATTCCTTGATGTTCATGTGACCCAGAATCTCAACTGGTCACTCAACACCAGCTCCATCAGCAGCAAAGTCCAGCACTGTCTCTACTTCCTTAGGATGAGGAAAACCCATCCGCCACCCCCCATCTTGACCATGTTCTACAGAGGGACCATCGGGAGCATCCTGAGCAGCTGCTTCACTGCCTGGTTTGGGAAGTACATGTCATGGATCGCAAGACCTACAGTAGATGGTTAAGATCATCGGAGTCTCTCTCCCCTCTGTCATTTGCACCTCAAACTGCATCGGCAAAGCCAACAGCACTGTGGATAACCCCACACACTCTTTTCACACTACTGCCATCAGGAAAGCATTCGGTCCTCACACCCATACTGTGCAATAGTTATTTCCCTCAAGCCATCAGGCTTATCTGCACACAACTGGACTCACTCACACACACACACACACACACACAACTTCAAACATTCATACATAAAAGTTATTAGAAACAAGTTTCCTTGTTTTCATGCTCACACACTATTCCCACAGCATTCTATTGTTCTTTCTAGCTTATGCGTCTTTTTGTGTATACTGGTCTCACAGACAGTGTTACCGTTTACATGCTCATTTTGCACATTCCACCACTGCCACTGCTGCTCTAATCACTTCTTTTGCACATCACTGTAACAACTGTTTACACTCTAGTATTGTAAAATTGTTTTCCAATTGCACATTGCACTGTATATTAATATCTATACAGTACATTGTGGGTCTCTGCTATTTTGTGTTTGTGTATTTGTCCTGCACACGTGTTTCATGTTGTCTGTTCTACACTGTTTTGTTTTGCACTGTTTGCACTATGTTGGCACAATATGCACTTTATGTTGCTAGGACGACTTAGTCTAGTCCTCAGCTCTGTGTTTTGTGGCTCTATATTGTGTGTTGTGTGATGTGAATATGTGAGCTCTTGGCTTTAGTTGACTTGGCAACAAAAATAAAAATGCCCGAATGAAACTGTAATTGGTTTGAGAGGTGGGATAAACCTTTCGATAAACCATACTTTACACAGCTTGCATGTTTGCATAAAATATATCAAATAGAGCACAAACAAGATGACCATAGACACACATACGAAGAAAAATGGGGCTGCCAAAGGATAAGAGATTGTGTTTACACTGTGAGCAAAACCAGATTGTACTGCATTGAACTGCATTACCTCAAAGAATGCACAAAATATACATGGAACGATATATGTATATATGGAACGATATATGTATCTGGGAGGAAAAACACTCAATTACTGACCTGAACTGATGTTTCCAAAAATGTATATAAATGCATTTCACTTTATATTATAGTGTAATAGTGTATTTTTTTACTTTTATTTTTTTTACTTGTATAAAGATTGCTTGCTTTTCCCATTTTGTAATTATCTGTATTTTTAAACTGTATTTTATTTCTGTTTTATACACTCATTCACACTCTCTCTCTCTCGCTCACCCTTTTACTTAATGTTTGACTAAATGTATCGTACTTTCTCTGGTTTATTTGTAAACATGTACATTTTAAAAAATTAATTAATTATTTATTTAATTAATTAGTAAATTTTAGCCTATTTTAATTTATTTTATTTCAGTATTTGTATGAAGATGCTGCAAATGCTTTGACAATACAAATGTCAAATTTTTGCCATGCCAGTAATGCATACTAAAATTGTAAATTTAACTGATGAAGACAATGACGTGTCAGGGACAGAGATTTTACAAATGACCACACAACTAATTATTACACCTTCATTATAAGGATTTTGTTCCAAAATACTTGCTTACTTAATTGTAAAAATATCCAAAAACAGTATACCAAAGAAACATTATCTTACAAAAGCCATTAAGTATTAAGCGTGGAATTATATGCGACAGAAAGAAGTTGTGGCCGTATAATATTAGTATTGTTGCCAATTCATATTCTTGTTCCATTAAAGAAGAATAAAATGCATTAAAGGGATAGCACTACAGTATAACCCACATTTTTAAGCACATCTTTTGCAGGATACATATTCTGAAGGTTGGTTAAAATTAGAAAATTAAAGCTACAAACAGCAACTGTTATAGTTAAAAGAAGTCCAAGGTATTAAATATAATGTACAAACAATGTAAAAATAAAACAATATAAGCAAAACACAATAAAATATAAACCATAATTATATAATTCACAATTTTGTGCATCACACACACACACACACACACACACACACACACACACACACACACACACACACATAGGCTGCATGATATATCGAAAAAATATTGTCACGATAATAGTATGAGATATTCATATAGAGTTGCAATGAATTAAAATATTTTGTGTGACAAATATTTGTGTTGCATGCTTAGGTTTTCCAAATTTGACCAATCAAACGGGACCTTACTAGGTTTATACCCGCCTCCCAAGTAGGCCCTATTATACTATTGGTTAGACCGGGCCCAAAGGCGAACCTAGTGGATCAATGCAGATAGAGGATATAAACATGGTGATAAATTTGTGCCAAAAAAAAGAATGGTACTTGTGAAATTTGGCAATATTCTGGCTTCAGGAGTGATGTCGCATGCATTTGTACTGTGCAAGCAAAACTGTGGTCACATAGAGAGGAAATACAACCACAGGGACTTCTGAAGGGACCGCTGAAGACTTCCAAAAGTGTAAGGACAAAATTGAAAATGTGTCCGATATTTTTTTACCTGTTTTTAAGTCAGTGTTTCGGGGCTGCCGCGGTCGTGTTTATCCCGCAGAGCCACACACACACCTCCTCATTCAGCAAGGGGTTTGTTTGAGGTGCTGGAATAAATTAATTGTTCTGCATTTGTACCTTTCCTTAGTCCCTTTAGTTGCCATAAACCTTTCGACAGATTTTAAAGTGGGCCTTGGCTTGTTGAATGAAACTGCACATATCTTGGAAACAAGCTCTTTGGATTGGTCAGCGCACACTGCCATGTTGCATTTGGTATTTCGCCAGCACCGGCCGGAGGAGGAGGAGGAGGAGAACTACGGAAGCTTGCTGTTTCTCAAACTAAGGTGAAATCGTAAAATCGCATTTTCGTTTTTCAACATCCGTATAAACCATAATAATGACAGTTACTCTCCTAGTTCTGCTATTAACTGTTTATTTCTGTATAATAATGACATATATATAAGTTTTGTGTTTTTATACATTAAAAAAAGGCTAATAATTTCTCTACAAGAAAATGCTAAGTCACACACAATATCGTGGCAATATTCAACAACAACATCGTACATCAGGGTTGTCCAATCTTTTCCACAAAGGGCCAGTGTGGGTGCAGGTTTTCATTCCAACCAAACCAAGTCCACCCTAAGATTGACCTGCTTCAATCTAATGATTTTCATTTTCAATGCCTATCAGGTGTGACCCTTAATAGATTGGATTAAGACTTAAGACTTAAGTAATACTAATACAGGAGTGTCCAATCATTTCCACGAAGGGCCAGTGGGGGTGCAGATTATCAATCCAAACAATTAAGGGTCACAACTGATAGGCATTGAAAATGAAAATCATTAGATTGAAGCAGGTCAATCTTAGGGTGGACTTGGTTTGGTTGGAATGAAAACCTGCACCCACACTGGCCCTTTGTGGAAAAGATTGGACAACCCTGTCGTACATCTTCCCAATATCGTGCAGCCCTAACACACACACACACACACACACACATATGACAGTGTTGTCATTAAAGCCTGAATAAACAGAGCTTAAAATGATTACCTTCAGTTCATGATAGTCTATTTGTTTATCCTTATCGGTGTCAAAGAGTTCGAATGCTTCTTTAATCTCATCTTTCTGTTCATTAGTGAGTTCTCTCTTCTTTGTTTTGTTCTTGTCGGAAGACAGATCAGCCCTGAAGTGAACGGAGGAAAAAAAATGATCACAAATCGTACGAATATGTTTCAGCGTTTAAACGAAGCGTGTTGGTTTAAACATAATAGATTATAGAATAGATCTGAAGCGTAAAGCAGAAGTTTATCTGACTTAAAACGATTGAAAAGATGATCAAACATTTTGCTTCCTCGCTAAATGATGATCACAAGCTCTACAAGCCAGATAGAAAATATCATTACCTTAACGACAGACTCATATTGATAATCCACAGCGAGTTTAAATATATTAAAAACAGATAAGCTTTGCAACACGTCTGTACATGCAGGTAAACACTGATACTACTGCTGCTTCTTCTTCTTTGGTTTTAAACGACGACTGGCAAAAGCAAATAAGCGCATTACCGCCAACATGTAAACGCTTCCACTTTCTTCCGAACGGCGGTTGGCACATTCCGCCACCTACTGGATTGGAGTATGGAGCGCGAACTAGGTTAAAGGGCCTGGCCCTGGCCAACCCGTGGCTCCCGAGCCTCATGCGGCTCTTTATGGAGCTTTCACATAACAATGGCAATGGGATGATGTTCATGTGTACCCATGTGTATGATGTGGCTCTTTGAAGTAACACGGGAAAAAAAGTGGCTCTTAGCCTCCTACTAGTTGTCCACCCCTGTATATAGGCAATGTGGGGTAGGGTGAGGTTTTGGGTTAGAGACCTGCACTCCCAACGCGGGACCCAACGCAAATGACTGCGGAGCGGGACAAGATTTGATGGTTGATAGCAGATGGGGTCAGTAATATATTCATATATTGTATATTATGTGCGGGTTCCTGGAGAACACTGTTATTCGTGGGACTCCCGCAAAATGGTCGTAAAAAAAAAAAGAAAAAGAAAAAAAAAAAAATATATATATATATATATATATATGTATATATATATGTATGTATATATATATATATATACATATATATATATAATATATATAATATACATATATATATATAAAATATATTCATTCATTCATCATCTACCGCTTACCGCTATATCCGATCTTCCCTCGGGTCACGGGGAGTCTGTGCCTATCTCAGACATCTATGGGCATCAAGGCAGGCCGGATACACCTGGATGGAATGCCAGCCCATCGCAGGGCACACACACACACACACACTCACACATTCATACACTAGGGACCATTTTCCAAGGCGCCAATCAACCTACCGTGCATGTTTTTGGACCGGGACGGGAAACCGGAACCCAGGAAAAAAACCCCCTGAGGCATGGGGAGAAACATGCAAATTTCCACACACACATAGCCGAGATGGGAATCGAACCCGGACCCTGGCGGGGTGAGGCGAAAAGTGCTAACCATATATATATATATATATATATATATATATATATATATATATATATATATATATATATATATATATATATATTATATATATACGAAAAAACAAATAAACTGTTATGAATCTTCTGGAAAAATCCATCCCACGCAGGTCCTTTTTCATCTGTTGCATTCAATATATATATATATATATATATATATATATATATATATATATATATATATATATATAATATATATATATATATATATATAAATTACTGTCACATCCTAAAGTATTTCCCTTCTAGTATCTCCCTAAGAAAATAGTTTTTAATACCAAAGTCTTTTACTGAATGAAATAGTATGTACCTCTCTATAATTGTTGCTGTTGCTCTGAAATAGTTTTGGGGAGTCCACATTTACTGCAAGTACCATCTGCGTGCTTTTCTGTCATGTCTAAGTTTTGATTTAGTGTGGTGTGGCCGTTCTTTGCGTTGTCATTATCACAGCCCTATTCCTGCTTTTCATATGTTTCCTTTCCATCCCCACCTTTCTTTGTATTGCATATAGATGTCTTTTCGTCTTTTTCTTTTCGTTTATGTGTCCCATCTGCCATCTTTTTTTCATCCCAAATCCTATAAGTCCTTTTTCTTCTGCCTTACCCTTATGTGTTTGTAGATCTCAGAATAAAGATTCTGCTGCTGCTTCTCTGCCAGACACTGGGTCTTTTTACCCATCTGTAAATATTTGTGTCATATTGTTATAAGCTTGTTTTTTTTTTATAGATGTGTAAATCAATTTCTGTCTCCAGATACAACCCATGATGTGGAGATGAGATTCCCACAGTGGGGGCAACCTCTATCCCTGTCAGTCTCATTTCCTGTGCTTCTTTGATTGCTAACCAATCAAAACTGTTTACTCTTTCATTTTTGTATTCCCAACAATTTCCCAGTACCTTTTTAACTAGGTTTTCTTCATCGGGCCCTTATATTGATCCAGTAGGCCATCATTAGTTTTTCCCTTCGAGTTTCTAGGAATATGTAAGCACATACATTTATGCTGTTGCTTTAGAGTAAAATATACCAGTTGCATTAGTGCAAAATATAATGGGAAGGTCATGGGGAGCCTGTGCCTATCTAAGGCGTCTTGGGGCATCAAAGCCTACATGACATCCTGTATGGGGTTCCAATTGGACCCCTAACCCTGGAGGTGTGAGGCGAATGAGCTAACAACAAAGCCACACTTGTCCCTCCTATACATGCTATGTCAATTAAATTTTGCTTAATTTTTTAAAATTCATTTTTACTATTTTACTTAATATAAAACTTATACTATGACATTTATATCATGACTCATTATTGCCACTAATCATAAATCATTGTCAATCAAGTATACACCTTGTTCCAGGGGTATATACAGAATATACATTGTATATCTAAAATCAGCTAGCTTCATTGTGCAGTTTCCAACCCTGATTCATTGTCAATGTAAATGCTACAGTACAATTATGTAAAAAGTTGAGATTTTATTGAGTTTTTACAGAGCAAGATGCCAGTTCACTGGCCTTGGACAAACAAAACTTACATTGCATAATAAAGCAGCTGCCATTCTTGAATTTGAAGTCACAGTGGGCACTTAATTATGGACAGAGATTTGTTTAAAAAGAATTTAACAATATTTCACTTTTCAACTAGTTCACAAAGCATCTGCCTTGTCCCCGTTTCTGTTTTGTGAGCTTAGCGCATTTGTTCTCCCATCCATCACTCAATACAATAGTTATTTCCAGGGTGCGATTCTCTTCCCCTTACATTTTTTTAGGGGAAATCCCATTGTCATTGTAGACAGTTGACAAGTATCGGCAATGCTTTTGGCAACTAAACCGAAAGGCATGACTCGATTTTCATAGTGGCCAGTTGGTGTGAAAAAGGCGGTTGTCCACTGGTCCCTCGCTCTGATTCGGACCAAGCTGTAAGCGCTTCGGAGATCCAGCTTGGTGGTTGAGATAGGGCATAATTCCGTCCACGGGATGAGGTCAATAGCACAGTTCCAGGGACGATGAGGAGGAAGTCGTGTCGCCCCCTGGAGACTGAAAACATCTGCAAATTCAGAGTAGCACACCGGAACGTTCTGGAAAGGGTTCGGATAGGGTTTGTCATTGTAGACAGTTGACAAGTATCAACCCAGTTGGCGAAAAGGGGATGCTACAGTCCTAAAATCTTAATTTCACACATTTTTGGACAATGGTCGTACAAAGTTGCTCATCGCATACTCAAAATTTTCAGATGCTTCGAATCCTTCGATCATATCAAAGAAAATGCCCATTGATGGATTTTCTCTACGAAGTTCTCTTTTTCCGTAAAATCAAGATATATGTTAAAAAGATACTTTTGCAAACTAGTTTTAGGTTTCTCACTGCATCAGAAGCATTGCCGTGTCTCAATGTTCAGTAAACAGGGTCTATTGATAATTATTAAAAAAGACAAGTGTTTTTGTCAAAAAAGACAAGACACTGTGGTCAAATAAAAAGCAATAAAAATGCAGACCGTAACCACATGGTGGTGCTATAAGGTTGAAAATCCATAAAAACGGCAATGACTACCACTACTAACCATTAGTTCAATCGACCTGAAACTTTTTCAGTGCAACAAGAGTTCATGATATTTGTGTATCTCAAAAAACATGGCTGAAAAAAATGACAAACATGGACTTTTTAATCGTCCGTGTACTTTTTTGGTATTTGAAGTTTCTTTTTTCAAACAAAAATCAAAAAGTGAAAGTGAAAGTTATATTTGTTTTTTATTTAAATAGTGTTTTTTTTATATATAAAGAAAGTTCTACAGCTTAGAAATGAAAAAATAGCCCCATTTTCGAAAACGGATGCAAAAGCAATTCAGAACGGAATTTCCATTAAAAAAAAAAAAGATTATGTCTTAACATTTTTCTTCATAGTTTTGCTCATTTTTATTAACCATGAACCTGTCTATGAGAAAATTGATTTTCACGTCATGTTACCGTATATTTTTTGAGAAAAGTAAGTGTACACTCAAGTACATGCGTATGTACGATATCCAGAAAAATCATAAAACATTTTGCAAGTGATTTTACTGTAGAACTTTGGAGAAAAGCAAGTTCAAACTGATTCGTTTAATCAGTGCATTTTCAATATTGTTCCATATTCCAACTGTAATAAAACAATTTTCTTCATAGGTTTGCCACTAAAAAAAAAATGATTCTGTTAGAGTTTAGAGTTACCAGTGTAACTCTGTGTCGCTCCTGGAATAATTAGCCAAGAGTCGGATCCAACTTCAAAACAGCAAACTGCTGTGTCTTTATTTCCTCTTTATTATAACCTCTAACCACACAGATTACCTTTACAGTGGCTGATGTGACCATTCAAGTCTCTGCGCTCCTTGATTCAGGTTCCGCTGGTAATTTCATTTCCAGGTACCTCAGTCGTCAATTGGGGTTGCGTTCCACCAACATGGAGAAGGTGTATGAAGCCCAATCTGTAACCGGTAAGCCACTCACACGGGCACATATCTGATACATATGGGTCTATACATTTTAAAGTCATTTTACTGTAATTTTTTTGAGCAAAGAAAGTTTGAACATCACTGCATTTTAAATAATGTCCCTTATTCATTCATTCATTCATTCATTCATCTTCTACCGCTTTATCCGATCTTCCCTCGGGTCACGGGGAGTCTGTGTCTATCTCAGATGTCTATGGGCATTAAGGCAGGATACACCCTGGATGGAATGCCAACCCATCACAGGACACACACACACACACATTCATACACTAGGGACAATTTTCCAAGGTGCCAATAAACCTACCGTGGATGTTTTTGGACCGGGAGGAAACTGGAGAACCCGGAGAAAAACCCCCTGAGGCACGGGGAGAACATGCAAACTCCACACACACATGGCCGAGATGGGAATCGAACCCGCACCCTGGCGGTGTGAGGCGAACGTGCTAACCACTAAGCCACCGTTCCCCGTCCCATATTAAAAAAAAAATCATAAAACATTTTCCTTCATCAGTTTGTTCATCAACAAATCATAAAGATTAAATAAAATGTTCCTGGCTATAACCATTTTATATTACTGTAAAATTATTGAGAACATTTATTTTAGAATAAAAAAATAATAATTTATTTTAATTTGCCTTTATTTTTATACAGAACATTGTGCATCTTAAAGAATAACTACACGTTGGGTATTCTGTTGTATGCATAAATCCACCAACCCACCAGACAGCACAACAGTGTATACTGTGACTTTAGCTGTATATATTTATTGACTCTCCACACTGATTTATATACCTGAAACCATTTTTGTTTTATTGTGTGAAAAGAACATATTTTTTATATTTGTATCTACAGTGAAATATTTTGTGACATAATCCCTACCAAAAATGTTGGTTATATTGCAAACAATCAAACCTGTGCTTGCAAGGTGTTATTGAGTCTTGAAAGGAATAAAATAAATGATTGTTGTGAGTAAATCATTATAAGAGTAAGCTGCAATGGAGCGTTTGGGAGAATGACAAAGAGTAACAAAAGTATGAGGACCATAATTGTTTGCATGTTTTATGATGAATAAAATGCAAATAGAACAACAAACAAGCTTAACATTAAATGGAACAATATATATTTTTGTTTATGTTTCTAATATTCAAACAGAACTAATAATAATAATTAATTATTATTATTATTATTACTGTTATTGTTGTTCATTATTATTGCTTTTTTATACTATCAATCTATAATGTTTATGACAATATGTCTTTTGAACTCATGAAGTAAGGTATTTATTCACTTAGCATTTAAAAAAAATGTTTAACTGGAAGATTTTTTTAACTAATATTCAGTATAACCTGTAACTTGTAAAAGAAAACATACTTGACAATAAAGCTTTTTATTCTGATACTTATAAATATATTTCTGCTGTGTTTTGCATATAAGTAAAGTGCAGTCATATTCTCTGTACTTTCCTGGCTTGTTTTATACTTTTTCTTCTGTGACCAGGGAGTCAATCACAGTGGACAAAAGGGTACAATTTGGCAATTACATAGTAAAATGCTTAAAACCTGGAACACTCGAAATAAGAATGATTTGTTGATGAGTAAACAGATGAAGAAGCTTTGCCTTCTAAAATGAATTCTCTCATAGACAGGTACATTGTTAATAAGAATTAGCAAAACTATGAAGAAAAATGTTTAGACATAATAACCATCATTTTTTTGGTGCTTTGACATTACCAGGCACCAATACTCTAAATGCCGAATCAGAATGGCACGGAGGAAATGGCCCCTTTGAGCAACTGGAAGGCCTCAGTGGTGGCCGAAGTCAATTGGAGCATGGTGCCGTTTACCCCTGAGGAGGGAGGTGATAATGGAAGGAGCATTTTTTTTGGTTTCAGATACAGTTGGTGGTTCTGCAGATGGTGGAGTACAACACGAACATGGTCTTGATGCACTTGGGGATCCCCTGAAAAGATAAGGATATCTTGATTATGACGAATCTGTGAAGGAAATCTTGAAATACCTCGCGCATGAAGTCCTGGAAGACAGCTGGGTCGTTAACTAAACCGAAAGGCATGACTCGATATTCATTGTGGCCAGTTGGTGTGATAAAGGCGGTTGTCCACTCTGATTCGGACCAAGCTGTAAGCGCTTCGGAGATCCAACTTGGTGGAACCCCTAGGAGCTCCAATTGCGGTTGAGATAGGGCGCAATTCCGGCCATGGGATGAGGTCAATAGCACAGTTCCAGGGACAATGAGGAGGAAGTCGTGTCGTTCCCTGGAGACTGAAAGTAGCACTCTGAAACGTACTGGATAGGGTTCATATGCAGGCTATCAATTGATGTGGTAGGAGAGCCAATTCAATTAATTCTGGTAGGAGAGACAACGGGAAGGATAGGAGAGCATTGGTTGGAAAAGTTATCGCCTCATTTTAGAACTTCACCCGTTTCCCAGGAGACCATGGGGTTATGTTCCACTAGCCATGGCCTCCCCAGAATGGCCATGGAGCTGTTCCGTGTGTAACTGTCCCAGTTGAATATGTAAGGGTCCCACTATGTGTCAGATATGTGCCCGGGTGAGTGGCTTACCGGTTACAGATTGGGCTTTATACACCTTCTCCATGTCGGTGGGACACAACCCCAATTGACGACTGAGGTACCCGGAAATGAAATTACCAGCGGAATCTGAATCAATGCTCGCTTGGCCCCTTGGACAGTTTGGCTTTCGCTGTTCTTAGGGCCCTTCTGTCGCCCACATAATCTTGGGGCTTGAGTAGGGCACGTACTTCTCCAGTTATCCATGGCTTTTGGTTGTGGTGTAAGGTGATGTTCTTGGAGACTCTGACATCATCAATGCACTTACTGATGTAAATGGTCACTGACGATGTTTACTCCTCCAAATCGTTGAAGTCGCCATTTGTTGCAGACTCCCTAAACATGACCGTCAGTGCATTCAAAGCAGTCCAGATAAGCAGAGATGGCTCCTGCTGGCCAGGTTCTCACTTGCTTCTGGACTGGTCTTGTACCCCTGATATGCAAAGTCTATTTTGGTGAAACACCCCGACGAATAATCCGTCGGGTTGTGTGTTCTGCAGTTCACTTATGGTCCGGTAAAGTACACAGATCGCTTCCGTAGCATTAGCGCTAGGTGGAATGTACACTCGGAGTACAATAGCTGTGGTGAATATGTTGCTAAATATAAAAGTCTATATCGCACAACCATAAACTCCAAAAGCAGTGAGCAGTAGGTAGAGATAAGGACAGAGTTCTGTAGTGCATTTAGATCCACAAGATTTTTTAAATGATTACATTTACATATAGTTGCATCCACTCAGAGATGCATGCTCGACATTCCACTGGTTTTACGACCACACCAGGCGCCAGTAGTGATGACATGAATAATTTTATTATTATGGTGATCAGTTCCCTGCCTTCATCCTTTCTCTTCCCTTCTTTTCATTTTCAAATGATCTCTTTCCTTCATTGTATATCAACCAATGTTTGTGAGTAAGAAGTAAGAAGTAGTAATTCTCTGGTTGTTACAATGTCTACTTGGCCGTTCTTGGTATCCAAATAATCCATTTGTTATTTCCTACACCATGATGTAGATGATGTAACTGTAAGAGGCTTGAAATCATTAATGCATATTTCAAGTAAGTATCTTTATTAGCTTCCAAACCATTCCTGCATATGCAAATAAGCTCGGAAATAGACAAAGAAATACCTTTCTGCTCAAGTTTCACGGCTTTTCATTGGTCAGTTCTAAAGTTGGGTGTGTCATCCAGGCCCATAAAGCCCCTTCTACACTCTCTACAACTTAGAGAAAAGGACAGGGACTGGGACGGAGATGGGGGAGGAAGGACTGGGACAGAGGAGAACGGGACAGGAAGGACAGAAGAAGGGAAAGAACAAGGAGATGAAGTGAGAGGCTACCGCCTCTAGAGCCTTCGGGCTCCTCCGGACTTGCTCAGGTGAAGTGAGAGGAAGCTCAGATCGAATAAAGCGTTAGAAAATGAATGAATGAATGAATGAATGAATTCAACAAATGTTCCATTGCTTCATGCCAGAGGACAGGAACTTCTGGTATGAAGATAAGCAGCTCTCTTTACTGTCTCAGAAAAGGAGCAAAAGAGGCCGAGTCAGTGTTCGGAGCAGATGTTGGAAGGTTTGTAGAAAGGCATTTCTACATGGATGATGGTTTAAGATCAACAACTGCTGTTAATCTCCTCAAGTCTTGGCATGTTAACCTGAACCTCCACAAAATCGCTTCCAACAGCAAAGAGGTCATGGATGCATTTCCTGTGGATGAACAAGTTAGTGATCAAAGAGACCTGGACATAGGCAAGCTTGCGGTGCCAGTAAAGTATACACTTGGATTTAATTGGAATCTACTTACTGACACATTCAAGTATCAGTTGTCATGTGGCAAAGCCGTCATGTTGTGGAGTCCTCTCATCTGTAAACGGCTCACCTGTAAACAGCTTTTTTCCACTTGGAAAATGGGTTCATTGTCATGCTGGAATTCCCATCCTCAACCCATTTTCTCATCCTGGCTGAGGTTTTCAGCTACAGTATTATGCATGTGACAAGTAATGGCTATTTTTCCATACCAGCAGACTGACCAATCCCTGTCTAGTATGTGTTACATCTAGAACAATGGCTAAAAACCTAGATGGCCTGTAGTGTGCTGGGGTCACAGAGAGTCTCCAGAGGAGGCCCAAAGCTGCCACATTCACCCAACTCTGTGAAGGATGCGGTGGCAGAATGGCTAAAATGCTTAACCTAGGTCAGGGGTGGGAAAACTACGGTCCGTCGGCCATATCCGGCCCGTTTTAATCTGTACAGAATTGTCCAAAACGGATCGTATCATAATTATTGACTGCATTCATTTGACCTTGTTTTGTAATTGCCTGAAATTCCACCAGGTGGCGCATTAAGCACAGTGATATATTGAGTAGTAACATTAATACCTTTGTATGATATGTATGCATGTGTTGCTAGTGTGGCCTGTCTTGTCAAATTTTAAAAGTCAACGTGGCCTTGAGCGAAAAAGATTGCCCATCCCTGCCCTGGGTGGATATCCCCTCTCAATGACCTGTTCGAAAATCCAGTATTGACCGGGCTGGGTTTAATGGTGGATTTCACCATAGGAAAGAGGTGCCACTTCACTGATCTAACAACCTGGGGCTCTGACTCCCTTGGAATAGGAGGGAGAAAGAAAGAGAGATGTTGGGGAGGTGCAAAGGTGAAAGCCCCGGTAATTATCCCAATTGGAGGATATTCCACCACAGGTTGAGACAGAATCGGGCCTTGGTGCTTCTTGGGGTATGCTACCCCTATTCTCAGGTCCTCCTTTCCAAGGACTTTCCAGGAAGCTCTTAAAAGGTAAGGTTGTTGGGGAATGATGTTTGCATCCAGTCAGTAACCCTACATTCTTTGGGTGGAGACCAGTGTGTAATAGGTTCATCATCTAATTTGACTCTGGGATAGGACGGGGTCTGAGTTAGCAGACATAAGTAGCCTTATTGGAACCCAATATGAGTTACTGGGGAGAAGCAGGCCAGTGAATCGCACATACTCCCAACCCATGATGCTCCACTCTGGGAAGAGACTAATAATTTCATGTCACCATCCATTCATCGGGGCATACTTCATACCAGAAAAGCATGTTTTCAGGAAATTCTGTTTTGTTTGCTCTAGATGTAACAGGATGCATACCAAAAATACCTCACCAGAATATTTGTTATAGTTTATTAGATATTCAAGTTGTTTTTTTGATGGGAAAGTATGAGATGACTAGTCTTTGTTATTTACATTATTTTGCAAAACTTTACAAATATCACCTTTTTTACAGGAAGCAGTACAACATCTGCATAATAATCCATATGATCCACACACTGGGTAAGAGTGCTTATACAAATATTTTGACATTACTTTTTGTTATTGTGCATTTATTACATATAATGATGTCTGGATGTCTCCTCTTTACAGGGAAACCTCCCCACAATCAAACAGTGACCTCATGCCTTCTGAAGGAGTTGTGTGTGTGGACCAGCCTCACAAATCATAGCTGAGGGAGTCACTTAAAAAGCTTTGTTAAAATTTGATTTGTGCTGTTAATGTGACTCTCTACTCATTTCCAATTGATATTGCTATTTTAAGATGCCATTAGCTTCTTCAGTGTTTGGCAGTATTTAAGTTTCTGCTATGCAGGTGTTGGAGTTCAGGTGTAAGGTCCTCCAGGCAGATGTAAAAACATAGCACTATTGATGGGAGGCTGATGTCGTTTGTTAAACTCTGTGCCAGGTGCTACAGAAAAAGCATTGAACTGGAATTTCATGTATCTGTATTGTTCTAAGTTCTGATGTTTTTTATTTTATTTTTTAACCTTTTTGTGTGTTACGTTATTTCTTCTATTATTTGTATAATTTTATATTCTATATTTTATTGTTTTTATTTTATTTACACATATATATTTATATATTTTGATATACTTATAATTAGTATTTTTATATATTGGATTCTTTAATGAATGATATCTGAAGTCCATCAGTGCCTGATCATTTATATTGTGACCAATATTGACGTCTGTAAGGTTTATGAGCAGTCCTACATTTCTGAGGTGTGGATTGGCTGAACTTTAAGCCCAAAATTGAAAGCAAGCACATATGGTGGACCAATAGCTGTTAAGAGTTTTGGGGTGGGTTAAAAGAAGTGGAACCAGTAAAATGCTTTAGCCTGATATGAAAGAGCCATAGGTGGGAAAAGCAAATATACCATGGGTGTGAAATTACCCTGAGAGCATTGTCTAGCATGGTAATGGGAGTTTATGTCAGTCGCACACATGTGAAAATGGTACATTTTAACATATTCTCTTCAGCCAAGACTATTGAACAACCATGGATGGATTAATTCTGCCACCTGGTATACTTCTTATTTGCGTAGAAAAAAAGGATGTCATCTGGACTTGTTGTCCACAAACAAATGTATGTCAACTATATGAACAATTACATATCTTCAATTATTACAGGTAGATCTGATTATTATTCAAATTTAATAGACTCTAACGAAGGTAATGCAAGAATCAATGTCGAACAGGGCAAAGTCCTGCTTTTCATCTATAAGGCTTTACATAACCTGGTTCCTTCATATGTATCTTCTTCAAACCTATACTCCTTCTCAAACTCTATGATCAATGTCCTCATTCAACCTAGTTCTTCCATGTATGCATTTGGCAACCATGGTATCCCCATACCTGTGAAACCTCTTGACCCCAACATCAGCTCTGTCTCTGTCTTCAAATCTTGTTAAAAACACATCTTTTCAGGCTGGCATATCACTGATACTGTATTTTTACTTCCTTCTGTTTATATGTTGTCTTAATATTCAAACTGTTGTTAATTTTATTTATTGTGCATGTGTATTTAGTGTTATTCAGACGCTTATAACAATACATTTAATGTATTTATAGGCACTTTTCATATATCACCAAGCATCATGCTTGTGTTACAATGCTGCACAAATAGTGTGCAAAATAATTGTAAATATTATTATTCTAATCCATAGAATCTAGAATAGAATAAGAAACCGTAAGGAGATCATACAATTATACTCATATTACAATTACAATTAAGATATCGTGTTTCATAAATAGAATACTTATTAGAAGTAACATTTTTAATTTGCAGAATTGATGAATTACTGACAGGTTAAGCATGTGTTTTCTATAAACTTTCCCAGGTGTTTTATACAGCGAACTTGAATGAAAACATGTAACTAAGTTTGTCTGTGAAGGCGTGTATTGAGACATATGACACTGGCAGAATGATATATAGATATCTCAGACACGTTAAAGACTTGTTTGTTAGGCTACCACAAGAAACAAAGACACAGAATAAGCATTACAGAAACATTATTTATTCTCTAATAAGCACACCGTTAATCACACAATTACACATAAACCCAAATGTAAGAAATAACCAAGAAGGGGTTTAAAACAGAATGTTTAGATGTGGAAAAACATCCATTGTCTTCAAGTGAACCAGTCCATTTGAAATGCTTCTAGATAGATTTACATCACGAATGCAAGGCAAATTGGTGTAGCCCTTATTAATTTTGGTTTTAGTTCATTGATATTAATTTTATAAAATACTATACGTCTTTCATGCGTTCTCTGGAAGACCAAAATGAATGACAACATTGCTTCTAGTGAAACCATAGTTGTAAGCAAAAAAAGAATAAAGAAATGACTGTAGACATAGAATAAAAGTGTCAGTGATCCATAATGGTTACACAGAAATAAATAATAGGGGAACACACTTCAGAATTCCTCTCTCTCTCTCTCTCTCTCTCTCTTTCTCTCTCTCACACACACACACACACACACTCTCTAACTCATATAAATAACGGAACCATGGCAGACAACAAATAAAATAAAACAAACAAACTTAGATGGATGAAAAAGCCCAAAATGTCAGACAGCCTACAGACTGTTGTCGCCATGCAATGAAACAGCCAACACCAGTCTGATAAGCTATCTGACACACTGGGAGAGATGGAAGGAAATGCCTAATCAACATATGAAGAAGAATGGACCAAAAAGGAAAGAATGCTTACCAAGAACAAAGAGGGATGATGTGAGATGGTTGTCAGTGACCATATTCTGTTATTTTGTAAGAGAATGTCTTCTTATAGAGATCAAAATATGTTTCCGATTCACTGACAAGCATGCCTACTAGCTGAGCACACTTTAGCCACTTGCTTGTTTCTCCCTTTCTCTCTCTCTCTTCTTCACATCCTTCACGCCAGCAGTACAGTGCATCGAGTTCACTCCAGGGTTCAGCTGAGGTAACAGCAACGAAACCCCACACTGTTCCATTTTTTATATGCCTGAAGCTTTCAGGCTAGCATACTAGGGCCTACTAGTTTTACACACAAAAAAAAAAGCACAGATGGATGAAAAACATTTCGCAAGCAATTATTTAAAAACTACAAATTACATAAGGATAGAATATTAACTGAATTATTATAGATGCGATCTTTACTATTGTTTAAAAATTGCAAATGAACTAGCCTTCACTAAAGAATAACAACAATGAAATATGTTGTCAACACATAATGTTGTCACAATGTTGTACATAAGCTGTACAACAAAACATAAGCAGCATTCAGTATTCTCTTTCTATGTGTTTTAACAGGGAGTTAAGATGTAAGAGAGAGAGAGAGAGAGAGAGAGAGAGAGAGAGAGAGAGAGAATATATACACATAATGATGAAATCCTCAATATCATTCATTCATCCTCAAGTTGTAACAATGTCAAACGTACTATCATAACTTTGTATTATTAGCATAAGCAGTGGACAGTATATCATCAGTCAGAATTCTGCTGTCACTTTATGCACAGTTCTGATTACAGTTTATTTATTAGGGACTGTTTGTATATGTTCATTTATAGAGAATTTAAATGTATAGATATCATATTTCGAAGACCTTAATCATCAAATAGTGCAAAAAGTGCAGCTGAAGCAAAGGTACACCTCTTCAAAACCATTTATGTTGTGTTGTCAAATGTGCAAAGAATTAATAAAAAGGACAGACATAGTTAGAATGGGAGTAAAACAGCTCAGTGAAATACATCCATGTTTTTTCTGAATTTACCCTCTAGCTCTAATTCTAGCTCTAATTCTCTCTCTCTCTCTCTCTGTCTCTCTCTCTCACACACACACACACACACACACACATACATACATACATACATACATACATACATACATACTTACACATTTTAACCAATTTAAAATCTCATACAATTTTCAATATTTTCTTCCCTGTAGTTTGCCATCTAAAGATACTTATACAAACTGTTATTTCTTATTAAAGCTAAATAACTTTTGCTATTTTTTTTTAGAAGCCGGATCATTACATTAAAATAAAGAAATTCAAAAAGGATTTAGATTTTTTAATAAACAACAGTTGTCCAAAGCAGCATGGCCATGGAGAGCAAGTAAAGTAAAAAGTGTAGTATGTTTCCACGGCTTCCACAGAATTGTGAGAGATTGTTAGAGGCAGGAACTGGGAGCATAATTCCCCCCACCCTCTCAGCCCCTAGGGGCCCCTCCTGTCTCGGTCAGCCTGCATAGAGTTCAACAGGGTTCGCTAAGGGAAGGGGGGGTGAAGGGAGGGGGTTGTGAGGGAGTGTACACTTTAGTCATAGCAGCTCCACCTGCTGATCATGACTCAGCATCCCCCAGGAGCCAAATTGAACAGGCCACAGTCTCGACTCTGTTTTAGCATTTACTCAAAATAAACTCTGCCACATCACACTATTCCAGTAATGATTGACATTACTGCCCACAGTAAGACAATTAACAAATGAATTATACACTACCAGACACTTGTAGAGGCAGAACAATAGAACTGTCAGTAAAAAAAAAAAAAAAAAAACAGTTGTAATACTCACTGCCACTGTGACTCATACACTTGGACGGATATCTTCTAAAAAGATATGACAAACTATGTAGCTGATGTAAAGTTTAAGAAGACAAGAAAGGGGGAAGTAGCTCACCAGTTTTACTCACCCATAAATAAAGGTTATCTTCCACTATCTCCAATTCTCTTAAAAGGAGAAATAAGGGGGAAAAAAATCTTCACCCAGTTAGAAATGGTATATATTATATATTATATGAGACTTAAGAAAAATAATGAGAACAAAAAAAAGAATTTTGTGTATATATATATATATATATATATATATATATATATATATATATATATATAATGTAAGCAGTAAGAAATATGATCACAAAGAAGCATCCACACTTCCTTGGTGTTTCCCTAGCTGTGAAGAAGGAAGAAATGAATTATTTCTGAGAACTCTCACATTTATCACAGACAGTTCCTGTAAGAACTGGTTTTAGCCAATTAATAGGGAAGTGAGTCATAGCTGTGTCATCACTGGCTGAACAGAAGGATCGAGACCTGCCCACTTATATGGAAGGGGAGGAGTCTCAAGAGAGACAGCCCATATTAGGAAAACCCTTTTACAAGATTTAGCTACCAGCAACCCCACCCTTCTTTTCTCCCCTCACCCCCAAAGACAGATGCATTCAAATACATGCACACACAAGAGGAAAAAACAAAGACTACCATGGTATAAAATGGCCCCTTGGTAGTGAATTAAGAGTAAGCAATGAATATAATCACATAAATCCCAACAAAAACCTTTTTACTCAAACATAGTTTCCTTTTCATAACGCAAAGAAAGAAATGCCAAAAAAGAAATGTGTGTTTCTATACTTCATTTTACTTTTTAAAGATAAAGATCCCATATATATTAAGGAATTAAGTACATGCATGTACAGCATATGAGAATGTGTATGTTATTTCTTCTATCAACAAACTAACATGCTATCTAAAACACTATTGATTCATAAATAGAACAATAATCAATGTTCTTTACAATCTAAAGAAACTGTATAAATGTAAAATGTATATTGAATAAACTTGCTGTTCAGGGAGAGAGAAAGAAAGAAAGAAAGAAAGAAAGAAAGAAAGAAAATACTTACACCAATAATTTGATCTTTGTAACAGTAGTGAGTCAGCAGCCTATTCAGTGGGAAAAACTTCAAAACTTGGGAAAATCCATCCGAAAGAAACCTGCTTTCACCATCTGAATTTTAACATCTCTTTTCATAAAACAAAAAATATAAAATAGTTCCATCACATTATTTGGAGCTGAGGATATTTAAGATGCGATAATATATTGAATATTCTTTTTTAATGTATAGATATTTACATTATTATTAGACAAAATAAAGGGGCTGTGGGGAAAGTCTTGGAAAAAGCCTGCATATGTAACTAAGCAGTGTAGCGACAATAATGGTCGCTTTATTAAAGATTTCTATTTAAATGGTTTAATGTACAAATATAAAAGAAATGGACATATATTTTAATCATATATATTAATCACTTCATGAATTAATACAATTACATTCATCAATATATTTAACATTATTAAATCATTATAAAAATGATCCTGTTAATGCATTTATCCAGGTAATGCTGAACTTTTTTTTTACATCATAGTCTACCTTGAATAAGATATCTGTATTATATTCATGTTTTAACACATTTAAGCTTACTTATATTTTAAATAATTATATTTCATTTTGAATTAAATACCCAAAATGTAGTCTCTAACTAAAGAGGACCCATAAAAATGAACTGTTTATGATTACTTACTATGATTAACAAGTATTCACTATTTTAAAATGCTTCTATAATTGAAACAAATATTTAAAATGAAAAATATAGTACTTATAAAATGTTATTAAAAAGGCTTTCACAAAATGACCAAAAACTACACTACAATTACTATTAAAAAAAGAATGAAATAATACACTTAAGGATTTAATATACAATTTAATAATATAGAATACATAAATATATTCTGTGTATCATTAGGGTGGCTGTTATGTCATATATTTTTTAAATTATGCAGTAAAGTACATACGTAGGTTATTTTGCAAATAAGATGTGTAGTATGTAAGACAGATCTATAAGACATGAATGAAAGTCGTATGAAAGATGATGTATATGATAAGGCACACAATTTATGCCTTGCAGTGAATGAAGCCATAGACATTGTAAACACAAGTATAATCTGTACAGAACATTGTACAAGGATATTATAAAGACATTAGTGTGTGAAGTTAATAAAACATCTGTGAGTTAACTTGTCCCATGTAAGGCTCTTATTTCCCTATGATGGATGATGTAATATTTAGTGGTAATCTCAGTAGTGTGTAATTCAAACAGATGATATATGACAAATAATGACAAGTGCATATTCTACCAAACATCTATAATTCAAATAGCTTTGAATAACATAGCAACTAACATAGCAACTCATGAAATATGACCAATGGCACCCTACAAGCTGAGCTTGAACCAAAAAAACAAAACAAAAATACATTTCATGCTACATATAAAATACATTATTATTATAACTATGATGAACTTAGCTTTAAGTGAAGTCAACAGAAATCACAAGCTGCCTGTAACAAAAGTAAACACTTAAAACTAAATAAACGTTTTGCAATCTATTTTGTTATCTTAAAAAAAGTAAAAAAAAAATTAAAACATTAAACATTAAAACAGACAGACACAGACAAATTGTCTAAGAAACACTGTTTGTGGCAATTAATAAAACCACAGAGCATAGATAATTTTTGTTTTAATATTTGCATAATTTTTTTGCATAATTTTTGCATATTTACACAGATTCATTTTGGTTCTTTTACACAATACATTACTTTCTGTCGTGATTTTAAAGCAAATATATTTTTGGCAGAATTATCTTCTGAAAAAACAATAAAGACTAATAAATTTCTATTAAAAAATACATTAATGTCCAAGACATTTTAACAGATTCGGGTTCTCTCATGCAGTGACAGATTCAATACAAACTTGTCAGAAGTTGTCAGAATGTCCAGGGTTATGAAATCTCATGTATGTATATATACATTTCACAAAATGTAGGAATTCCTTTCAGGAATTTATCGTTATTTTTATTCTAAAATGTCTCTCTCAAACTGACTCATGTTTAGAGAAATTGAGAAGGTGGTAAATAATTTTAAAATATTAATTTGGTCATGCAAAATTAATTACAACTTCAGAATATGTCCAACATCATTTTGAAACAATTTTATTGATAGATGTCACTGTAAAAAATTAAGTAAATTAAAATGTATTTTTTATGTGTACACTTCATAGAGTATTAATTCATAGCTGAAAATAATAGAATGTAGTATATTATTGCAATACAATTACTATTAACATTCATGATATTTAAAATACTTATATTTAAATGTATATATTCTTATATTTTTAACTTTATGCATGTTTTATTATACCTGTGAAGTTCAATGGCACAGACTACTATATATGTATAATGTTTTGTACTGACTTTCTGAAAAGTTGCCCAGCCTTGCTCAACCCCTTCCCCTAATGAACCATCCATGGCAACAGATTCAAGTACCCGTCCTTATCTGGGTGACACAAAAGGTCTATTGATTATGGATAAGGATACCTGCTAAATTCTGTAAATGTAAATTTATTATATTCAAATCTTTCAGTCGAGTGAAATATAGTTCATGGCAAGTGTAGCCCTAAGCTGATGAAATATTACATTAATAACATTCAAAATTCATCTTCGAGGTTTTTCCACAATAATGTCATGGATCTTGGATAATGCACATGTGGAACTATACTCAGTAGCAGCAAACGAGCTTGAATTGAAGAGAACTCCATTCAAGGGTAAGATGTCATTTTATAATTTTTTTTGAGGACCGATCAGAAAAAAGAACCATATGCCACGTAAGACAGACACAGCAATCTTCAGATAACATAGGTGATCAATAGAAATAACTGATATTGTATTTGTACTAGTCTGTAAAGTCTAGTATTAAAATTCAGGGTTGGGATAGTGGCTTGATGGAACATTCACCAGTATATTTACACACTTATTACACACTTATTTTCTTTGGCATATCCCATTGTTCATCCCATAATCTTATAATGAAAATGTGCCATGTATCAAAAGAGAAATCATTTCAAATTGATTTCAGTTACCTCAAAATTGACCAGGTATGAATCCAGTAAAATGTGAGATTTGCAGCATTAATGTGTAGACAAGAAATCTGCAAGATTTAAGCATGTGGTAGCTTGACTAGGAAAGCTTCATTGGGAATTCATGCCACAACAACTAAATTTAGGGAAAAAATACAGTTATGTACAGGGAAATACTGGATCTGACATAACTGGTCTTCATAATTAATATGAAGTATATAGTAAGTAAAGATGCAAACACTCACAAACAGACAAACACACACAAACGCACACACACATAGAAACATGAACACACACAAACACAAACTCTCACACACACACACACACACACACACACCACACACACACACACACACACACACACACACACACACACACACACACACACACACACAGAGCACAGAGATAGTTTTGTTCTCAATTTTCATTTAATAATTTTATCTCGCTTAGGCTTAATTTGGAAAATGTCAATTAATTGAATAGCAATAATAATAATAATAATAATAATAATAATAATAATAATAATAATAATAATAATAATAATAATAATAATAATAATATTATTATTGTTGTATTTTTAGGTCCGCAAGCATTATTAAACCTGTTTTTTAACCTAAACAGGCTAAACTTCTTTCATGTACATGTACATGTAGTTAGGCCTGGATAGTTCAACAAGCAACATAGCTGTACAAATGCACAAAATGGAGTGTAAGACAATACAAAATGGTTGCCTCTAATAATGCTAGAAAAAGTTCAAGATTTTTTTTTTCATGTTCTTTCTGCATATCACTATGTGTGTTTAAAGAATATGGCTGATTAAATATATACCTGTGATTACCATAAATCTGGAATATAAGGAGAGAATAATCTCTAAAAATATCAACATCTTAAGCAAATAATTGCCCCAGTACATTAATAACAGGAAACACACACATATGGGACTATGGGAATGCCATGTTTATGCTATTATGACATATTTTAATTAAAATGTAATTTAGTTATTTATAATGATCATTATTATTATTATTATTGTCATTATCATCATTCCAATGAAAGTGTAAACTTTTGGTTACATAGAATCTACATAGTTGAAAGAAACTGTAATAGTTCACCTCACTCAGGGAAATGTTTACCATGGAAAAAGGTGACTGCTTTATGTTCTGCTTTTATTTCCAACTCATTACCTAATTACACTTTGGGATTCATGACAAAGGCCAAAAATGTTTTAGAGATATACGGACAATTTTTTTTTTTTTTACAGAACCAAACCAAAACGTTCAATAGTAATTAAGAAACAACAATGAGTTCATTGCCAAATCTCTTTTATTCAGGGAATAATAATAATAATAATAGTATTTTTCCTAATAGACAATCCTAAATCTGGATGATGTCAGAACAAAGCTCATAATAATTAATAATGATTTTCTGCTAAATTTCCAGGGTTTCATTCTTTTTTTCATTTTTTTTTAAATGTTAACTGTTCAAACAAATGTAACCAACATACTTTTTTTTTCTGTTTATTTAGTCTAAACTGGAGTTTAATAATTTCACTAGTATTTATGAGAATGTTTCATTTATAGTTCTTAGAATATGCTTTTTAAATCTTATAAGAAAATCTTTCATCACATCAAACATCACATTTCAACACATTGTTTCCGGTTCACCTTCTGTGACCAACTTTTTCTTTTACACTGTCAGAAAAATAAGGTGCCGCAGAGGTACAATTTTGCTCCTAGGGGAAGAAAATATATAATTGTACCTTTAATGGTACAAAATAGGTCCTTAGGGTACAATTATTGTCCCAAAACAAGTAAAAAGTACTGGCTAGAGGTACTTTGCCTTCAGGGTCCCTCCCCAGCAACTGCCACTTGTACCTTAAAATGTATTGTGTTGTACCTTTCTTTCTGAGAGTATATATAAATTATGTTACTGTAATGAAAAAGATTTGTTCTTCATTAAACTCTCATTCAAATAATTGATGGAGAAAGATTATGAGTTAAATGCTAATCAGAAAGGAGATGTTTTCACAATTAACAATGAATTGTGAGAAACTAAATCATGATCTATTAATATGCACATTTATGATTAAACCATGGCTTTATTTATTTATTTTCCTGTTACAAAAAAATTAAAGACAGAAGATGAATGCATGTTTTAAATTATTGATATTAGCCAAACATCTCGTTCACATTTTTTCAAGAGTTTTTTTCTACAGATATCAAAACCTTAAACCTAAATCTCCCAAAATGTCATCACTTTAATGAATCATTAGGGAAGTAATGGCTTTGAAATGACCCTTATTTGTTAGATTCAAGTTCAAATTGAATTAAAGTTCTTTATGAACATTTAATTGTCACAAAAAACACTGAATAATACACCTTAAGAAACAACTGCAAAGTATTATTTAACTTAACACAAATCAACATATGTAATGCATAAGTTACTTATGCATTACACATTTGTATTAATTCTAAGACTTAAAAATGTTATATTGTTGAACACAATGAACAAAATTGATATTGTTCTAATTCTAATTTAATTTCTAAAATATCACTTTATTCATTTACAATTTCAGTTTAATAGAAATGTATTGGCCATTTCACTTTTATCGGTTTATTCATAGACACTTAAATTAGTCTGTTTTATGTTTTGATTATATAAAATAAAATACAAATATATTACTGTGTAATAGAAGTTTATTCATAAATACATAGCAAAAATGACAAAAGAATGTCTCATAACATGCAATTATAATTGATTTCATGGTGCAGTAAATTAAATATTTAGGCAAACATTTCAATATTTTGAACTCTTTAAAATATATTTATCATTAACTTTCACATGTTTGTAGTGAATAATTGTTACAATTAGTATTCAAATTAACCTCACATGAGTTCCATGAGATTGATCTTTAATTCATGTTTGCTTTGCTTTTATGATTTCAAAGAATTAAAAGTGCATTTTAATGGTCACTTGATTTGATTGTGGGAGGACATATGAGAAAATTACACATAATATACACATTAAATTGAATTTAAACTTCATCCATTGTTTTGTTTTTTTTTTAGAAAAAAAATATCCCTTATCCATGATCTGATAATAGAAAGAAAAGACTAAAAGATATTCCAATTAAGGATCCAGTTATCCAGTCATGTCCATCGTTTAAACTACTCATCAGGCCACCAAATGCACCTGGCTTATTGCAAATGCACCATGGCACCTGACTAAGTTGTGTTGATACTTAATCAAAACGTCCAGTCATATGTGTTATCTTCCCTACCTTCTACAAATTCTACATTCTTAATTCTTTATCCTAGTCAATGTTCGTATTTTTGTTTAATATTTTGGTAAGTAAATTACATGTGAACGCTTTTATAGTAATTAATAACATGTGACAATTGCTTTTTAACAATAGACATAATTGTCTAATGTTAATAATTTCTACAAAAGCATTCACATTTAATTGCTATATAAGATATATAAGTCAAATCTAACTGAAAATAGGCAAGAATATTAATTCTTACATTTTGAGCTCAAAATCTGGCAAGGCTGTCAACCATCACCCCTGTGATTCCCTCTGTCAACAGTTATTGTTTTTTTTTTTTTTTTTTTTTGTCTGTCTTAAGACTTTTTTCTTGCTGTATAAACATCATATGCACTTGAGAGGATTATTTACGTTTTATTCTTAACAAAAACATCATTGATGGAAAACTTCATTACTTTGCTTATCTCACTTAATTTGAAATTGAGTAGATCTACTCTAGTGCCCCCAAAAAAATAAACGCAACCCTTTTTTTATATATAAATGTAATTATTTCCTCACCCCTCCCAACTTTCTTTGCTTCTCGCCTTTTTACAGTGTGTCACAGGAAGTTAAGTGATCATGGGTACTTGACGTAATCCAACCAAAAGAGCATTCCTAAGAAAGGAGCAAACCATTCAAATCTATTACAAGGAGGAAAGGGGAGGGGCCATGCATGCCCTGGAGTCCACGTCGACAAATTCTTTAAGAATCTGTGGTTAAAGAGAAGCTGGTCTGAGTCACCCCCTCCTTTCAAGCAATTTACTGGAAACATGGGGGAAGGCAGCAGGAGGGGGACCTTTCAGAGAAGTCATGTGATGAACAGGGGCAGGGCTAACCACAGAATTGGGAGAAGGAGTGTAGTAGGGGCCGGGGGAGGTGCAGGAAAAAAAAAAAAACACACAGTCAGCGCTCACACATACACACACACACACATACTCTTACACACAAAGACACAAACAGAGACACACATACAGCACAGACTCCATTTAGTCCAGTTCCAGATTAGCTTGCCTGGGAGTTGGCTACCGAAAATTCACAGAGCCACTAATCTTTTGTGTCTAGGTCATGAGCAGGTTAACAATTTAAGTGCTCTATTCACAAAATCTATCCTTTATGGGAATAAAATAAAGAGAAAAAAAGAAAAGTTTTTGGAATAAAAAACATTCTTTTTACAAATGAGGAAAATCAGAGTTAAATTCAAAAGAGAGATTTAGGTAGGTAAAGGTTATTCGGGATAGCGTATCATATTGCTAGCAAAGTAATATCTTGAGGGTCACTTTAGTGAATTATGACCACGTATGAACAGGGAGGGACATTTCCCACAAAATTAGTGAAGACAGTTAATACAAACGTTACACCTCCCCACATTAATATTAGAATGACAAAGTTCACTTATTGATTATTATTATAAAGTTAGACTATAATTGTTCACCCATTCTATTTATTGTTTACCTTGCTATCTCTGACGCCTACAGTGATATATCATGCATTGTTGTTTTATGTCAGACACTGAGCCAGTCATTTTGTAAATGTGTTTCTGTTGTGGTATACTTTCTTGGTTCTTTGACTATCTGACATATGTTCTTGTGTCTCATTTAGCAGTTATTCCCAATGCACATTGAGCGAGAAACCAAAAGTGCTTAGTCAACGTCATATATAATTAAAAGGAATCAGAGAACAAAATAGAACCAATACCATGTTTTGCTGAGTAGGATTATTGAAAATCAGAATACAGAAAAGTTATACAAACATAGCACATGTGGATAGAGAGGGAGCAGGCCACTAGTTAATTTTGTTTAAAATGGGTGCCTATTAGTATTAATATATAATTACATTGTAACATATCATATTGTAACAGCAAGGTCTGACGTGTGTGTAAACTGCATGTTCTTTCTATTTCTATTTAAAACCTATTGGATCAAAACAAGCTTAGGTATTGCACAAACAAGTATATAAATATACTGTTCACCTGAAGGTTGAATGAAAAGAAAAAATACCTTTGCACACATCTTCCAGCATCTGCTCAAATTCCTTATAACCTTTATGCGCCTTTTATTCCAGTTACTACTCCTCCTCCATAGCATCATCAGTCAAGCAACTCAGGCCACCTGGTTGGGAAATCTCTCCTAGCAGTGGTGGCTACATCCTGCAAACACAAAGGCACATGCACACACACACACACACACACACACACACACACACACACACATACACACACACACACACAGAACTCCGTATAATATATATTATTGTCTAATCAAGCAGATATGGACATTAATAATTTTATTATAAAAATACCTTCTGGTTGTAATAAAACACTATTATTCATTCATTCATTCATTCATTCATTCATCTTCTACCACTTTATCCGATCTTCCCTCGGATCACGGGGATCCTGTGCCTATCTCAGGCGTCTATGGGCATTAAGGCAGGATACACCCTGGATGGAATGCCAACCGATTGCAGGGCACACACACACACACATACACACACACACACACACACACATTCATACACTACAATTTTCCAACGTGCCAATCAACCTACCGTGCATGTTTTTGGACCGGGGGAGGAAACCGGAGAACCCTGAGAAAAACCTCCTTGAGGCACGGGGAGAACATGCAAACTCCACACACATGGCCGTGACGGGAATCGAACCCGGACCCTGGCGGTGTGAGGCGAACGTGCTAAACACTAAAGCCACCGTGCCTCTTAAAACACTAGTATTTCAATTATCATTATCTTCATTTATTCTATTGAAAAATATTAAGATCTATAATAAATCAGTCATATAATAGATGGCCCATGATTCTGTGACAAAATATATGTTATTTGGAATTACGCATGATTCCAACTATCTTAGCCAGAGGCCCAGACGCCACTGCAATTTTATCTATGGGTGCATTAAAAAAAATTAAATTACATTAAATTAATTAAAATTTAACTGTCTTGACAAAAACACAATCAATTAACTTCAAATGACAAACAACATCATATTCAGCAGATCAATATGTGGTAATTTTGAAGCTGACCTTTATTTGGGGAAATGAAAATAAACTATCTTTTTAAAACAGAAATAGACTACATTTTTAGGTGCTGATTAAAAAAAAGTTATGTTGTATGGTGGGGTCATTTTTTAAAATGACCAATTTATTTATTTTAAAGGAAAAATGTTTTTGTCCCATTATTCTGGGTGATTTGGGAAGCTTGTATGTATTTCTGGAGAAAGTGAAAAGCTTATAACAATAGAAATTGTGGCAAAGAATTTTACTGAAATGTATAATTGATATTATACATTTATACATATATTTATATTTATATTATACATATATTTATATTAACTTTTATTATAACTTAAATTATAATAATTTATACATTTATTATAAGCGACATTATAAATTAAGTATTTATTACATTATAAATTTAATACTTAAAATGATAGAATTATTATTCAATTAATATATTATAATATAATCTGTTTTAATATAAAATAATAATTGTAATGAAGTATATACATGCTAGATTAGTTTTTTACTAGTTTCACTTTGTAAGTCGGATGCGGCTGCAGATTGTGTTGTATCCATAGTGAAGGAGACCCCGCAGCATTGTGTGTTGGAATGCAATTGTGTTTATTTGGCCAGGGGGGCTTTAGAATTCCCCCTGGTTGACTGTTGGAATAGCAGTAGAGCTACAGAACCACCAAATTAGAGACCCTCATCCTACTAGGTCTTCCCTAGGGTCTGGGTGCAGTGTGGGGTTGGGGTGGGTTTGATGAAATTCCTCCAAGAGTGAGGGACCTAAGATGCCATGACGATTTACCCAGCACCTGCTCCTCTGGATATGACAGATGGCACCTCTTACTTTTAAGCTTACTTTTCTGAAAGGTAACTTGAGCTTGGTATTTTGATTAGATAACCATACTCTGTTTTTCAATTAGTCTGGAGTTCTTGTCTTTGAATCTCTTTCTGGAGCCTGACATGAGCTCTCTCCCAGACCTCTTGGCTGTGGCAAAACCAACTGTTTACTGCTGGGACTTCTGAGGGTTCCCCTGAACATGTAAAGGCGGACCCCAGACACTGAAATGCGGTGAATTTGGTGGAGGAATGAATCTGCAATTTTGGTCATTAGCTTGTGGGTGATATCCAGAGGTTAGGATGACATTACTGGGTAACAAGTTGCAGAAAGCATGCCACACATTAGAGGTGAACTGAGTCACTCAATCAGAGACTATGTTTTTGGGTAACCTGTAAAAAGTAGTTTTAAAAATAAACAAGTAAAATGCTGTGCCAAAACAGGCTTGCCATGGGTTTTGCTTCATATTGTCTTGCTACAAATGCAAACTCGTCAGCCTGTTTGTCCTGCTGTTGGTGTGCATTTTGTTGTGCAAGTGTCGTTGCCTGCTTTAAATTATTTCCCAAGGACTGAACATATTTTCTCACATCAGCAGTCACTCTATCCAAAATCACACTCTCAAACAAAACATCCACTGGCAATCTCGGGGTACGGCCAAACATCAAAAAGAAAGGTATATAGCCTGTAGTCTCATGCCTAGTGCAATTATAGGAAAAAGTCAATTTGTTAAGCATCCAAAGCCAGTTGACCTTAGACCTAGGTGGCAAGGACCTAATCATATCACCAAGAGTACGATTAAACCCTTCCGTTTGACCTTTACCCATAGGGTGATAAGGAGTAGTACAGGATTTGGCAATTCACAATTTCACAAAAGAAATTGTTCCATAGAGTACGTGCAACTGACTGTGCAGTCTGATTCGGACAAAAGTAAGAGTGTGGTGCTAACCCTGATGACCTGCATCATCATGCAACCCTTTTTGACACCCTGTAAAGTAAACTTCAGTGTGAACTTACCCCATTGTCTAAGTGTCTGTGTAGTTTCCTTTCACTCACAACCCTTTTCTCTCCTACAAGGACATCTACCACGCTCCACAAAGAACCTCACTCTACTCATGACAGGATCCTGACACTGGTTCTCGAGCAACTCAGCATGAGTAAGCTTAGTGAGTGGGTACTGCTCATCATCCTCCAAACCCCTCAAATGCTGAAGCATATGCAACTGCTCTAGTTCCAGCAACTTCCTCCCAGTTACGATGAATATGCAACACGGCGGGGACCTCTTCCTGGTTCACTTCCCCATCCTATGAAATTCTGAACCAGGTTAGACACTTCATGACATGCCTGTGACCCAGACAATTTCTCTACCTCCTCCACTTCTGTACAATCATGGGCCAAATGAAACATGCCATGCACCTGCTCCAAGCGTCTCCACCTCATGTCTCAGAATATCATACCAGCAAAAGACTCCCAGCTTAATGCATCGGCCACCACGTTATTCGGGCCAGGAATGTACTGTATGTCAAACTCGAAAGGAGCCCACTTCGCAACCCATCTCTGCTCACAGGCATTAAGCCTTGGTATGGTCAAAATGTACTTGAGTTGTTATCCATATTGGGTTGTTATCTGTCCAAACCGTAAATCTGTGCCCACAAAGCCAATGACTGAATTTATCGCAAATGGCACACTTCATAGCCAGAAATTCAAGCCTATGTGTGGGATACCTGGATTGACCATGGTTAAGGGATTTAGAAACAAAAACAATTGGTCTTGCAACCTCGTATCCCTCCTGGACCTGGGAGAGCACTGCCACAAGACCACTCATGGAAGCATTAACGGACAGAGTAAATGGTGTTGAGAAATCTGGGTGAGCAAGTAAAACTTGCTCCACCAGCGCCACCTTCAAATTCTCAAATGCCCCTCTACATTCATCCAACCAATCACCCGAACAGGTCCAGACCCCTTTCCCCTCAACTTCCTAGGTTTTTTTGACCAGTTGTCAGCTGAAAAAGATGCTTTGCAATCATCGAACAATTCTCAATAAAGTGTTGATTGTCAGTACCTAGTAAGGAGGATCCAGAGCAGAACCGGAGCTTGAAGCACGTTGAGCGCGACGAGCAGCGAGAATCCGGAGGCGGGCAAGGTCGGGAAGCCGGAGGTCGGAAGAACGAAGGACGGAAACAGGTCGGTAACAAATAACGCTAGCTGGTCGGGTAACAATACCTGGAGAGTGATCAGGACAAACCTTGAAAACAATCTGGCACTGACAGAGGGTCTTTGGGGTCCTTATATACGCCAGACAGACGGACGCCCTTTCCGGGTAGCGGGTTGCCGGTGGACGGTTCCTCATTAGCGCCGGAAGTGCTCACACAGGCTGACAGTTGATAGTATATAACCATTCCCCAAAGGACCTTAATTTGCCCACCAAAGGGGTGACACCATCAGCCTCCACTTTCATTGGATCACTAGCCAATCCTGCCTGTGAACTGATGTGACCCAAAGACCTCCTGGTGTGGCTGCGTCAGACCCAAGAGGAGACAAAGGTGTCGAATCATCACCAGGCTCAAGAAACATTTGCTGACAAGCAAATCGCCTTGTCACTTTCTGTTCCCTTAACTTCTCTTCCAATCTCTCTTGGACCTCAGAAGCTGTCCACGACTTTATAGGTTTGCGTTTAAACACTAAAGACAATTCTTTATCAGGACAATGTCTAATAAACATCACAGCCAGTTCTCTACTCCGATTCTCCATATGTTCTTCCCACCGCCCTAAGGCCCTGTTCAGCCACCTCAGCCACCTTGTTCAGCCTTATTCAATAATCCAAAGGACTTTCATTAGGGTAAGGTTTCACAGAGTAGAAATCAGCCAAAGGCATTCCTGAGCTACTGGAATCACTGAAATGGTGTCCCCTTCGAGAGGATGGGGAGGTATGACTACTGAGGTCTGGCTGTGGTCCCGAGTACATACTCGTTATGGTGGTTTATGCCACTCAGTGTCCTGTGGTGGTGCCCCGAGAAAGGCCAGCACAAAAAGCATTGCCAAAGAACTGGTACTCATCTTCAGTTGGGTGGGGATCCCCAAGGACCAACCAAGGTCCAAATTGATGGTTGATCTTTCTCATATGTTGCAGGTCAAGCATGTCAGAAAGTCATTATACCACCCACAGACCGACAAACTGGACAAACACTGCAACCAGACCCTGAAGTGGATGCTCAGCTGGGTGGTGGATGAGGTGGGGAGAAACCTGGACCCCTTCCTCCAGCAAATGGCTTGAAACTAACACCGCACTAATAGCAGTCACACCACCCCCCAGGAGTGTAACTTATTCCTTAGTTCAGAAAGGAGACAATCTGACACAACAGCAGGATGTGACAGAGCTGGTAAGCCAATTTACAGATATTGTTTTCATCAATGTCAGGCCATAAATACCTAGTACACTACAAGATAAAGACGTCCCCAGGAGCAGTTTTACGTCAGTGACACATTATTGAGGTAGAGGTGGACAAGATGTTTTGGTCCAGCTCCATAATGGTTGTGCCAAAACAACAGCCTCAGGTTGTACAATGATTGATACACTCAAGAACTTGCCTTGACCACCTACACCACATGAATGAGGTGCTGGCTGAACTCAGGAAGGCAGGTTTGACAAGGAACCCAAAAAGTGCCACCTGGGGTTGATGGAGACCCAGTATCTCGGGTACCAGATTGGAAGGGGATTGCTGAAGCCACAGGAGAAAAAAGTAGAGGCTGTGAAGGACTACCCTCAGCCTGCGTCAAAGAAACAAGTAAGCGCTTTCTTGTGGTCGGCAGGGTACTGCTGTACTTTTCTGTACCGGTGCTTTGTCCTTAACTTCTCTTCACTAGCTTCTCCCCTCTCAGATCTCACAAGGAAAGGACACCCAGAGACGGTGCAGTGGACGGAAATGGTGGAACAGGCCTTGCAGGCCCTGAAGGAAATCCCTATCTGCTCAGCAGTGCTGAGAAACTCTGACTTTAACCGCCCATTTATCATTCACACAGATGCCTCTTAGACTGGTGCCGTACTCTCTCAGTCCTTCAAGGAAGTCCAACACTGGGTGCTTCACATGAGCCCCAATCTCTCACCTCCCAAACAGATGCTTAATAGCCCTATAGTGGGCAGTGGAGGAGTTGCGGTGCTATCTAGCCATTAGGCGGTTCACCCTTGTCACCGACCATGCCCCCTTACAGTGGATGGTGAAGGCAAAAGATTCAAATGCACAAATAACCAGCTGGTACTTATAACTGCAGGATTTCTCTTTTCAGGTTCAGCATTGCGCAGGGAGACTACATGGCTACATGGAAGGCCTCTGCCGAAGGTTTGGCCTCTGGGCCACCGATTGCAGTGAGTTGGGACCTGAGGGGGGGTTACTGTGTGGGTGGTAACCCTGTGCGCAGCTGTGGTGCTAACATCTTATCTGCTATTGGCAAACTGGTTTTTAACCTGAGACCCATAAGCAGGTGTGCAGGAGATAACTTCACTCCTCAAGTGGCGATTCCTGTACTCAAGAAGAGCAATGTCCCCATGACTTTCTAGTGCTTTCTTCAGCAGATTCTTGATGGTCTGTACAGCTCTTTCACTCTGACCATTATGCTGAGGATCTGTAGGACTTGAAGTTGAGTGTGTGCACTCCTATTTAACTGCAAAGTTCCACTTGCAGTTCTTCATCTACTTTAGTAGCTTCCTTGACAGCTCTAAGTTTGTGATCTGAAATAGGCAGACATTTAGACAACTGAAGTACTTCCACATCTCTATCCATTAGTTGTTCGTTTTCCTCTTCTAGATAGGCTCTGCTAAGGGTATCTGCCACTTTTACTCTCTACCTACCTCTACCTTTCTCTAGCTTTCTCTAAAGGCTTTTTCAATATTGCCTCCAGCGGCTTGTGATCTGCCTGAACTCTCACTGGGCTCCCATAAAGGCACTAACTGAATTTTTCACACACATATACAATGGCCAGAAGCTCTTTTTCAATCTGAGCATACCTTTTCTGAGAGTCAGACATTGATTGCGAACCATAGTATATCATCCATAATAAACATCTTCCAGGTCCTTAAGACTTTTGTGCCATGCTCTTCTGGACGACCTCTGAAGCTGAGGACACATTGAAAGGCAACCTCTTGAAAGAATATCTTTCAAAAGGTGCAAAGCTTGGAACTTTCCCCATCTAACTGTATTTGGCAAAATCCATGGTTGGAATCCTAAAGTCGAGAAAACTTTAGTATTTGGCATATGACTGACCACTTCTTCAACTGTCTTGAGTGGAAATTGTTCCCTTTTATTAGCTTTGTTCAAATCTCTTGGGTCAATAGAGATTCTAAGCTTGTTCTGCTTTACTACTGTTACCATGCTGTTCATTTACATTTACAGCATTTGGCAGATGCCCTTATCCAGAGGCAATTGAGGGTTAAGGGCCTTTCTCAAGGGCTGACTAGTGGCAGCTTGGTGGTGGTGTGGGGGGGATGAACCTGTGATCTTCCAGTCCAGAGACCAACACCTTAACCACTGTGTTGCACCACTACAGGTGTTCACCCAATCAGTTGGTTCAGTTTGTTTTTCACTGACCCCCAGACATTCCATTCTGTCATGCTCTGCTTTTATTTTGTCTTTGAGAGCTATAGGGAATCTTCGCTGTGGATTAATCACAGGTTACAAGGCTGGATCACAATCTTAATGTGATGAAAACCTGGTATGCACCCCAAGCCGTTAAACACATCATCAAACTTCATTAGGATTTATGTGCTTTTATCACAGTCTACTTTGTAGACTCTTTTGACCAGTCCTAACTCTGTGCATGCAGATCTGCCCAGGATAACATGAGTCTACTTCCCCAACTTGCTTCTTTGTCTTTGAACTGACATATGAGCATTGCCATACACTTTGGCTCCATCTTGTGGCGTGAATATGCAAATAACACGCAGTTTGACTTGCACTAGGATGCCGATTTCCTGCAACTGCCGGAAAGTCTTTATATATTTATATCCATTATGAATGAAAGTGTATTGTTTACTAGAGAGATATTCTGTAATGTTTCAGTCCACTTATATATATCTATCTTAGATACTTTGATATATATATATATATATATATATAGTATATATATATATATATATATATATATATATATATATATATATATATATATATATATTACATTATGAATGAAAGTGTTGTATTGTTTCTGATATATATATATATATATATATATATATATATATATATATATATATATATATATATATATCGCCAACACACACACACAAACACACACACACACACTGTTTTTTTTCTGTTATATATGCTTTATATATATATATATGCTCCAGTATCCATTATGTTCACTCCACACACTATAATGAAAGTGTTGTATTGCTTATCTTTATTTCCCCTTCTGTATTACTGTAATGTTTCAGTCCACTTATCTTTCTATACTGATGATGTCTTAGATACTTTGCTCCTTCGGGACACGCCCCCCTAGCTTGCAACTTATTTGTTTACAGAAGCCCGGACCCGAACAGCGCAACCCAGTCCGCTTCGTTCCACAAACAGATCTGTGTGATCCTCTTGTCGGGACACGCCCCCCTCATTCTCATGAACTTTCTTCCAGACCAGCTGTTAACTGAACGCGCCAAAATCTCTTATATCATCATGCAGCTAACAGGTCCCGCTCTTCGTTGGGCGGCTGATGAGAATGTTGTCTTGTCCGAGACCGAGGACACGCCCCGTTTCAGTTTTTTCGTTTTGCACGTACAGCCGAACTGTTTTTTTTCTGTCCCGCCGGCTGACATCCCTTGCAGGATTGTCCCAACGCCCCGTGCCTCAGGCCCGGCCGGACATTTCCTTAGCTCATAGCTGTAACCGCAACTAGTACAACCTCTTAAAGTCCCGGTATCCTCCACCTCACAGACTGGCCCCCCTGGTTCTCTTAACATTCTCTAGCTAATCTGGCCCGCCTGCTCCGCCCAGGCCCACCTCTTCAGTGCTGCTCTTCCCCCTTAGTCCCTCCGGCTCCGCCCTGGCCCAAGCTCTCCCGTCCCAGTCCCGCCGGCTCCGCCCTCTCCTCTCCATTCCCCTCCTTCGCCCGGCTCTCAGTCCCTCCGGCTCCGCCCTGGCCCATTCCCAGTCCCCCTGGTCCGGGCTCGTATCCTGAAGTAGTGGCCCGTCCACCTCACAGTATATATATATCTCCCTCTATGCCTAACCTAGCCCGGTTGTTTTTGGTTCTCTTAGTGTCGCGGAGTCCGCTCCATTCTCTAGCTAACCTGTTGTTTTTCTGCTTCCTTCAGCTCCAGATCACGGACTTCCAAGTCCGTCTGAACTCCGGTCCTGACCACGGCGCGCAGCGCACAAGGCTGAAAATAGGCTCCCTAGCCTGTCTGGCCGCTCTTTTGATCCTTGTTTTTGTTTTTGGAATCCCCATTCTCCGTGTGTCTGTGCAGCGCGACCACCACCGTTACATATACGGTCTCGGATCAAAGATTCTGTCAACTGTGGAAACTCACAGTCTTTAGCCTTGTTTTTTAAATCAGTCACATATGCATCAATCAATTCACATGGACTTAAATGAAGAATGAATGTCGTAGATATGTTAGATTTTTCCTTGGTTAACACTAACATCTAAACTTTTCCTTCAGTGCCTCTAAATCATTTGCTTCCTCCTCAATAAACTCCATGGTATTAAACACCTACAGTGCTTCACCTGGCAACATGAAGAAAAGTAGCTCAAACTTCTGTATCCAGGTTGTCCAATTTTTCACAGTGTTACCCACAAAACAGTTCAACCGGAGGTTTTGGCTGATCTATCGCGCACTTCTGACACCATGTAATATCTGTAGTTGTTAAGGAGTCTAACGATATATCAAAACAGAAAAAACACACCACAAGTATTATGGTGAATCAGGTCGCTCCGTGCATTTCTTCTTCACCTTCATACATGGTACACTTGTAAATCAAACACAGAAAATCGAACAATCATCTAATAAATCTCATGACATGATGGTGAAAAGAGATTTGCCCTACATGAGTAAATACAGACATCTGGACATGATCTTGTAGATATCCACAGACCAGGTTTCACACACAGAGGCGAGGCTGAGGTAAAGAAGGAAACTTTCACACAGCCAGCCCCAACACAGCCTGTAAATTTCAAATCAAGTGCCAAGTCTGTACCAAATACTAATGATACAAGTCTATCAGAATAAAGAATATGGTACGCTGTGGAAAATCTGAATGGGCAAAAGCATGACACAAAATTTTTGTAAAATTAGAGAACAAGGAGAAAGGAATTGACAGGCAATACAAAACTGACAGACAAAATGAAAAACTGTTACGAAGTGCTTGATGTTGTTTTGCGTGCCACTGTAATGATCAGGCAAAATTTTGAATCTAAAAACTAAATTAAACCATCCATAGAGAGATTAGTGGAAGCTAAGATAGATTCCTGATTCCTGCAAAACTCAATGTTTTCCGGTCAGAAGGCTAAATTCAAATAAGTGGCAATGTTTCATGATTTAAAATGGTATAACAAATGGTGATGCAGAAAATCTGGTGGTCCAAGATCCACACATGTAATGGCCATCATACCAGTAAATACCAAGTGGTATACTATAATAGGCCTCTGCTCACTGCTCCTTTTTCATTGTGCCTTAGCATCCAGAATTGCAATTGTTTTATTATTGTTTATGGTGGGAAACAATGCACCTACATTAGACAAGTGTATTGTGAAACGCCATCTTTAATCTATCTTTTAAATTCTAGACTGTGATTTGGTGCTCTTGCTGATTACTACAGTATCTTAAAAATTTGTAGTCAAACAAAGGAGTAGTAAGTTACATACCAGTATTTTGCCACTGTGTTGTAGGATTATATATATATATATATAATAAGCCTTTTACTCCTTCCAAGTCAAGAGTGGAAGGACGGGTTTGGCCAGGTTTCCGCTGGAGTCCGGATACATAATTTGCTCATTGTTAAAAGCTTGGCGATTTAATTTAGTAATTCAGTTACATTCGCATTTACATTTATAGCATTTAGCAGACACCCTTACAGAGAGAAGAACAAATAGTGCATTCGACAGTGATGAAGGACTAAAGTACGGATCTGCACTCTAGGTAAGGCAGTTTCTTTGGGGCTTGTTATTCCCAAGAGGAGGAATGTAGAAGGATCAAGTTAATTAGGCAGTAGAAAGTAAATAGAAGTGGGGCTCTACTTCTCCCTGTTCCACTTAGATCCTGCAGACTTCTAGAAGGGGTGCACTGCTGCCCCTAAAGTGGAACTCCTCCTTTTGTCCTCCAGGATGTAGATGTGGAGCTTGAGAGAGAACATTTTCTGAGGCAATCGCTCTCTCTAAAGCTTAGGCTGGATCAGTCTTAGCTGAGCGCATCTTATGGCACCAGTCTCGATCCTCTCACAGTCTTTGCGTATGCCCCAAAGCACCCATGGTGGATCTCCATCTACCGAGGTGGCGACCAGAGGTGTCATGGAGTCCCATGGAAATAATCAGCAATAGACCAGAGGTCATCCCAGAGAGGCTGATTCACTTTAGATACTTCCTGGGAACATTAGAAAACCAAACAGGAATGTCAGATTGGGTCCTGTTATCTTTAGCATTACACCTTACACCTTACACCTTGTAAGGTTACAATTCCTATTTTACGCACTCTGTTTCAATGGTTTCCACATTTCTGTTTCCACACCCTGGAGGGGTCACAGCAGGCTCTGGTCATAGACCAAGATCTCCTCATGAGAGAACACTTTCTGGGGTGTTCTCTCTGTCAAAGACTGGGGTGGATTGTGTTTGGTTGAGTGCCTCATCCTACGGTGTCTGCCTCAATCCACTGAGGCAGCCAGAGGAGTCATGTGGCCTCCATGGAGGCTCATGAAGATCTCCCACAAAAGGTTAATTGAGAGCCTGATTCACTTAATACACTCCCTGGGACCATGGTGAAACCTACAAAGAGTGTCAGATTGGGTCTTGCGAACTCTATGATAAGGTTCCATCTTATAGTTTCTATAGTTCCATCTTATAGTTTCAAATAAAAAGCAAAGTTCACATGTGCCAGAAAAAAAGAGAAAGGGGGCAAGATAACACAATAAACACTGCACAGTAGCGCCGACCATATTGTATGCAATTGTGCATTAAAAAGGATTTGTTCTGATGCGGTAAAAGATAAATAGTGTGAAATGTAAACATTTCAGCACTCAGAGGTGGGAGTGTACAAAATAGCAGATAGCTAATTTAGCTATAGCCAATATTTGACAATTTGGCACGCACCTTTCCAGTTGTCCATGGCTTTTAGTTGTGGTGTAAGGTGACGTTCTTGTAGATTGTGACATCATCCATGCACTTACTGATGTAACTGGTCACTGACGATGTTTACTCCTCCAAGTCAATGAAGTCGCCATTTGTTGCAGACTTCCTAAACAATACCCTGTAAGTACATTCAAAGCCGTTCTGAACAGTGGAGATGGCTCCTGCTAGCCAGGTGTACACCTGCTACTAAACTGGTCTTAAATGCCTGATGAATGGTCTGTATGCTGGAATTAGCATAACAGAGTTGTGGTCTGAGTAGCCGAGGTGGGGGCGGGGTTTCGCTTGGTATGTGCCTAGGATGTTTGTTTAGACAACATCCAGCATGTTTTCTCTTCTGGTTGCAAAGTCCACATTTTTGTGAAATTTAGGGAGCAAGGTCTTGAGATTTGCATAATCGAAACTTCTGGAGACAATAAATAATCCGCCGGGGTGTGTGTTCTGCAGTTCGCTTATGGTCTGGAAAAGTATACAGCGTTCCTTAGCATTAGCACTATGTGAAATGTGAAATGTGAAAAAGGTCTACATCGCACAACCATACACTGCATTCCACATTATTATGCAAATTGTGTGTAAAGGTCATAATGTGTCAGGGCTCTTCCAATCACTCTAATCAATCTCTGACACCTGTGCTAATTAGTTTGCAGGTGAGATCAAATAAAGGGACAATTATTTAAGAATTAATGGTCCACATCATTAAGCAGACCACCATTTTCCAACAATATAGGGAAGAAGGATCTCTCTCCTGCCGAAAAGCAAGAAATAGTTCAATACCTAGGAGAGGGTATAGAACTTAGATATTTAGATACTTAGATGCTCAAACAGTTTTATTCAGCCATCATCAAGTCTGTCCTGTGCACTTCCATTACTGTCTGGTTTGGCTCAGCTACAAAATCAGACATCAGAAGACTACAGAGGACTGTTTGGATGGCTGAAAAGATTATTGGTACACCCTTGCCCACTCTCCAAGAACTGTACACATCCAGAGTGAGAAAAAGGGCTCAGAAAATTACTCTGGATCCCTCACATCCGAGCAATAAACTTTTTGAACTTTTGCCATCTGGACGACGCTACAGAGCAACGAGCACCAGAACAGCCAGACACAAGAAAAGTTTCTTTCCTGAACACTTAAATGCTCTATTCAGCAATGTATAAACATATACATATATGTATATATTTCAGTGCAATATCATTCTGCAATCCATCTCATGTGCAATATAACTATATCTATTTCTTGTGTAAAATGTTTATTTGTTTTTTTTTTAATTTCCTATTTTTATTTCCTGTCAGTTAGTAACATGCAACCAGCAGCTTCTGTCACCAAAGCAAATTCCTTGTAAGTGAATAAAGCAATAAAGCTCTTTCTGATTCTGATTCTGATATTTCAAAATACTTCAGCGTGATCATCATACAATAAAGATATTTGTAGAACACGCATGGGTTCAAGCAGATAAAAGCAAGATTCTGCGTCTGGTCAAGAGAGAAGCTGCTAAGATGCCCTGCAAAGCAGCAAACAGGTATTCAAAGCTGCTGGTGTCTCTGGAATGCCAACAACATCAAGGTGTAGGATTCTCAAGAAGATTGCATTTATGCATAAACCTGTTACTCAGCCACCCTTAACCAAAGCTCAGAAGCAGAAATGCCTGCAGTGGGCCTATGATGATCAGTGTTCACAAATGAGTGCCGTGCAACCCTTAGATGGCCCAGATGGATGGAGTCGTGGATGGTTGGTGAACGGCCACTATGTCCCGATAAGGCTGCAACATCAGTAAATCAGCAAGGAGGTGGCGTTCTGTTGTGGGGTGAAGAGCGGGGAGAGAGCTGGTCGGCATCTTAAAGGTGGAACAAAATAAAGAACTTTCGTAGCAAGATTATCTTTATGCTTGACAATGCACCGTCTCATAGGCATAAAACAAGAAAACTTCATGGTATGGCCCCCACCCTCCCCTGACAAGTATTCCCACTCGACTCTGTCAAATGCTTTCTCATCATCCAATGAAACTACAACCTCAAAGAGAGGAGATGTTTGCTTAGAGTAAATCATATTAAAAAGCAGTGTCATTTACTGGATAACTGGACTCACTCTTGTGAAAATTCAGTTTATATCCAGAGAGAGAGAGCCGAAATCATTCAAATTAGATAAAACAACAGGAACAGAGGTCGCAGGGTCAGTGACATATAGCAACAAATCGTCAGCAGGGGTTCACCAACCTTTTGAACCTGAGAGCTACTTCATGGATACTGAGTACATACAAAGGGCTACCAGTTTGACCCACTCTTCTGAAATAACACATTTGCGTTTAGTTATATATATTATAATTAATGACACTGATGATTTCTCACAATAAGTATTGTGAGTTCACAATGAGTGTAACTAACATTTTAGATGCATCTCTCACTGATGAATTTTTAGAACAGGCCTGAGAGTTACTCATGTGGTCCTTGAGGGCGACCTGGGGGCACCACGTTAGTGACCCCTGGCATACAGGGACACTTTATATTCCATCCCCTTGTGAAATATACCTTTAAAGGCCAATGATGATCTGATTTTAATGGACAATGGTTCAATAAAATCAGTGGAGACATTGGGCACCCCTGCCGGGTTCCACGTTCAAGACTGAAATAATCAGAACTAATATTATTTGGCGTACACTGGACCTTGTGGAGATTTATGATCCAAGAAATAAACGTATCACCAAACCCAAATTTCCTCAGTACTCCAAACAAGATTCCCACTCGACCCTCGTTAATCAGAACTAATATTATTTGTGCCCGAACACTGGCTTGTGGAGATTTATAAAGGAGATAGAGCCAAGAAATAAGCGTATCACCAAACCCAAATTTCCTCAGTACTCCAAACAAGTATTCCCACTCGACCCTGTCAAATGCTTTCTCAGCATCCAATGAAACTACAACCTCAGAAAGAGGAGATGTTTGCTTAGAGTAAATCACATTAAAAAGTGTGCAAATATTAAAAAACGAATGTCGCCCCTTTTATGAAACCAGTCGCCCCTTTTATGAAACCAGTCTGCTCCATGGTATGAAAGAAAAAGTCACAATGGTCAAAATTGTTGGTACCCTTTGGTCAATGAAAGAAATAACTTTAATCTGACAAAAGTAATAATAAATAAAAATTCTATAAATGTTAACCAATGAAAGTCAGACATTGTTTTTCAACCATGCTTCAACAGAATTATGTAAAAAAATAAACTCATGAAACAGGCATGGACAAAAATGATGGTACCCCTAACTTAATTTTGTTGCGCAACCTTTTGCGCAGGCAACCTTTTGAGGCAATCACTGCAATCAAAACGCTTCCTGTAAGTAACTGTCAATGAGACATCTGCACCTCTAGCAGGTATTTTGGCCCACTCCTCATGAGCAAACTGCTCCAGTTGTGTCCGGTTTGAAGGGTGCCTTTTCCAGACTGCATGTTTCAGCTCCTTCCAAAGCTCAACCTTCCTGATTGAAGGTCAGTCAAGGCTCATAGACGGCCACTTTAGAATAGTCCAATTTTTTCCTCTTAGCCATTCTTGGGTGTTTTTATCTGTGTGTTTTGGGTCATTGTCCTGTTGCAAGACCCATGACCTGCGACTGAGACCAAGCTTTCTGACACTGGCTAGTACATTTCTCTCTAGAATTCCTTGATAGTCTTGAGATTTCATTGTACCCTGCACAGATTCAAGACACCCTGTGCCAGACGCAGCAAAGCAGCCCCAGAACATAACAGAGCCTCCTCCATGTTTCACAGTCACAGGGACAGTGGTCTTTTCTTGATATGCTTCATTTTTTCGTCTGTGAACATACAGCTGATGTGCCTTGGCAAAAACTTCGATTTTTGTCTCATTATCTGTCCACAGGACATTCTCCCAGAAGCTTTGTGGCTTGTCAACATGTAGTTTGGCATATTCCAGTCTTGCTTTTTTATGATTCGTTTTCAACAATGGTGTCCTCCTTGGTCGTCTCCCATGTGTAGTCCACTTTGGCTCAAAAAACGACGGATGGTGCGATCTGACACTGATGTTCCTTGAGCATGAATTCCCTTGAATCTCTTTAGAAGTCTTTCTAGGCCTTTTGTTATTCGGCTCTTTTGTTACCATTCATTTGTCCAATTTTCCTCTTAGATTTGTGCGGCCACGTCCAATTTCCTCCTGCGGCCACGTCCCATGGATTTCTCTGAATAATATGTGCATCCAATCACAGGAACATCTAGTTGCTGGAGATGGTCTTATAGCCTTTACCTTTAACATGCTTGTCTATATTCTTTCTGATTTTCTTTCTGATCTCTTGAGACATCTCTTTCCTTTGCTTCCTCTGAGTCCATGTTCGAGTGTACACACCATGGTACACACTCTTAGAGTGATTACCTGGAGCCATATAATATAGGCCCATGGCTGATTACAAGGTTGTAGAACCTGTGTGCAAATGGACATTGGACACACCTTCAATTAACATGTCCCTTTGGTCAATTCTTTTCTGTGTTTTCATAGGGGTACCATCATTTTTGTCCATGCCTGTTTCATGAGTTTATTTTTTTACATTATTTTTGAAGCATGGTTGAAAAACAATGTCTGACTTTCATTGGTTAACACTTTTGTCATATTGCAATTTATAGAATTTTTATTATTACTTTTGTCAGATTAAAGTTATTTCTGTGACCATTGTGACTTTTTCTTTCATTGACCAAAGGGTACCAACAATTTTGTCCACGTCTGTATGTGGCAGTACATTTTCTAACCAGAATGCAATTATTTTTGGCAGCACTTTGACATAAACATTCAGCAATGACAGTGGACTATATGACCCACAGAAGGTTGGATCCTTGCTCTTCTTTTAAAGAAGGGCTATTGTGGCCTGATTAAAAGTGTGTGGCAAAAAGCCCCGATCCAGAGATTCAGTGAAAACACCAAGGAGCAATGCTGCCAATTTATCAATAAACATAAAAAAAATCTCAACTGGAAAACCATCTGGACCTGTAGCTTTATTAGACTGCATTGTGATAATAGAAGCTCTAACTTCTTTAAGAGATAGCAGAGTGTCCAAGTCCTCCACAATGACCTTATCGATAACACTTTGAAGAAAGTCACCCAGTCTCTTATTCGTCCATAGAGCATTCAGACTCATAGAGAGCAGAATAATACGATGTAAATACAGCGTTAATCTCTATGGGATCAGTGATGAGAACATCTGAGTCACTTTTAATTTGTGGTATTAGGCGTGATGCAGCCTGCCGTTTTAGTTGATGTGCTAACAATCTGCCTGGCTTATCACCATATTCATAGTACGTACCACGAGTTTGTAATGCTGTCTTATTACATGTTGTATATACACAAGTGATTGTCTTTGCGTGTGCCTCACAATTACAAGTCAATGAATCTTTGATCTTGCTACCTTGCTTAATTACAACAAGTATTATATTAGAATAGTTATTTTCTAGGCCAGGAAGATAACTTTTCTTGGGATTAATGAATAATTATATTGTCTGCTCGCCAGACGAACAGATCAAATAATTAAGCTATTGATTCCTTTAATCTTCAATTCAAAGTTCAATAGTCATAATTAATTATAAACATTTATAATTAATATGAGTATTTGGATATACATGTTGTAATTTCAACTTAACCGACAATGTTTATGGTGGAGAACAAGTCCTGGAGTATATAGTTAATTACCCCGTTATTTAAACCTTACAGTATTTTGTTGGAGAATGGCGGGCTCGCTAATTTTTCACCAATCTTAAAATGTTACATCAGTCATGAATAGGATTGGGTTTAGTATCAGTCCCAAATGCCTAAGAACTCTTTAATACTTCGCTGTTTCGTCCCACTTTTGATGTGTTTGGCTTCCCTACATAGACATATGAGTGCGAGCACAGAGAGAAAGCAGCGTCTCGGTGCGGGCTCCAGGGTCCATTCCCTAACCGTGCCATACATTTCCACCACAGAAAACCTTTGGCTGGTATTGACTTATTTCATATTTATCAACAGTATACAATCAATTGCATCAAGTGAATGTAAAGAGATGATTAAAAAATACACATGCGCAGTATTATTTATTTACTTGTTTATTGTTTGTTTGTTTGTATGTTTATTGTTAATAATTTATTGTTATTGCCTGTACTGTAAGGTATATGTATAGTACATTGTTCAAACTGTATTTTATGTTTTTAAATAATAATAATAATAATAAACTTGAAAGAAATGCTTAATATTAACTTGACGTTTGTGTTACTGTATTCAAATTAAGATAAAGGAAACAGATCTTTAGTGGTTTAAAGTGATATGATGAATTGGAGTTATACTGTTATTCCACACTAACTGAACATATACCGTTCTCAAACATTTGAGAAATATAAATCACAATAACGTTTGATTTTAATACTAACACTGAAAAAAATTTTCTCCTTAGAATTGTGAAGGTTTTGTTGTCTATCTTCAAGTTTTTTTTTCCTTTCTTTCGAACGTCTCCTCCCTTTGCAATAAACTGGACTACCTCCCACTCTAGAGGATTATGTGGTGAGAATACAGAGACTGTTGCATTCATGTTTTCATGGACACATTGGCAATGACGGCAGGTGATTAGTAGGACCCAAATGCAGTATGCGAGCCCAGGTTAAAAAATAAAGAGTCTTTAATAAGGAGTTGGGCAAACCAAAAACAAGGGCAAGGAAAAACCAAATACAAAAACAGTTCAGGGTCATAAAGCAGGCAACAGGGCAACAAAGGCAGAGCAACACATAAACCAAAACAGTCCAAAAATACAAAACCAAACCAAATATCCAAAACAGGAATCCAGGAAACAGGAAACAAGGCAGGATAGGCAGGGTGACAAGAGAATCTCAGGTGCTGGTGCTGGTGAGATAATCCGGCAACGAGTCATTGTCTCTGAGCTCCTTAAGTAAGGAGCCACGCGGGAAAAGCGGCAAGATGGCCGCCGAACCGGAAGTGCGCACCACCAAACAGGAAGTTCGTGCAGCAAACTCAGGAGATCCTGACACTACCCCCCCCCCATCTCCAGGGCAGGCTCCCGACGGCCCAATTGAGCCTGTAGTCCAAGGAGAGAGACGCAGCCAGGAGAAGAGACAGCGCTTCGCAGGGGGTCCGGAAGAGGGAAGTACTGGTACATCCCTATTGAGCCTGGCCACCTGGAAGGCCGCGTGCCAGTGGCGGAGAAAGCAGGTCTTGAGGTGAACCGCCACTGGATAGAACACCTTGGACGCTTGGAATGGCCAGACGAACCGGAGGGTGAGCCTCTTGGGGGCTGAAGTCAAAGGTGGTGCGACGCCCTTAAGTTTGGTGACGCCCGTGGCTGGGGTCTGGTCAGCGGCGCCCTCGGCTGGGTTCTGGTGCTCGACTGGAAACTGGTGCTCAGCAACGCCCTCGGCTGGAGGCTGGTGCTTGGCGACGTCCTCGGCGACGCCCTCTGCTGGAGGCTGGTGCTCGGCGACGCCCTCGGTTGGCGGCTGGTGCCCGGCGACACCCTCGGCTGGAGGCTGGTGCTCTGCAACGCCCTCGGATTGAGGCTGGTGACCTCCCTCTGGAGGCTCTATGACTCCATCATAGAGAATATCCACCAAGCGAAATCTTTATTGTTGGTCTGTTCTACTGATAAGACTGAGGTCATATTTTCAATCAAACTGAGACCTAAAATTACACTGCACGTGTAGGTATAAAAGTAATAGCTTTTAGAGATCTGATAAACACAGTATGTGTATACAGGGCTGGACACAGGCACGGAGAGATGTAACTGGTGCAAAAAGTCTTTATTAAGACAGTGAAACCAAAAGTAAAATGAGAAAGTGTTCGTGTCTGTTATTTGGGATCAGGTATGTAGAGATCTCTCGACGCGCTTTCTAGTGTCAGGTCCCGATCAGTGGGTGGCCACATCCTCCAGATCTCCATCCACGATTAGGGGTGAGGCTCATTTTCTGGAAGCTCCCAGATACAAGGAGCTGCAAGGGTCTGGCGGGAAATCACCTATCTCACCTTTAGTGGGAGGTCGGGAAAAGAAACATGCCCCATAGTCGGGAGAACAGACGTTCTGCATCTCAACCACCGTCCGACAGCCTTTTATAAAAGGATTGAAAATAATAGAAGTGCCACTCCTGGATAAACTTCATCTGTGTCTTGTTGAGTACGCCCCGCCTCTTTATATATATTATATATATATATATATATATTATATATATATATATATATATATATGTATATATATATGTATGTGATCCAAGATGGTGGTGATCCAAGATGGCGGCGCAGCAGTAGCTCGCAGCGGCCTCTCCCGATCCAAAATGGTGCTTTTTATGTTTACAACGCGACCCCTTCAGCTACTTGGACACATGGTTCATGTACACTTGGTTCATGTATACGACCGCCAGACAATTCTTCAACAAAGAAACCATGCAGCAACCAGCCTGCATGGTGACGTTATAAATAAACTTCGTGACCTCGGCTTGCTGCGACCTCGACTGCCCAAACCAGGCCCCCAGTCCTCGGCGTTCGCCCGATGCCGGTGACCGGGAGAGAAGGACATAGGAAGCGGTGCTCGAGGAAGGGGAAGCGCGGCAAGCGGGCAGGGGTCCGCGCTAGGCTAAATGCTAACCCTAGCCGGCCGGCACTCCCGTCCCTTTTTCTCTCAAATGTCTGCTCCCTGGATAATAAACTAGACTACATCCGACTCCAGCGGACTACAAGGCGAGTAGCTCAGAAACTGCTGCGTCTTTGTTTTCACAGAGACGTGGCTCAGCGACAGAGTTCCGGACGCCGCCATTCAGCTAGACGGGCTAGCCGTGTTTCGAGCCGACAGAGATGCAGCTCTGTGCGGTAAGACTCACGGCGGTGGCGTGTGTGTTTATATCAACACGGAATGGTGCCCAGCTTCTGTTCATCGCTTGTGGAGTTCGTGACTGTAAGGGTGTAGAACATTTTATTTACCACGGGAATGGGAATTCACCACTGTTTTCATTGTCCGAGTGTACATTCCACCTAGCGCTAATGCTAAGGAGGCGCTATGTGAACTCTATGGGGATATTAATGACCTACAGAATGTGCACCCCGATGGATTGTTCATTATCGCCAGAGATTTAAACCATGTGAATCTTAAAACAGTGCTCTCTAAATACCATCAGCATGTGGACTTTGCTACGAGAGGGGAAAACACGCTGGATCTTGTTTTTATTACCCCGGGTACCGGTGCGGTAGTCATCCAATCACGAACTAAAGACACCTATCCCTCAGCTGTGGATAACGCCCACTCCAGGGGCTAATGAGTGAACGGTGGGGGAGGTTCTATGCAAAACGGGTCAACGAGGCAGACAAGGAAGACCACCCCTCCTTCAATGACCAGGTGATCGTCTAACCACAGAGCAGGTGAGAGACTCTACGCAGAGTCAAGCCCCGGGGGAGGGAGATGTTGTGTCAAGCAGAGCAGATTATACTGACAGGGGGGAAGGGCCGTAAGTAGGAAGGGGGGAGAGGGAGAGGGGGGGGGCTGGAGCCAAGAGATCTCAGGAATTAAACAAAACGAGGCTCTCATGAGGGCCGTCAATCCAACTTGCCTCATGGACAAGTTATGCGTAATGTGCTCAACAGCTCACTCTCCCAGCCTCTCACAACAGGGAGATAAAAAACCAAGTGAATGCAATGCGGGGCTAAATACCATCGGGGGCCTAGAGGGACAGTATGTAAGGATCGCTGGATTTCCTGACTTGGAGACTCAGTCATATCCGGGTCGGTAACAGGGGAGTCATGGCAAAGGTCTGCTGAATGGGGGAGGGGGAGAGGGAGGGGGAGGAGGAGGAGGAGAGGAGGAGAGAGGAGGAGAGGGGAGGAGAGGACCCGGGAGGGGACAGGATCAAGGGGGGAACCAGGTGGACTTGGGAGAGGAGACGGACCGTGGTGGTTCTGCAATACTACATCAGCATACGAGAACGATCAACGGGGGGGGAGGAACTGAAGTGGCAAAAAGAGAGGACTTAGGAGAGCAGCAGAGTGACCATTCTCGCATTTAGCACTTCGATGATCCTCCGTGGACGAGATACATGTAGAGGGAGAAGGGAAAACACGCTGGGACAAAAGGGCAGGGTACAGGCGGACAGGGGAAAGGATCTTGTGGGCTTACGAATGACACAACGAGGGGAAAGGGGTTACACGAACTGGATCATATTGTTTGCTGTTTATACAAACATACCCGGCGGGTACCGTGCGGAGCATCCAGGCGATCACGAACTACAAGACACCTATCACCAGTTTGTGATAACGACGCCTCCCTCCCAGATGTGCTGAATGACTTCTACGCCCGGTTCTAGGTGCAGAACAACGAGGCAGCAAGGAAGACCACCCCTCCTTCCAATGACCAGGTGATCTGTCTAACCACAGATGAGGTGAGGAAGACTCTACGCAGAGTCAACCCACGGAAGTCTGCTGGACCTGACAACATTCCTGGCCAGGGTGCTCAGGGAATGTGCAGAAGCAGCTTGCAGATGTTCTTACTGACATTCTTCAACATCTCCCTGAGCAGCGCCGTTGTTCCCACATGCCTCAAGACAACGGCCATTATCCCGGTGCCAAGAAATCTTCAGTCTCCTGCCTCAATGACTACTGTCCCGTTGCACTCACAGCCATCACCATGAAGTGCTTCGAGAGGCTCGTCATGAGGCACATCAAGTCCAACCTTCCACCCTCACTGGACCCACTACAGTTTGCGTATGGTCCTAACAGCTCAACGGACGATGCCATCAACACCACTCTCCATCTGTCTCTCACACACCTCGACAAAAAGGACACATATGTTCGAATGCTGTTCATTGATTTCAGTTCAGCATTCAACACAGTCGTTCCTCAGCACCTGATCGAGAAGCTGAGCCTACTGGGTCTGAACACCTCTCTCTGTAACTGGATCCTGGATTTCCTGACTGGGAGACCTCAGTCAGTCCGGGTCGGGAACAGCATCTCCAGCACCACCACACTGAGTACTGGAGTTCCTCAGGGCTGTGTGCTCAGCGCTCTGCTGTTCACTCTGCTGACTCACGACTGTGCAGCAACACACAGCACAAACCACATCGTCAAGTTCGCCGATGACACGACCGTGGTGGGTCTCATCAGCAAGGAACGACGAGTCAGCATACAGAGAGGAGGTGGAAACATCTATCAACCTGGTGTAAAGCCAACAACCTGTCTCTGAACGTGGACAAAACTAAAAAGATGGTTGTCGACTTTAGGAGAGCACAGAGTGACCATTCTCCAATGTACATCGATGGATCCTCCGTGGAGATCGTAAAGAACACTAAATTCCTCGGTGTCCATCTGACGGAGAAGCTCAACTGGTCACTCAACACCAGCTCCATCAAGTCAAGTCAAGTGAGCTTTATTGTCATTTTAACACATACAGCTGATGCAATATACATTAAAACGAAACGTTCCTCCAAGACTACAGTGCTACATAAAACAACATAAAGGCACGATAGACAAACAAGAGCTACATACACGGGACGACATAGAGCCACAAACAACAAGTGCGACAAGACATACTTTACATAGTCACGCCACAGGACAGGTACATAAACTAAAGCTAAAGCGCCGACAGTGCAGTTATATTGTGCAAAAATATGGATTGTGCAAAGGTAGATAAAGTGGCAGTGCAGATTGTAAACATGCGTAGTTATAAATACAGTAAATAAACATTCAAGTATTTAAGGCAGCAAAGTGACGTGTGCCAACCTTCAAAACTATAACCATGTTTTTAGCAGCAGAATAAATAATGTTAGACAGCAGTGGTGTGTAAAACCGGAGTGTGTGTGTGGCAGTGGTTCAGTCTCTAGTGTTAAGAAGCCTGATGGCTTGCGGGTAGAAACTGTTTATCAGTCTGGTGGTGCGGGCCCGAATGCTTCTTCGGTACCGTTTACCAGAAGGCAGGAGGGTGAGGAGTGTGTGTGAGGGGTGTGTGGGGTCAGCCAGCCACAATAATGGTGGCTCTTCTTGTGAGAAAGCCCAGCAGCGTCTCTACTTCCTGAGAAGGCTGAGGAAAGCACATCTGCCAACCCCCATCCTGACCATGTTCTACAGAGGGACCATCGAGAGCATCCTGAGCAGCTGCATCACTGCCTGGTTTGGGAACTGCACCGTCACGGATCGCAAGACCCTACATAGTGAGGACAGCTGAAAAGATCATCGGAGTCTCTCTCCCCTCTGTCACGAACATTTACAACACACACTGCATCCGCAAAGCTACCAGCATTGTGGACGACATCACACACCCCTCACACACACTCTTTACACTATTGCCATCAGGGAAGAGGTTCCGAAGCATTCGGGCTCTCACAACCAGACTATGCAATAGTTTTTTCCCTCAAGCCATCAGATTTCTCAACACAGAACTAAATGGACTGGACTCACATGTACACTCACACACCATCCACACAGCATTCCACTGCTCTATTTATTTATCTACCTTATTACTGGCCTTTACATGTTTATTGTATATACTGCTCTCACTGACAGTGTTACTGTTTACATGGCACACTTTGCACATTTCACTTTTTATCACTGCTGCTGTACTTGTTCCTTTGCACACTCGCCAAACTGGAACACTTTGCACTAGGTCGTTGTTGTGTTTTTTTTTTTTATTTTATTATATTGTGTTAGTTGTTTGTTATGCACTGTCTTGTGTTGTGAACACAGTCTTGTTCTGTCTTTGCTCTGTTTGCACCAGGTTGCAACACGATGCACTTTATGTAGCTAGGACAAAGTCTCTTAGTCCTCAACATTGTGTTGTTGTGTTTGTGTTATATGTTGTTTTGTGTAGCACCAGGGTCCTGGAGAAACGTTGTTGTGTACTGAGTCAGCTATATGTGGTTGAAATGACAATAAAACCTCTTGACTTGACTTTATATATATATATATATATATATATATATATATATAGTATATATATATATATATATATATATATATATATATATATATATATATATACAGACGTGGACAAAATTGTTGGTACCCTTTGGTCAATGAAAGAAAAAGTCACAATGGTCACAGAAATAACTTTAATCTGACAAAAGTAATAATAAATAAAAATTCTATAAATGTTAACCAATGAAAGTCAGACATTGTTTTTCAACCATGCTTCAACAGAATTATGTAAAAAAATAAACTCATGAAACAGGCATGGACAAAAATGATGGTACCCCTAGAAAACACAGAAAATAATGTGACCAAAGGGACATGTTAATTGAAGGTGTGTCCACTAATTAGCATCACAGGTGTCTACAACCTTGTAATCAGCCATTGGGCCTATATATATGGCTCCAGGTAATCACTGTGTTGTTTGGTGATATGGTGTGTACCACACTCGACATGGACCAGAGGAAGCAAAGGAAAGAGCTGTCTCAAGAGATCAGAAAGAAAATTATAGACAAGCATGTTAAAGGTAAAGGCTATAAGACCATCTCCAAGCAACTAGATGTTCCTGTGAGTACAGTTGCACATATTATTCAGAAGTTTAAGATCCATGGGACTGTAGCCAACCTCCCTGGACGTGGCCGCAGGAGGAAAATTGATGACAAATCTAAGAGACGGATAATCCGAATGGTAACAAAAGAGCCTAGAAAGACTTCTAAAGAGATTCAAGGTGAACTTCATGCTCAAGGAACATCAGTGTCAGATCGCACCATCCGTCGTTGTTTGAGCCAAAGTGGACTACATGGGAGACGACCAAGGAGGACACCATTGTTGAAAACGAATCATAAAAAAAAAAGCAAGACTGGAATATGCCAAAATACATGTTGACAAGCCACAAAGCTTCTGGGAGAATGTCCTGTGGACAGATGAGACAAAAATCGAAGTTTTTGCCAAGGCACATCAGCTGTATGTTCACAGACGAAAAAATGAAGCATATCAAGAAAAGAACACTGTCCCTACTGTGAAACATGGAGGAGGCTCTGTTATGTTCTGGGGCTGCTTTGCTGCGTCTGGCACAGGGTGTCTTGAATCTGTGCAGGGTACAATGAAATCTCAAGACTATCAAGGAATTCTAGAGAGAAATGTACTAGCCAGTGTCAGAAAGCTTGGTCTCAGTCGCAGGTCATGGGTCTTGCAACAGGACAATGACCCAAAACACACAGCTAAAAACACCCAAGAATGGCTAAGAGGAAAAAATTGGACTATTCTAAAGTGGCCGTCTATGAGCCCTGACCTCAATCCTATTGAGCATCTTTGGAAGGAGCTGAAACATGCAGTCTGGAAAAGGCACCCTTCAAACCGGACACAACTGGAGCAGTTTGCTCATGAGGAGTGGGCCAAAATACCTGCTGAGAGGTGCAGATGTCTCATTGACAGTTACAGGAAGCGTTTGATTGCAGTGATTGCCTCAAAAGGTTGCGCAACAAAATATTAAGTTAGGGGTACCATCATTTTTGTCCATGCCTGTTTCATGAGTTTATTTTTTTACATAATTCTGTTGAAGCATGGTTGAAAAACAATGTCTGACTTTCATTGGTTAACATTTATAGAATTTTTATTTATTATTACTTTTGTCAGATTAAAGTTATTTCTGTGACCATTGTGACTTTTTCTTTCATTGACCAAAGGGTACCAACAATTTTGTCCACGTCTGTGTATATATATATCCCTTTAATGCAGTGTAATCAGACCTGAAAAGCACACACACAGCTGCCTCCAGCACCTAGCTTCATTACCTGCTCTCTGGCTTCTACCTTGGACCCTCTCATGAGCTCTGTAATGTCTTAAGATTCACAACTCCACCTAAAGATACAGCTTGATCCTTGTTATCTTCTGCTCTGTGGTAGAATATGCAGCTGTTTTCTACACAAACAGCACCGATAGCAGCTAGAACCATAGATCACTCTTTGACATTGTCCTCTGGTGTCTGACCTGGTCAAGGATGAATTGTTGGCTTGTGAATTACCCATGCATTTGAAAGCCTTTATCACCCTGGCCACGCAGATCAACTATCTTATCCAGGAGCAATGTCGACATCTATGGCTGGCTCAACATACCCGCAGAGACCCACCTTCGTCCACAGCAGCTACTACTCCACCACTCATGAAGCTTTGGGCAAGCTCTACTCCCCAACCAATGGAGGTGACCGTCGCTACATTTCTACTGCTTTCTACACATGTTCCCATCATGCTCAGGTTCCCCTGGCTTCAAAAGCACAACCCTATCTGGAGTGAAATAGTGGCCATGTATTAGATTGCACCACTGATCTCCTACCTGGCACCATGCCCCCGTGGAGACACTCCCAGAACATGTTGAAATAAAGTAATACATTCAAGAATCCCTTACATAAAAGGGTGCCGGGTTGTTCTTCATTGAGAAGAAGGATAAGATCCTTTGACCCTCATTGATTACAGAGGCCTAACACCAAAATGGTGCGCAACCACTACCCACTCCCGCTCATTCTGCGTTTGAGCCCCTACACTAAGTTGTACCTTTGCAATGCCTATCATCTGGTGCAGACCAGGGAAGGGGATGAGTGAAAGATGGCCTTTAACAACCTCTCTGCCATTGAGTACCTCGTTATGCCATTTATCCTCACCAATGCCCCTCCATGGCCTCCCCTGCCATCATCTTCAACTGTGACCACATCCTTGTCATCATGTCTGGGTCCATCCCCAATCCAAATTCTACACCAGGGGTCTCCAAAGTTTTTTTGGTGAGGGCCAAATACAGAAAAATAGGCAAAGGCCCGGGCCACACACAAGAAGTGACATATTGACGCATGATTACGGTATTTATTTCTAACTCACCTATATAATGTGAAGAATATTGCTCTCAATGGGAGCAGTGATGCTGTTTTTTTCGATTGAAGGATGGCTGGGATGTCAGGAGAAAACTTGGTGGTTGCGACACGGAGAACCTCACAGAGATGGCTATCAGTTATTCTGGATCGCAATCTGCTTTTGTTCTGATTTAACAGAGAGAATGTTTGTTCACATATGTATGTTGAGCCGAACAGGCTCATCATTCTTTTTGCGTGGCGTCTCATCAGAGGAAACTTGGCATGATCCAAAGTCTTATAGAAATCAGGGAGGGTGAGAAGCTGATGTTGACTCTTCAGAGAATCATCACATTGCATTTCAATCAGTTCTAACTGCAGACTCTCCTCCACCTCTTCTGCATCCACCAGAAAGGGAGTCGAGAACAGCTTGATCTGTTTTTCAATAACATAAAAATCTTGAAAACGCTGGTTGAATTCTGTCACGAGAGATGTAATTACAGAAGCATATTTCTCCTTTTTAGCAGAAAGGTCTGCCTTTGGAAAAGCAAACTTGATTTCAGAAAGCGCAGGGAAGTGTGCAGCATTAAAGCTTCGTAGTTGTGTCTCAAACAGGCGGAGTTTTACACAGAAGGCTTTCATGTGCGCATACAGGTGTGACACCAGCTGTTCTTTGCCTTGTAGGTTCTTGTTCGGTGTATTCAAATGATGAGTGAGATCAACTAAAAATGCCAAGTCTGCCAGCCACAGAGGGTCACTCTGTGGCTGGCAGTTTATGAAGAGGTCGGCCTTTCTCTTTCAAAAACTTATCGATTTCTGATCTCAGCAGCGAATAAAACCGCTGCAACAAAGAGCCGCGAAGAAACGGCTGAGCCAGCGCACATCCGAGTGATAGAGTACATCCCTGTATTCTGCATCCACGTCAGATAAGAAAGCTTGAAATTCCCTGTGGTACAGTCCTCTAGTTCGAATTATGTTGACTGTTCTTACAACAGTGTTCATCACATCGCCCAGCTGGATAGTCTTTAGTCTGGATAGATTTTTCTTCGCTTAATTTTGTTTAGTGGAGAGGCACCTTTTCTGTGACTAGCTCCATCTAATGTTGAAAATGAGAAGTGCAACAGAGTTGAGCTCAAGCGCCATGTGCGGGCCATATTCGATTATATTTTCAAAATTTGCTGCGGGCCAATAGAAACTGACCCGCGGGCCGCAGTTGGCCCGCGGGCCGTAGTTTGGAGACCCCTGTTCTACACAGAGGGGCTCAACCAGGATTTGGGCACCTTTCCCCATGTCCTGTCCACCCAAGAACCCACCACCTGGTCTGAAAAGCTTGTTTGGGTGGAGTATGCCCACAGCAGTCTAACTGCTCTCACTGGGTTCTCCCACCTCCAGATTGTTTATCTGCCCCTGACATTCTCCACACCGAAACCTCAGTCCCTTTCCCTGTTCTGAAGGTGCCGCAGGGGCTGGGAGCTGGCCAGAGCCACCATCCTCAAACACAAGTTCTGTGAATGGGTTAACCTCAAACAACACCTTAGTCCCCAATACCGCACTGGCCAGAATGTCTGGCTCTCCTCCCATGATCTTTTCCTCAAGGCCACCTATAAGTAGCTCACCCCCAGTAGCTGTCTCCTAACAATAGTATTTTTAGTCATTCTTTTGCAGATCAATGCAAATGTGGATGTTTTCACAACACTAATGTCTGTTTTTTTTGTATTGATGTGAAAAAATAACCTCAGAGAGACAAATACAATGCCCAAAGTAGTGGGTAAGTAGGGCCATGGCTGAAAAACACAAACTATAACAAATATACTATTTCACTACCGATCATTGAGATCATGGCGAATTTAGAGCTCATCTTGATCAAATAGCCTGAAGCATTCTAATAGGACCTGAATACAGGTTCAGTTCAGGTTTCATTAGAATTTGAGCTAGACTGCAAGAAAGTGGACCTTGAGTGCCAGAGTTAAGAATCCTTGAACAAAACCCTTGATCTATAACATCCTGAACCATCTACATATGTACTATTTCCCTTTGGATTCTACTTCATGCTGAGTTTTGACATTGGACTTCTTTGCATTCCATAACATCAACTGACTATATGACTGTAGAAAAGACAATACTCATAAACACACATGCGATCATGTTATTTCTCACACTATGTTGTTTTTTTATTGTTTATAATCACACTCTTTATATCTCTCAAATGATATCTCCCTTTTGAGCTCGGTTCCTCTCAAGGTTTTCCTCTCATGGTTTCTGCCTTACAGGTTTCTACCTCATACATTCTAAGGGAGTTTTTACTTGTCACATTCACCCCAAGCTTGCTCATCAAGGATAAGCATGCATAATTCTTTTATATTGTAAGGTGCTCTACCCAATGGCCAATGAGCTTATGGTGTGTAGTCTTTATTGCACTGCTTTAAAAGATTAGTAAAATGGGTTGCACTTTGTTACATGAATCCAACTTTTGAACTCTAATCTGACTCCAATTTGAAATAAGGATTTAACTTGAATATTATCTCATTGAAGTTGATCACCTTATTGTTTGTGTTTTATCTTTAATTTCAGTATTGTCTTTACAATTAATCATTCATTAGAGTCACTTGTGCTTTGAAAACTTACCTGTCTGAATCTTAGTCAGAGGATATGATTGTAAACTAATGTTCTTTAAGCAGGAAAACAGAATGCTTTCTCCTGCATAAAGAATAGCCTATTTAATCAACATTAGTCGACGTTTAGACATTTAACCTCCTCTAAACATTGCAGGAGAGAAGCAAACGGATCGTGGTTATACTGTCGCGGAGCCAGAAGTCACAGAGAGACCTCCCTCAGGATGCTCACCAGACAGGTGGGGAGGGTTACGGTCCATGACAAATGAGCCTTGGTCACCCAAGAAGACATCTTAGACCCAACCCTTCTGGCGGAGTTTCACGCTGCCAAACCCTAATTGTCCGGGCCACCAGCGTAGGGGCTGGCTCCCGTGTTGGCTTCAAGCCCTCTGGCGTGGGCCGTGGAGGAGGGGGTAGTGTCAAATTTAAGTCAACTCACTGTTAAGATAATTCACTGTTGTCCAAAGTGTTTGTCTGCTCCAGGTAGAAGGTTCTCATTTGGACCAAAACAATTACCTCTGTCTTCTCTTAATTTAGAAATATGAGATTTTGGGCAAGCCAAGATTTAACCTCCTCTAAACATTGCAAAAGAGAAGCAAACGGATCTTGGTGATACTGTCGCGGAGAGAGACCTCCCTCAGGCTGCTCACCAGGCAGGTGGATAGGTTCCTCCAGGTCACCACATTTCACTTCCTCTCTGTTCACTCTTCCCTAGGATCTGGTCACCCCAGGGTTCACACCACAATCTCTCTATTACAGAACCTCTACATGGAGAGAGAAGTCAGATGTTTCGTCAAGGGCTGTAGGGAGTGCGCTATGGAGAGGACACCACGGCAACTCCCTTCCGGCAAGCGGGTTCCAAGAAGAGGTCTGGGCATGTGTTCATTGGCAGATCCAGGAAGATCCACACCTCTCCACGAACCTGGACAGCAAGTCTGGCTCTCAAACCGGGACATTTGCATCCGCCTGAATAGCAAAAAGGTACATCTCTGATACATTGGATCCTTCACTATCCTCCAAAGGATCACCCCAGTCACCTACTGCCTCCAACTCCATGCACACTACAGAATCCATCCCACTTTCCACAATTTGTTACTTAAGCCTTTCACTATACCCGTTTCTGTTTCCAAAGACCCTGAATCTCTGGTGGAGCAACTCTCTCCGTTGATCAGTGAAGTGGGTCCCATTTAAAAGATCAAAGAACTCCTGAACTCTAGGCGTTACGAGGGCCGAATGGAGTATGTAGTGGATTAGGAGGGTTACGGTCCTGACAAATGGGCCTGGGTCACCCAAATATATTAAAATGTTGTTAAATACAACATGGACATTTAGAATTTTGGCTCCTTGTTTTTTCTTTGTCTGATTCACCTGGGCTTTTATTTAAGCCATTTGGTGCAGACAAGCTTAAGAGGGTGCAACATGGCCACATCTATAAAAAAACTTTTCGTATTTTTGCTGCTCAGGAGCATTCACATGTGTTAACAGAATGCCAAAGAGAAAAGAAAGGATCTTACAGAAATTGGTCACAGCTGCTCATTAATCTGAGAAGGGACTATTTTCAAGCATATAAAGTCCTTCATTGTATAGTGAATTTCATTATATGCAAGGTGAAAGTATTCATGACTGTTGTCAATCTGCAAAAACAGATTTTTAAAGCTTTTAAAACTAAGACTTTGCAGGCATCAGTATGCTTGATAAAAAGAAAGAACATGACAGTATAATTAGAACAAGACTGAACAAGAATATTTTATTTTTAAGGGTTAACAGGAGGAAGCTTCTTTTGTATAAAAAGAAAATTGCAGTGCACCTTAGGTTACTGCTGAACAAAACACAAGACTTCTGGAATGCCCCTTGGATAGATCAAATCAAATGGTTTAGAACAAATTAAATGTAGTATAACAGCTCAAACATCTCATACCACATGTCATGCACAATCATGGAGTGATCATAATTATTCCTGTGAAGGCCTGTCGCAATAGTCAATAAATAAACTTGGAAATGAGCACAATCATGTTTTGTGCTGTGATATGTTGCAACTGATAATCATTATTAAGTGTATTTAAAAAGAATGATTACATTAGTACATTAAAATAGTACATTAAAATTAATGTTAGCAACATTTTAGTTGATTGCCCTGCGTGTGATCACGTCTGTTCACTGTGGCAGAAATAGGGCTCAGGCAGCAACAACTTCCATAAAATCTCACCTAAAACATGACCGTCCCACCCTGGGAACAAGAACTACAACTGGAGCAGGAGTAGGGTTTTCCATATAGTTATCTGTTAAAAATGCCTTTACCCAGCGAATATCAATGTGATATAAATATCATGGTCACAGATAGAGAAACTTGCTATATAACCAAGGTGATGCTGACATTAATAAAGAACAGTACAAATTGCAGCAGAAAAGATATATCTCACACACTGCTATTCCATCCTTGAGTGAGTGTGGGGAAAAGAGCAGGGAGGAGCGAGGAGAGAGAGGGAACCATGACATAACCCCCCCTCCTAGGAGCGGATTCTAAATGCACCAAAATAAACAAAAATAAAGAGCAGGTGAGGGTGGGCGCGCCAGGGAAGTTGGCCAGGTCAGGGGGGCCAGGAGGTTCCGGCTTCCCTGGGAACCAGGGCGGAACCGGAGGGACCGGGGACCGTGGTGGAACAGGCGGGGCCGGGGCGGACGGGACAGGCGACAAGGGAGGAGCAGGCGGGACCAGGACGGACGGGACAGGGGACCAGGGTGTAGCAGGCGGGACCTGGACGAACGGGACAGGGGACCAGGGCGGAGCAGGCGGGGCCGGAGCGGACGTGTCCTCGGGCTCGGAGGCCCTCAGGGTCGTGACCTTGGGCTCGGAGGCCCTCAGGGGCGTGACCTCGGGCTCGGAGGCCTTCTCGGTGGGATCCTCGGGCTCGGGGGACTTCTCGGCTAGGATCCTCAGGCTCGGCAGCCATTTTGGCTGGGGTCACGGGTTCGGCGGACATCCTGGCTGGGGTCACGGGTTCGGTCGGCCATCTCGACTGGGGTCACGGGTTCGGCGGAGAACAGGCCGGCCGCCAAACTGGAGAATGGTAGAAGGGCCCCCCAAAAAAAATTCTTAGCCGAGTTCCCCCTGTAAACCTCCCAGATCAGGTTCATGAAGTTATAGGCTGATTGAGTGGGAGGTCCAGCCTGGCGCCAAATGTCCGTCGCCCAACGTAGGGCGGGATCTGTCAACAGTGAGATGACATGCAATTTTAGCACGTTCATTCGGGAAAAGGTTAGAATGTCTATGGAACATAACTGTGCACTGTGACAGGAAGGTAAGGCAATCCTCCTCCGAGCCAGCATAGCACCCGGGGTGAATGGCGGCAGCATCCGCGGACGTCGGGGAAGGAGCGCGCATAATGCCGAAAGCCGCTCTGAGTGTCACCGGCGAAGCTTGAGAGCCTGGCATAGGGAAGGGGGGAAAAAAAGGAGAAAAAAGAAAATCCTTCCGGGTTCGGCTGTTTCGGTCCGGTCTTCTGTAACAGAAGCAGACACACACAGATGAGGGAATAAACTTAAAGGTATTTATTTATAAAAAGGAGAACTAAGAAGCTGATGATCAAAGGAGTGGCCAGATAGGCTAGCACAGCCTTTCAAGTGTAGAGCCGAGGAACGGGAAACACAGGAGGTCCTTGAGAGGGGATGAGAGAGGTCGGGTTAGGGTTAACAGCAGACGGGGTCGCGTCCACGAATCGTGGAAGTCCGTGGGACAGGAGCAGCTGGAAACGGGACCTAATATGGGAATCAGATACATAAAGAGGATTAGTCAGGAGTTTACGGAGTATCCGTGCGTCCGCTTCATAATGTACATATACAATATACGAGCCCTGGTATCGCCAAGCTGCCACCCTTGGGTCCTTGAGCAAGACCCTTAACCCTTAACCGTATCATGGCTGACCCTGCGCTCTGACCCCAGCTTCCAACAACAAGCTGGGATACACGAAGAAAGAATTTCACTTGTGCTGTAATGTGCTCCCAGGCAGGAGGACGGGTGCTCGACGACGCCCCAGGCAGGAGGCTGGAGCTCGGCGGCCCCCTCGGCAGGAGGCTGGTGCTCGACACGAGGCTAGTGATCGAAACGAGGCTGGTGCTCGGCAGCGCCGTCGGCAGAAGCCTGGTGCTTGGCACAAGGCTGGTGCTCAGCAACGCCCTCTGCAGGAGACTGGTGCTCAACACGGGGCTGGTGAACGGCGCCGCCCTCGACAGGAGGCTGGTGCTCGACAGGGCCCTTGTCAGGACTAGCGGATTGCTTGGCCAGCAGACAGGCTGAGGAGTGATACTAGCAGGTCGGAGGGACTGAGTGATACCAGCAGACAGGAAAGGGTTGGGCGTCCCGGCTGAAAGGGCTTTGGGGTAGTGTGGTGCCCCCAGTGGAGAGCCAAGGCAGAGTAGAGAGCCAATCCATAGCAGGATTCAGTGGTGAGCTTTGAAGTCGATTCACTAGACCTTCTAAGAGGGCTTTAAACTCCTCTTGGTGCTGGGGGCTGAGCTGGGAAAAGTGTGTGGCCTGCTGGTTCGGGGCAAAGCACAACCAATGATTAGGTGCACCCGCTCGGTCCAAGGTGGCTAGATTACTCTGTCAGTGAGGGGGGAGATTAGGACCCAAATGCAGGATGCGCACACACACGATGAATACAAAGTCAATAATAATGGGTTTTAATAAAGATGAATAGAAAACAGGTTAAGGCAAAAACAAATCCAACATATCAGACACAGGGCATCAGGTGAACAGGGCAACAAGGGTAGAGCAAAACATAAACCATAACCAGTCCAGAATCAGGCAGGGCAAGCAGGGTATTGAAGGCAAGCAAAAAAAAAAAAGAAAACACAACAAAATCCAAATGCCACAAAAAAGATTCAAAATTCAATATTCAAAACAATATCCAAACCATAAATACAGGGCAGGACAGAACAGGGATCCAGAACAGGGCACATGAAGATAACAGAATTCAGAAGATGCCCCTTCCCCTCAGGAATGGTCAGTATAACTTGCTAGAGTGTCTGCATTTGAAAATTTGTCTTACAAGCAAATGGACAAGTTGAATCTATACTACAAGAAATGGTCCAAGTACTTAAGCTATTTGGAAATGGAACAGTAATAACCATGTGAGACATATACTGACTCTGACAGTGTTAATGTGATCTGTTATCTGTTAGCTATCCATTTTTTTTATTGCATTTTATTTGAATTCTCTCTTCATAATAAAGGGATTTACTTGTACTTAATGATTGCCAAGCCAGGGCTTGTTCCACACTGTTGAAGCTGTAGGTGGGGATTAGTTTGAGGTTGGGTTGGAGTTGTTACTTGTGCTAATGTTGAGTCGTTATAGTGTTGTTTTCTGCATTCTATTATTGAACTGCCTGAAGAATCAATAAAAAATTGTTAATAAAAAATATATTTACATAGATTTCTATGAAACAACCACAACAACATTTAAAACAGTAACAACAACAACAACAACAATAATAATAATAATAAAGCCATAATTAACTTTTACACAGTAGAGTATAAAGCAGACTATATTTGATCACCACTAGCTTTAATCAGTATGGCCCAAAACTTCTGGCATGTATTCATTCAGAATCCAATTAGGTCAATTCATTATATGAGATCATTATTAATGTGTTAATATACTAATAATAACAACTAAATATAAAATTTTTGTAGGAAAAAAAGTGACAACCCCAAATTATGTGCACAGAGCTTGTGGCCATCACGCAGCAACAAACTAACCAACAAAGTTCAGAGTGGCACAGTGTGAGTGCAAAGTGTGGGGGAGCTGATGTAAAAACAACCAGAGGAAGAGAGTGAGCCAGAAAAGGAAATGGTAGGGGAATGCGTGTGTGTGTGTGTGTGTGTGTGTGTGTGTGTGTGTGTGTGTGTGTGTTTTGCACAACAGAGAACATAGAGTGGATGAGAAAAGGAGAAAATATGCTTGTGCGAAGGCGGGAGTGTCCTAACCCAGGGTCAGTGAGTTTGTCAGTACCAATAGTTAAATGACAAGTAGTCATAAACAATGTATTGTACCCACCACACAGACATAGAGAGAGAGAGAGAGAGTTCCCTTTTGGGAGAGAGAGAGAGATCAGTTCCCTTTTGGTGAAATGTTTATGATATATATATATATATATATATATATATATATATATATATGTAGATATACAGATATATATATGTATATATATATATATATAGATATATTGATATATATATATAGATATAGTATATATATATATATATATATATATATAGATATATATATATATATATATATATATATATATATATACAACACACACTATATATACACACACATATATATATAGATATATATATATATATATATATATATATACATCCACACACACACACACATATATATATATATATATATATATATAACACTAATAGTTATTCTGTATATAAAGATGACAAAAATCTAAATTCATTCTCATTGACATAAATAAGTGTCAAAATAACTTTTTATGCTCTACAGCAAGTAGATCAGCAGTATTTACATCATTTATAGCATGAGCACAAATAACACTGTTCCAATTAAAATACTTGTTTTGACTCAATAATTGACAAAATAATTGTTTATGACTCAAAAGAGCGGTTTAAATTAAAGCTTAATGTGGGCACATACCAGGCAAAAGAGGTGGCGTTCAAACTCTGAAATGATCCAAAGTGAGAAAACCCAAGAGTATCCATAAAACACAGAAGAGGCACAAATCCCACATACTGCTAAAGTAGGTGCAGAGCCAAAGGAACTTATAACTTCATGAAAATAAATAAGAGATCAACACTTAAGATCAATAGAGGAGATGAGCAAACAAAAGGAAAACAGCAACTGAAAGAGTTGAAAAAGAAAGTGCGACAAAAGTGAGGGAGGGAGGGACTGAGGGAGGGAGCTACAGAGGGAGATATCTGTGAATTCCCTACAGTTGCTTGTAGGGATAACATTTTTGAAAGGTTAAAGAGTTCATGTTTTCATAGAAAAAAAACTGCAAAGTATTACACAATGCAGAGAAACCAAATGCCAAATTCTCTGTAATTTCTCAAGTGTTCTCTCTCAGTAAAACACACACACACACACACACACACACACACACACACACACACACACACACACACACTCACAGTTTAGAGAATGTTAAGACTGCTTTGAAAAATGTGCCAAAGCAATCGAGAAAAACTAAAGTTTTAGAAACCCATAAGAAGAGGATTTACTGAACTCTAGAACAAAAAATGTACTTTATTTTGTTTCTGTGTTTCTTCATGGAATTAGAAGGACATGAAACAACCCATATTCTTGTTTTTGTGGACGAGACCGGGTTCAATGTGTCCAAAGGCCGGAGACCTAGTTGCAATCTAATTGGACAATGACTCACAACTGACTCACGAGGCTAAGATGGATACTTTATATTTTGGTGGCCTTGGCCAAATTACTGACACGATTACTAGGTTTTTAAGCATGAATGACATTCTTTGGGTGAGTAACTACATTTTGCAGACATCAAGTTCCAGCAAACAGTTGTGACATTTGCACTCACGGTTTAGAGAAGGTTAAAAAAAAAATGTGCCAAAGCAATAGAGGAAAACTGTAAACTCAAGCTTAATCCGTATAACCGTGTGATCCCATTATGCTAATAAGAACACACATTTGTGCAAAAAGATTTTACCCACCTTGAACTTCATCTTCAAGCCATAATGAGAAGTATAAACTGCTTCCTCCCTAAACGGCTTCCTCCCAAATGTGGCTCAGCTCTGTGAGATGAACTGCTGCCAGGTCTCACGCAGCAAGAAGTAGGCAAGAGAAGCCATGTTCATGTTCTTCAACACTCCATTCATGTTCAGGACAGTTCAGGTTCAGAAGAACCAAATAAAGTTAACTCAAATGACCTGGGGGCCGCAGGAGGCAGAGTCTGGGCGAGGCAGTCAGCCGTTATCATGAAAATAAGCAATATTCTATATGATTTATTTTTATTTGTTGTTAAATTTCTTTTTAAATATTTAGACTTTCCAGTCTTGTGGTGGTACCTTTTATATTCTTTGATATATGTAGGCTGCATGATTTTATGTGTATACTGATAGGAAGAATGTTATTCATATCTTCAAGAACAGAAGCTTCCTTCTCTGTGTCTCACAAAAAAAACTAAAGACCTTGTAAAATGTTATCTTTCAACTCTAATGCATCCAGGGTGTGATGAACTTGATTCTGTCATCTTGCCATCTCTCTCTCTCTCTCTCTTTCTCATTATTGTATGCATGTTTGTCGTAGGTTAGTATGTTATTAAATGTTGTATATTCACAAGTGATTACCTTTGTGTCACAAGCTGCCTTTTTATCAATGAACCAGTCAATGAATCTTTGATCTTGCTAGCTTGCTCACTTCGTATTTTATTACAATGGATATTTGTCGCAGACAGGAAGATAACTTTTCTTGGGATTGATGAATGATTATATTGTCTGTTCAGTGGACAAACAAATAAAAAACAATTATTGATTCATTTTATCCTCAAAACTAATTTCAATAGTCATAATTAATTATAACGAGTTATAATTAATATGAGTATTTGGATGTACATGTTCTAATTTCAACATAAATTGTCATTACCGACTGGTGGAGAATATAATTTAAATTATTACTAAAATATTGAGTAACTGGTGAAGAACATAAACAAGCCTTTTACATGTGCTATAATATACATTGAATATCAATATATCAAGTGATCTAATTAAATATTATTTATTTTATTTAAATTGCATATATTCCAAAATGAAGCGGCACGGTGGTTTAGTGGTTAGCACGTTCGCCTCACACCGCCAGGGTCCGGGTTCGATTCCCGTCTTTGCCATGTGTGTGTGGAGTTTGTGCATGTTCTCCCCGTGCCTCAGGGGGTTTTTCTCCGGGTTCTCCGGTTTCCCCCCCCCTGGTCCAAAAACATGCACGGTAGTTTGATTGGCACCTTGGAAAATTGTCCCTAGTGTATGAATGTGTGTGTGTGTGTACTGCGATGGGTTGGCTTTCCATCCAGGGTGTATCCTGCCTTAATGCCCATAGACACCTGAGATAGACACAGACTCCCCGTCACCCGAGGGAAGATCGGATAAAGCGGTAGAAGATGAATGAATGAATACATATATATAAAATGCTTATATGAATAACCTATTAAGTCTGTTTGACTAGTTAATTGGATTAAAGTAAGCATAAATAATGGCAGGAATCCTTGGATCCAACAAGCTAAAATAATAAAATAACTATAATGTGTAGCATGCATTGTTCATTGTACCCCATTTAAAAATATAGAGGTCTTTCAGTAATCTTCACCCTATCGCCAACTTACCCTTTCTTTCTGAAATCCTTGAAAAAATAGTTGCATCTCAGCTTCATTCAACTTCTATGAACAATTCCAGTCTGGTTTTCACCCTTTTCAGAGTCATTTTAAAAATGACTAATGAGCTAAATCAACTCTATCAAAAATTAATCACTTTTCTCAATTGACAATTCCACTGTTTCCCCCTCCACTCATGTTAAGAGTTAAGAGTCCTCCTGGACAGTACACTATCTTTTCAATTGCATATTAATATCATCACCTGGTCAGCATATTATCATCTACGCAACATCAACCGCCTTCATCCTACCCTCACACAACTATTGATACGCTACTACTATTTTGGTTCACAGTCTTGTTAGCTCCCATGTTTATTATTGTAACTCACTTCTTTTTGATCTCTCTCACAAATCCCTTCACAAACTTCAACTGGTTCAAAACTTAACCGCCCGTATTATTACTAAAACTCTTTCATTTCATCATATCATTCACAGGTTCTGTAGTACCTTCATTGGCTCCTGGTCAAGCTCCGCATTGATTTAAAAACTATTACTTTCAAGGCTATTCACAATCTTGCCTCTTCTTACTTATCTTATCTTCTTCATGTTCATGTTCCCTCTCGTTCCTTGAGCTCTACCTCTTCCCTCTATAACTCTCTATTCCTTTCACCCATCTCACCACAATGGGGGAGAGGGCATTCTGTTGCTCTGACCTTGGCTCTGGAACTCTTTACCTCCTGACTCTCTGTCTACCTTTAAATCTAGACTAAAGTCTCACCTTTTTAACTCTGCATACTCTTCCAAGTTTGCTTGCCCCGTCACTCACTCTCATCTTCTCATTTAACCGTTACCACACGTGAGAACAGCTTAGGATGAAAGGAAAGGGGTTTTACGAAAGATTATTATTTCACACTTCCAGGAGGCACTTGAACCAAACCAGATCGCATGTATTTGATGAAATGGAGAAGGGCCACCCACCCACTCGTCCTGTGGCAGCCTGAAAAGAAATTCCCAAAAGGAAAACAGAAGAAAAAGAAACGACAATTAACGACATAGAAGGGGTACAACACCCTATCCTAACATTCCTTTTTATTCTCTTTTATCTCCCTCTGTCCAGAAAAAAAGGCAACTGTCTATCCTTGTGTACTTAAGTTTGTATTTACCCTTCTTGACTAAATCTTATCCTTAGAGCGAGACCTAAAGCACTTCTTGTACGTCGCCCTGGATAAGGGCGTCTGCTAAATACCGCAAATTGAAAATGTAAATGTAAACCCTCTTGAAACAGCAAACAAATATGCATATGGATCCAAAGAGATAACTGTCTCCGGGTATAGAGAAGAACCCGAAAGATATAGTTAATTAGCAAGTCAGCGAATGTTTGAGGAGGAGTGCTGATTCTTAATGAAACCTGTTTGGTCATCTTAAATTATCAAGGGGAGTGTATCCTCTAATCGAAGTGTTAACATAGCAAGGATTTTGAGGTTAGTGTTCAAGAGAGATGTAGGGCGGTATGATGCACACTGGGCAGCACCCTTGTCTTTCTTGAGAATTAGTGAAACTGAAACCTGTAAGAATGTTGGAGACAAGGAGCCATCATGCAAAGATTCCTTAAATACTTCAAGAAGAACTGATGCATACTTCTCCTTAAATTTCTTATAAAAGTCAATAATGGCCTTCATCGTCAGAATGGCTTTCAAAGTTCTTCAGTCCCAAAGTCACATTCTAAATCTTCTCTCACATCTGACTGGAGAGCAGTCACATCCAGATCATTCAAGAACATTTCTATATCTGCTGGTTCTGAAGGGAATTCTGAAGTATATAACAAGGAATAAAATGTCTTGAAAATATTGTTAATTTCGTTTGGGTCATTAACTAAGGTTCGATTATCTGAGCAGTTGGTGTAATCTGTGTATCTGCATAGTCATCATATACACATTCCAACAACTAGGCAGAAAACTCAATTTTCTTCAAGTTTCACATTAAAATCTTACTACATCAGAAGTTTTACATCATCCTGGACCAGAAGGTAATTTCCTACATGACAGGTTCAGCTGTTGCAGCCTTTGATGAACACTTTAAGGCAGGGGTGTCAAACTCCATTCCTGGAGGGCCGCAGCCCTGTGGTGTTTTGTTCCAAACCTGCTCCAATATACATACCATGTAGTTTTCAAATAAGCCTTAATGACTTGATTATTTGGATCAGGTGTTTTTAATTATGCCTGAGTTTAGTTAAGTTAGTTTGACACTCCTGGTTTGGAGCCAATTACAACAACAAAAAAAGGCTAGTAAAAATATTTTCCCACAAAATCATATTTATTAGCAGAAGATGAAGGAAGGTAGGAGAAATTCTTAGCACACTTTGAGGAAGCTCTCAAATATTAAGTTCTAGAAGGGCAGAGTTTTAGCTTCAACCATAATTAAAACACACCTGATCCAACTAATCAAGTCATTAAGGCTTATTTGAAAACTACATGGTATGTATGTTGGAGCAGGGTTGGAACAAAACACTGCAGGGCTGCGGCCCTCCAGGAACCGAGTTTGACACATGTGCTTTAAGGCACACTTTGTCTTTGCGGTGTCATATGATGGGAACTTCTACACGTTCATTTAAACAACGGTATATGGCATTGATGTGGGCACTGCCAATGGAAAGCCCAAGGTTCAAGGAAATCCGTGTGAGAATTCACAACACTGAGGTTTGACTACCACCCAGTTCCTTGCTCAAATGTTTTCATCTTCTGTTTCAAGGTACACCACAAAAGTTGTTCAAGTTTGTTTCAGCATCTGAAATTTCATCATGATTTGTATCCAAGGTGTTCATTACGGTTGAAATGTGGCGAACATGGATATTCATCTGTTTTTTATACATACTATGGGTTCAAGAAACAAATTTTGCAAGTGCACAGAGTCTGTGTAGCCTCAGGTACTGCTGAGAATGTTGGCAGTTGTATCAACGTTCCTGTTGATACCATAAGTAAGGATCCTCCAGTTACTTTTCAGTCTCTTGTTGAAAATCGGCAACTAACGGACATGTGTAGTGCTATTGTCGCTCTAATATAAGTAGATGGAGTCTCTGAAAATACTGTTAAATGTTCCATTTTACTGTTAAATGGAAGGACTTGTAAGTGATGTTCATGCTCAAGCAAGAGACTCTGTTCTAAAATGTCTTTCATCCGAGGTACAAAGATAGAGAATGTTTTCACCAGCTAGAAAATCCTTTCTCTTACCTAACATTAAAGCAAAAGAGGCAAAGACACTGAGAAAAAATGGAAAATTGTTGAACCAGTGGAATATGTTCTTGGGGGTTTGCTATGATGTGCGCAAAGATAAAACTACAGGACTACAAAGTCAAGTTCCTGTCAATGACAGATTTGTGTTTTTGCCTACTTTAGGAACTCTTGAGTCTATGTTTACGAATTCTGAACTTGCTAAGATCATATTTACCAAGACATTAATGATGGCTCTTACTCCAGAAAGCATGTTATTTGGTCAAGAAGAACATGCTCTTCAAATACAGTTATATTACGATGATTTCAAAACTGCAAATCCACTTGGACCCAAAAAGGAATTCACAAAGTTGGCTTTGTTCATTTTATTTTAAGAAATCTGCTCCCAAGATCAATTCTGTTTTAATGAACATCCATCTTCTGTCTCTCTTTCTATTCAGAAGACTTGAAGAAATGTGTCTTTGAACCAGTTTTACAGCCTTTAGTAGAGGATCTAAAACTTCTGGAGTTAACGGTAATCAATGTACACTTCTCAGACTCTTCTAATGCCTGTTTTTAATAAGATTAGCAGTATCATTGTAAAGGATGGACAAGCTTTTCTTTTGGCCAGTAATGCAATTACATTGTGTTTTGTTCAGCATGTGCTTGCATTCTATATTGAGGAGGTGAGTAATATTTCCACTCTCATTTGTGTGGATGATTTGACATACTATAGACCATATGACAGTGATAAAGGATGTTGTATTGTTCCCTGTTGTGTTTTTGTTTCAGATTGGAATTACCTGTGAACTGTAAAGATTTTTAAATGCAGTGAAATGCAGTGTGTGTGTGTGTTCACAGGTCCCTCCAAAAGTACACCAAGGACATTTCACTTGTTTTTTCTGTTCACTGACATTTAGCTTTAATATTAAAATCTGCACATTATAGGGTACGAATTTCAGCCTTTTACATCTATTTAGATCTATTAAGCATCACATGCATAAAAACAGCGCATTAAATAATTGCAAACAATAAAAATAACCACAAATAAAGGAGGCACTATAAGGGGAAGGAAAGTCTCATGAAGAAAGGAACAGAGACCAGAGGCATGGAGGCTAGGGACAGAGCAAGAGGACAAACGGAGCTAGAGAAAAAGAAACTGGCAAAGAACACAGAGAACTCGAGAAAGAGAACTGAGAACTAGAGAGGCAGAGAACAGGAGAAACCCTAAAAATAAAAAGCAAATAAATCAAAAACAGGACAATACGCAAAAACCTGGTTAGCTATAAAACAGGGCTAACAACAAAAGGAAAAATAAGGAACTCACAGGGAAGGCATGGCAAAACAACACAAAGAGAGCCCAGAACTCAGTGGAAAACAAAACACCACATCACAGGAAATGATGGTCCAACAAAGGTGGAAAAAAAGAGAGGGGAACTTATAACAACTCAAAGAAATTAGGAGAAGGTGGGATAAATTAGGGGGTAGGGGACAGGGAATAGGCCATAGGGAGCAAGGGCCCAGGGGCGACCCCTAGTGGTCCACACAGTCAAAGTCCAGAGTCTGACAACAACAACTACACATTCAAAATTTTTGTTAATGTAGGGAAGAGAGGCAGTGTTTCCTTCACCAGTTCCCTTTCAATTGCCAGTAAGTTTATTCATACAGATCTTTACCTAGTTTAGCATAGTTTATTGAGACAAGGTGATTGCATGCTGATTAAATGGGGCTTGAACAGCCATGACAATTGCTTCTGAAAACTTTTTTTTAAATATCTATTTTATAATCAAATATAAAGTCGTATAGTTTTGATTCAGGTGCAACGTTCAATGTACATTCAGGAGATCTGATTAATGGAATCATACTTCATATTAAGTGCTTAGGGCATGGAAAATGTACTGTTAATCATCCACTGTGATTTCTGTCATACTTGTTCTTACCTGTCCACAATTGTCCTGACTGATGAAGTCAGTTACCGTAAGTGCATGCAATTGAAAAACAAACCACTGGAGGCCAGTAAAACTACAACAGAAGAAAACATAAAGAAATCACAAGAAAAGCAACAAATAGCATACGCGAAAAAGGTGCAAAAGAAATACAAAAATGTCTTGTATAATGTTGGAGATGAAGTTCTTTTGGCCATCATCAGAATACATAGAAGGAAAGGTGGCAGAATAAAACCTGATTTCTCTGGACCCTATACCATAGAAACAAACACGGGAAAAATTGTTACACTAAAAAATCTCAATTTTGAAAAACAAATATAACGTCAGTCACCTCAAACCATATAGAAAAAGCTCACAACCCACCAGTCTATGCAACGACCATCCTCGCTTGAAACCAGCCAAACCCACTCTCGGACCTCTGCAGTCTTTAGCGAAAGCCAATCAAACACAAATTTGATGTTGTAAATTTCTGGCATGTGGGGGGGCCGACCTAAATAAAAATCAAGAGGAAGGTTTGGCTGACGTTCAGTGTTTTCCGTGTTACATTTAGTTTTTATAAAGCAGGGGTGTCCAAACTTTTTGCACAGGGGGCCGGATTTGATGTTGTAAAATGTGGGGGGGCCGACCTCGGCTGACGTTCATTACATAAAGCAACAATATATTTAAACAGAGTTTAGCAAGTGTCGCGCCTAGCGTGCCGACAACAGGCCTCGTCCCGTCGCGTCGTGTCGGAGCCTCTGAGTGATGGCCTCCTAAAAACAGTCCATTTTCCCTTTCACAAATTTTACCCCTCTTCGCAATGACACAACAACGTAACCACAGCAGTTCAAAAAACGACAATGCTAACGGGCGTCACCGGACTCATCCACAGGACGGGCGCAGACGGGAACACAGCTCATTAAATACGCGGTCCTATTTTACTATCTTTATCCAAACCGGTCGCGTGCGTCGGCCCGCGTGGGGCACAACAGCAAGCCATTCTGTGTTTCACATTTTCTTTTTTATTTTCATTTTAACAATCAAACATGTACTTTGGTTCATTTGAACATGAATTATATTATCATGGGAGTTCAATGTTCACAGAATTTTTGAATAACAGAAACGATTATCCACAAGTGCAGGACTAATTTGATATATGACATATCATCAAATATAAATGTTGATTGAACGGTTTATTCTGGAGTGAAAACTGACAACTTGTCTGAATTTGTGACTGAACAAAACAAAATGAAGTCAGAGTTATTTAAATGACAAATGACTTGCCTGCATTAATGTGACGGGTGATACTGAGATCTAGACTGCAGCACAAGTAAAAGTTTACACGGGGTGATGTCGCATAGAGTGCCTCTAGTGGGTAAATTAGGAACAGCAATTAGGAACAGCACTTATTAAGTATATGTGCGGGGTGTAGAGTGCTCCTGCCCTCTAGTGGGTAAATTAAGAACAGCACTTAGAACAGCACTCACGGGCCGCATTTGGCCCCCGGGCCGGACTTTGGACATGTCTGGTCTAAGTTCTTTGCTTGAACTACAGAGACTAAACAAAATAACCACCGTACAGTGGTCAGTCGACTGTAATGTCTAAACAATGATATCAGTATACAAACAGTTTTATACATGATGAAAGGGTGTACAGACCAACTATTTTATTTAGCTCACCCTCTGTATATATCATGCTTTATGTTTGTACAGTTTGTCTGGTTCATTATAAACATTTTTGTTGTTCTTGAATATTAGTCTGAAAGACTTTTTATTGCAACACTAACCACTTTACATTTGCTTATTAGTGATGACTCTCTGGGCTGAACAGTGGGACGGTTGAAGCAGTTTTCGGCCCGTACAAATTTTAGGACTCTTCTTTTCGCACCCTGCTGAGGAACGAGTGGCTTTCAGATGAAATAGGAGAAGGAAAATAACATCTTAATACTGTAGTTTTGCATGTTGCAAAAATGTATTTCCTACATTATTACATATTACTAACTTTCCCACAGATGTAATTTCTTGTGGAGCAGATGTGGGTGTGCCATGTGAATATTGGAGCCCATTGGTATAGTTTATAATTTTTCCAAAACTTTAATTTGTTATATGTAAATGTAATGGTCTTTATGTTTAAGGAACGTTATGAAACTGAGAGATGATGACAACAGAGCAACATGGACAATAGAAACCATGCAACACAACAAGCAGAGAGATGGTAGTAGTTCTAATTTTCAAGGCACATGTTTTATAGTAATATAATTTAAATTACTGTAAACTGTACAATTATATATTACTGTATTTTATCAGGTCTCAATAAAATAAATATGTGATTGCAATTTATTTTGTAATTCTTTAATTGAAAAAATTAAACAGATTAAATTAAACATTTAAACATTAAAAAATTATTTTTTGTATTCAAAACTGGTTAGTTAACAGTCCAGACATAACAGCCTTTGGGAAAAAAATAACAAAAGGAAAAAGGAGAACACAAAGAGAAGACTCTCAAAGGAGCATCTAGGTATTTTCCACGGCCCTGCACGGGAAGGCGCAGTCACTCTGGAGATCACCAGCGACGGAGAGCAACCGAGTTAGCATCGGCCGGATGCGCTTCCAGGATCAGGAGGAGTTCAGGAAACAGGAGAGCGTGGAGACGAGGCTTGGAATGGATGCTGAAAACACAGTGACAGCCGTTAGCAAAAGTAAAAATGGATAGTAGAATGTCCACCTCGTAACATACAAGCCTGGACAAAGTGAGGAGAGAGAGAGAGAGAGAGAGAGAGAGAGAGAGAGAGAGAGAGAGAGAGAGAGAGAGAGCCTTAAATAGAGCGGAGCAGCGATGTCTGGAATTGGCTTCAGATGAGGCTGACTAGTACTCGGGTGATTGCGAGCGCTGGGACGGTGTGCTGGGAGAGTCAGACAGTGCGGTGACACAATCATACTACAGATAAAAAATTCTGCATAGATTGATATAGACTACTGGTTTTAGTGGCTTAAAAGTTTTGTCAGTTGAAATACAGAAACTCCTTAATGAAGGGTTAATGAACACATGAGGGTTCAGCCTAGAGTTCTTTCTTTGCTGACCTCGAACTTTGTGGAGTACTTGCTGTTGCCTAGATTTATCCACACAATAAACCTTGAGATAACAGAAAGAATTACAGATCATTTCATGTGGTAAGACAGAAAAAATGGGACATAAAATGGGTCATAATTTACTTACTCTCAAGACTTTAAATTTAAACATACAGTAAAGTAAATATTCTGACATTTTAACAGAGGTGGTTGTTTTACACATCTCAAAATACAATGTTATTTTAAGAGAAAACTAGTTAATCATCTATAAATCAGACAATACAATATAAATAATTAGTCATAAGACTGTATGTCACTTTCACAAGCTATATTAAATTTTCATGGACAATAACCTGAATCACCTACACCTGAACTGAAAAGAAGCTTGGGCATTTGTAGCTTCGGTTGAGTTCTAATAGCCCTTAAAGACAGGTGACTCCTGTTAGAGAGTGACTGCATCGAGGGTTTGTTCCACAAAACTTTAATGAGAAATTGAGTACACTGATGCCTTTCGCGCCTTGGGTGAGTGGGTGTGCCAGTGGTTGATGTTGAAGCGTGCTGCTGATGAAGACTTGAATCCGTTGAGGAATCTGAGATAGTCTTCTGCTTACTGAAGCCGGGTTGCTTGTGTGCAGTTGATGTGTTCGTTTTGGCCGAGTCCAAGTGAAGGAGAGCCGTTAAACTTCCTTTTAGGTGTCGATCAGACTGTGATGTCACAGAGGTGGCCTTACCTGACTGATGCTGCCGATCTCTCCCTAATGGCTAAATGTGGAATTACAGTTAACTAGAAAGACTTTCCTTTTGCAACCTTTTGTCCACAATGCACGCAGAACATTTAATAATGTTCGCATTGTCTCTACTACGAATATGGGGATAAATCAAGCCGACTCCTGGCTCAGCAACTGAAACACCAACTTTACAACATGATCAGATGCTTCAGTTATACTGATTTTCACAGTCTTCCTTCCTTTTACAGATGGAGGCAAGGGAAGAAGGAGCAAGAGAAAAGCAGCCACATCACTGTCCCATCCTAGCAGGATAGATGATTCAGTTGAACCTTATACCAGCTTAAAAACAAACAGAAGAAAAACATTGTACTTACCACAATAGACTCCTCCAGAGCAGACAGAAGGTAGGGGAGGTGGTAGCCCAGTGGTTAAGGTGTTGGCCTCTGTACCAGAAGATCACGGGTTCAAACCCCACCACCATCAAGTTTCCACTAGTGGGCCCTTGAGCAAGGCCCTTAACCCTCAATTGCTCAGTTGTAAGTCGCTCTGGATAAGGACATCTGCAAAATGCTGCAAATGTAAATGTCATCCACATGTGCACCATGATGCAGGATTTTGCGTTCAGAAATTATTCTTGGCTTGCGAGTGTTCAGAGTGAAGTTGTACCATACACTATGTAGATATTAATGGAAAAACAACTGCATATTTAGGCTTGTTCCTGTTTCAAGTCATCTATACAACCGTACTTTTAGACAGTCACCTCATCTTACTCCCCCTTCCGTCTATTTCTGTACAAAATCATGTGTCTAGGCATGCAAATCATTTTTTGGAATTTCTCTGAATGAGATGAAACGTGTGTTTCATTGAGAGACTCCCCTGAATTAAGGACGAAGACAAGGGTGTACTGACTAAAATCGGCAACAGTTTTCCTATCTCTTGTGATACATGAGGATAGATCCTATTTCTCTGAAGGAACAAGGATAGTTTCAGGAAATCTTGCTCAAGAAGACAACACAGAAATGCCTTCACCTGGTGTATCCAAAAATTGGGGAAAGTTTGGACCATGTATCAAATTCTGATAAGAGTGTACATTTACTGTCTATACTTATCCAGTGCACTTATCCTTCAAATTGGGGAACACAGTAATGATTCCAAGAGCATATCTTACATGGGTACTGACTGGTGGAATCCTCCTACACCACAGCACAAAAAAGAAAGAGAGGCACACAAAATGTCTGTTCAAATACCAGTGGAATATAAAAGAACCTAAACTTTCTTTTGATAACCCATACTTCTCTACCATATCAGCCACAAGGATGTTTACCAGCTTCCTTCGTGTTTTGTCAGACAGGCTCTTTGTTTGTTTGTACTCCAATATATCAGAGCCTCCTGGTTTTGAGTGCAGCGATGCATGAACTAGCAGTAAAAAAATAGAGGAATGAATGCAAATAAACCAGTATATATATATCCATATATATCACCATCCAAATTTGTGAAGGACACCTTAGATGTTCTCACAAGCTAATCAAAAATATCAGCATCAAGAACCACATTGGCTCCATGCTGCAAGTTGAACTTTTCTGAAGCTTAGAGGTAAAAAATACGATCGATTTTATGTTCAAATATACTGAAATTACAACGTTTTAATCGTTTGGTATTATTTTCAAATGCAAGTAATACATTAAAAAAATGGAATACAATATGATAAAATAAATAACTATTTAGATCAGTAGGACAGAAAGTCAAACGTATAGAAAGATGCAAAGATTTGTTAACATTACTATACGCAAAATTAAAACACCAGTTTAGTGTGATCAGAATATTATTCAAGAATAAATCAATTTATAATACACTGAATGTCTAATGGATAAATGTATGACTGTTGGATAAATGGATAAAAGCATATGACTGATCTTTTTTTATTATGAATAATCATCATTTATTTCAACGCATATAATACAGTCATAATAAACTTATAATAAACTTGAAAAAAATTACATTTTTTATTAATTCACAGAAGTCATAAATGTCATTTTTCACTGGTATTCGGATCCATTTCGGGTTCCTTTAACACTCCACTTTAATCAGGATTTCTTCTAAATGAAACACTCTCACTATTAGGATTATCACAGACAGTTTTTGTACTTTTTGAACCAAGCTAGCATGCATATATATATATATATATATATATATATATATATATATATATATATATATCAATATATATATATATATATATATATATCCCCGGATCATCTTCTTATCCAGCCGTTTATACCCGAATTATTTTTCCGTAACGCTTATTAATTTAGGCCTGTTCCATCTGTTTCTGTATGATTTTTTTTTTTTGCTGTATGATTTGTTTGTGGGGTTCTGTATATATATATACATATATATATATATATATATATATATATATATATATGTATATATATATATATATATATATATATATATATATATATATATATATATATATATATATATATATTCCCAGCATTTGCTTTCGTATGTCATACAATCATCTAGGTGATACCAATATAAAAATAAAACAATAACATAACTCGCTAAATAAACCAACCAAGCAAGTTTTGCTTATAAATGATTAAACTGAGAGATGTTTTTGTCCTGGTTTGGCGATGTTGCAAACCAGTCTCACGACATTCCGTGATATAGTCACAATATTTTAATATGTTGGTTCTTGAAAAGCACATGTATTTCACTCTTTTTTCATGTAACTCAGTATGGATTTCCAGATAATGTATTTCAATAATATAAAATTTTGTGCCTCGGCCACTTTTTTCTTTCGGCCAAACCGAAAAGAAAGTGTTTTTCCAGATTTTTCATCTGCATGAATAAAATAACTAAAATAACTTTGTCGAATGTCCATTTTTGGCTAGCTGCTGCATTTTACTTTTTTTTTTGCAAACAAAGTCCAGATAGTCCTGAAATGTGCGTCATATGTGCATTATTGCCCTCTATATCCATTCACAGGTTGGACAGAGGAAAACAAGAGAGACCTCCACAAGGGTAGATAGAGGACTACAAGAGAGGAATACAATAGAGACCCCACCCATGGGGTCTTTCAATAATGTCCCATATTCAAAAAATCATAAAACATTTTTCTTCATAGGTTTGCCATTTACATGAAATTATAATCATCTAAGGTGTCCCTCTCCAATGGGTTTGTCAATTTTCAATAATGTCCCATGTTCCAACTGTTCATAAAACATTATTCTTCATAGATTTGCAAAAAAAAATGCTCCTGATTTAAGGTGTCCCTGGCTATGACTCAAGTGATTGTACCATGAAACGACCATGCGAAATGACCATGGTGGAAACGACCATGAGAAATGTACACACACACACACACGCACGCACGCACGCACGACACGCACGCACACACACACACACACACACACAAACTGTTTAACCTCCTTCCATCAAGAAAGAGATACAAGAACATTCACACCAGAACCAGAAGGTTCAGGGACAGCTTATACCCATCCAACATCATCGTATCGAACTATGCAAAACCGTTAGAAGACTATATAACCCCTATACAGTTGTACATATATAGTACATATCATATACTGTAATTTTATATATACTGTATTTACTGTTTTACACATTTTCTCACAACTTTTGTTTTATATTACCCTGAAATCATGTGCTTCACAATACTGTCTGCACACATATTGTATGTTTATACTACAAGCAGTACATATATGTTTATTTATATCACAGTTGCTGTACATACACTAACATATTAATATTGCAATCTCTACATGATGTATACATATGTAAATTTGCTACTTTTTGCACTTTTGGTCGATGATAAAACTGCATGGGATAAAACTGCACATTAAGGCAGTGGAATGAATTTTAAGGTTCAGCCGTGCATGTGTCGAGAAAAAGGTGCTTTTCATGAGCTGAAAAAGCGTTTCCGTAAGCGAGAGCTGCATAGGATGAAGGGAAAGTGATTTTCTGGCACATCATTGTTTGTAACTGGCAGGAGGCATTTCACCCAAACCGTATTCGCAGAAATGGGGTAGGCCACATCATATTTTGGCAAAAATAAGACATTTTTCACAAAAATATGAAAGTTATGATAAAAATATGATTTTTCATATTCATAATCAAAATGATGAAAAAAAAAGTCAAAAACTGTAAAATTTGATCGCAAAACATCTGGAAAGTGATTTTTCATCAAAAACCTAAAAAAAAAGAACATTTTAGGTTCAGCCGTGCACGCGTCTCCGCAAACGAGAGCTCTCTAGGACGAAGAGAAAGCTGTTTTCTAGGAGATTATTGTTTCACGCTGGCAGGAGGCACTTGACCCAAACCGATTCGCATGTATTCGATGAAATGGGGTAGGACACATCATGTTTTGACAAAAATATTTTTTTCATAAAAATATGAAAGTTATGATAAAAATATTATTTTTCATATTCATCACCAAAATGACATTTTAACCAAAATGATGAAAAAAGTCAGAAACTGAAAAATATGATCGAAAAACATCTGGAAAGTGATTTTTCATCGAAAAACCTAAAAAAAGAATATTTTAGAGAAAAAGGTTTAATTGAACATCATTGTTTCGCGCTTGCAGGAGGCACTTGACCCAAACCGGTTCGCATGTATTTGAAAAAATGGGGAAGGCCGCATCATATTGTGGCAAAAATAAGTAATTTTTCATAAAAAAATATGAAAGTTATGAAAAATATAAACGCTGGCAGGAGGCACTTACCCAAAACGATTCGCATGTATTTGATGAAACGGGGTAGGCCACATCATGTTTTGACAAAAATATGACATTTTTCATAAAAATATTAAAATTATGATAAAAATATGATTTTTCATATTCATAATCAAAATAATGAAAAAAAAGTGTCAAAAACTGTTGAGAAATTTGATCGAAAACACATCTGGAAAGTGATTTTTCATCAAAAACTCAGGCGCTCAAAACGCTTTTCCGCAAGCGATGTTGTAGAAGCGACACAGACTCACAGGTTTTGCTTCCAGAAGATAACGGCCTTTATTATCAATCCAATAAGAGCCGGAGCTGGTTCTGCAAGAGCAACTGAAGTTCTCTGTGTCCAGCCGATTAGCCTTTATATGGTCTCTATGCATCCCATTCTCCATCCATACATCGTACCCCAACAAGGCTAGCTTGGGGCCCACCTTATCACACACTAGACTATAATATTTACTATATTTTGGGGCCCATTCCTTACATACACACACACACAAAGATTTTAATGGAAGCCAAGAAACTATAAATATACATATCTTTATATATGGCACATTCCTTTACGCACACACACACAAAGAGAAAGATTTTAATGGGATTCACTTTCACACTCTTGGGGCTAACAAGCACATGCAACAAAGAGAAAGATTTTAATATAGCCACATGCACACATTGCATACATATATTTGATTAAGTATTCTGTATTCTTCCACATTTCACCCTCTTGGGCTAAAAAGCCCCAAAACCCATCATACTATCTAGGCAAACCTTCTCCATTTCGGCCCTTCTTCATAGTCTAGTGACTAAATTAAATCACTAAGCATTTAGCAACAACCAAAATATGCATCCGCACTCTAGCAGAGACTCGGCCAAACTTCTTCCTTCCACTCTTGACTAGAAAGGAGTAAAAGACACGATCTCCGTAACTATCAGAAGCACTATACTCGCACAGTGGCATAACATGAGCATATATTTGATACAACATTTCTGCATATGTAATCTAAAGTATGAAGATAAAATTCATCATTAAATGAACAAGCATAAAAACACAGATCAAAAGTCAACAACAACTGGAACATTCTTGATACAGCACAACACGTCGTCGTCAGCTCTGAGATGTCACAACAGCCTAGAGAGCTTCCATCCAATGAAAGACTAGTTCTCTCTTTTAATCATCCTCATCCGAAGTGCTTGAATCCTCTGAAATCTGCGAATCACAATCAGAGCAGTAAACGTCCACGCTATTTTTCAAAGGCATCTTCTCATCCTGCCATCTCAATACTTCCATTTGTCGAACAGTGGCTTTGATAACTAAGGACTTTAATATAGGGAGCACACAACAGAACAACAATCCTCCTATTAACACTGTAAATCCCAAAAGCATCCCCAATTTAGCAACCCATGCACCCCAATCTCCCAGCTTTAAATCTAGCCAGTCCCACATTTTATCATCTTCTTCCAGCATTAGTTGCAGTTTCCATCCTTAGATTTTTTAATTTCTGCATAGCCCTAGAGAATGTACCATCAGGAGCTGTATTATTCGGGATATATGTACAACATTGGTCACCAAACAAGTACACATACACCCCCTTTATCTGCTAACAACCACTCAAGAGCCTGTCTATTTTGCCATGTCATTGTACTTGTTGCAACTAATTGTTCACCTAATGCAGTTAAAGCATCATCTGTATAATTGATAAATCTTTGCTGGTTATAGTAAATATAATTAATCCATTCCTGCATTTTTGTTTGGAGTAATCCATATAAGTATTGCTTCAAATCCTGACTTAATTTCATCTCTTGCCTTAAATTCATTTGGATATACCCCTAGGTTGACCAATTGCATCCAAGTATACACTAGGATCTGGTTCGTAAGCTCTTTTATCCCGCTTCCTATGTTCTTCCCACTGTATGATGTTAACCTCCTGACGTATATGTCTTACTCTTGTACATGTTCCTTTCCACCCTAAGGGTAAAGAAGCCAAAAGGCGCTCTTGCCCACAAACCCAAAAGAAATCAGCTACTACTATAGTTTGGTCTCTATATATCTCTATTGATGGTTCTGTTGATGGTGGTATGATAGTCTGATTCAAACAATTTTCTAAGACTACTTTTTTCCCTTTCCTTAACCCTTGAGCCAGATGTATTGGTGCCCTAAGAGACGTATCTGATTCCCAGGCAGATTTCTTATCTAAATACCAAATAGTGGCACAATTACCAGTAAAGTTCCCTACATCATGAGTGCCATCAGGTTTATTAAAACACTCATACTCCAATGGTATAGTCTATGCTATACCATTAATTGGAATCTCTACTTTAGTTTGTTGTATTTTTATGTCTTTATTCATATCCCGAATGTGTACACCAATCACCAAAATGGGCTCTAACAAAATTATTGGCATACAGGGAATTACCTAAAAATGCTAAACATTCTGCAGAACAAGTATGGTAGGTATGATTTATCTAAATGACAAAAGTTCTTAGTGAACTGAGCACACTTTATATAAACATGTGGATTTGGTACTACTGTTACCTTATTCAAAGGTGATTTGGAGCATAAGTAGGCAGTTATTCCATACCCACCCTTCTCTTGCTGTAAATGCTGCCCATTTATACCACTCATTGTGTCTAGCTGTATCCCATAAAGAACCTTGAACCAATCATCCCTTACTAAATTACTACTCACATCATTAACATGTCCATGATGCTCACTCTGATTCTGTCCTATATTTGAATGTTGTTCATCTTACCAAATCATCATTGGGTTCAATTAAAGTCATTCATTCATTCATTCATCTTCTAACCGCTTTCTCCGATCTTCCCTTGGGTCACGGGGATCCTGTGCCTATCTCAGGCGATCTATGGGCATTAAGGCAGGATACAGCCTGGATGGAATGCCAAACCCATCGCAGGGCACACACACACTCACACACATACACACATCATACACACACACACACACACACACACACACACACACACACACACACACCACACACATTCATACACTAGGGACAATTTTCCAAGGTGCCAATCAACCTACCATGCATGTTTTTGGACCGGGGGAGGAAACCGGAGAACCCGGAGAGAAAAACCCCCTGAGGCACGGGGAGAACATGCACAAACTCCACACACACATGGCCGAGACGGGAATCGAACCCGGACCCTGGCGGATGTGAGGCGAACGTGCAAACCACTAAACCACCGTGCTTAAAGTTGAAGAAGGTAATTGTGGGAAAGTCTGGTTGGGGATGTGTGCTGGTGTACTGACTATAACCAGATCACATATCAGGAACATGATGATCATTTGGTAAGTTTTCCATCTTTCCTTTCCCATTGTTCTTGCTTACTTTCCAGCCACACTGCCTGCTAGACTTTCAAACCCCTTGTACTTTGTTACCATCAGATCCTGGAGTCTCCTCTACTCCTTCCGTTCGGTCTGGTCTGCAAAGTCCCCCCTTGATACCTTGTATTGTATCTTTAGGGACTCCTTGTACTTGACTTTCAAATGATACCATGTGGTATTGCCTTTCCACCTGGTATTGCAGTTGGAGTTGGCTGCTACAACTTTATAGGGCCCCTCAGTCTCCATGGGTTGCATTCCACTTCCTAGTCTGACACACCTTTCAGATAGACCTGGACCTCTGGAACAATTGGCACATTGGCATGAGGTGTCTTCCTCCACACAAGGTTTCCTTGCTTTTTTCCTGCACATAGATTAGCTTTATGTATTGCAGTTAGTTTCCTCATATACAATCTCAGTTCCATTTGCAATTGTTCTAATGGAGGCCCTTTGTAGGGACCTCTGCAATACGGTACAGGCATGGGTCGACCCGTAAGCATTTCATGCGGGGTTAAATGCGTCGCTCTGTTAGTTTGCATGCGATAACTCATTAGTGCAAGAGGTAAAGCATCAACCCAATTAAGCTTAGTACTTCCACAAATTTTGTTAAGTTTGGCTTTGAGTGTTACCATTTATTCTTTCTACCATCCCTTGTGATTTTGGATGATAGACACATCCCAATCTTTGTTTTATTCTCAGTTGTTGTAATACCTGTTTCACCGTTTCTGAATTTGATCCATTATCAAAATGGGATACCAAACCTCGGATCCCAAACCTTATTACTTCCCGTGTGAGAAATTTGATAACTGTTCCTGACCCCCTCATCTGCAGATGGTACAGCTTCTACCCACCTACTAAACCTATCTATGATCACAAGCATATACAGTGGCAAGAAAAAGTATGTGAACCTTTTGGAATTTCATGGTTTTCTGAATAAATTTGTCATAAAATGTTATCTGATCTTCATCTAATTCATTGGTATTGACAAACACAATGTGTCTAAAAATAATAACACCAAAAAAATCCAATCTTTCTTGTCTTTATTGAACACAATCATTCAACATTCAAAATGGCAGTGGAAAAAGTAAGTGAAACCTTGAGTTAATGACCTCAAAAAAGCTAATTGGAGCTAATTGGTTTTAGCACACCTGGAGTCTTGTTAAGATAATAAGTTTGGAGGTGTGGACTACAGATACTTTGACTGATAAAAACCCCTCAAACCTTTGGAGTTTGCTCTGCACAAGAAGAACATGATTATGTGAGCCATGCCTCGCCAAAAAGAGCTTTCAGAGGACCTACGATCAAGAATTGTTGATTTACATGAAGCTGGCAAGGGTTACAAAGTTATTTCAAAGACTTTAGAAATTCACCAGTCTACAGTTCGGCAAACAATCTACAAATGGAGACAATTTGGGACTGTTGCTACTCTACCTAGAAGTGGGCGCCCCGTCAAAATGACACCAAGAGCACAACGAACACTCATCAATGAGGTAAAGAAACAACCCCGAATGACAGCCAAAGATTTGAAGGCATCATTGGAACTTGCTAACATATCTGTTCATGAGTCTACAATACGTAAAACACTGAACAAGCAGGGTATCCACGGCAGGACACCGCGAAGGAAGCCGCTGCTTACTAAAAAGAACATTGCTGCACGCCTTAAGTTTGCAAAAGAGCACATTGACACTCCACAGCGGTATTGGCAAAATGTTTTGTGGACTGATGAAACTAAGATTGAACTATTTGGAAAAAAAACACACAGCACTACATCTGGCGTAGAAAGGGCACGGCATATCGTCATGAAAACATCATCCCAACTGTAAAGTATGGTGGAGGAAGCATCATGATTTGGGCCTGCTTTGCTGCATCAGGGCCTGGCCAGCTTGCAATCATTGAGGGGAAGATGAATTCCCAAGTATATCAGACAATTCTTCAGGATAATGTGAGAATGTCTGTACATCAGCTGAAAGTGTGTAGAAAGTGGGTGATGCAACAGGACAACGACCCAAAACACCGGAGCAAATCCACAACAGAATGGCTTCAGAAAAACAAAATCCGCCTTTTGGAGTGGCCAAGTCAGAGCCCAGACCTCAACCCAATAGAGATGCTATGGATTGACTTGAAGAGGGCCATACACATGAGACGTCCAAAGAATATGACAGAGCTAAAGCAGTTCTGCCAGGAAGAATGGGCTAAAATTCCTCCTCAGCGATGTGCAGGTCTGATCCACAGCTACAGGAAGCGCCTGGTTGAGGTTATTGCTGCCAGGGGGGTCAACCAGTTATTCATTCTAAGGTTTCACTTACTTTTTCCACTGCCATTTTGAATGTTGAATGATTGTGTTCAATAAAGACAAGAAAGATTGGATTTTTTTTTGTGTTATTACTTTTAGACACATTGTGTTTGTCAATACCAATGAATTAGATGAAGATCAGATAACATTTTATGACAAATTTATTCAGAAAACCATGAAATTCCAAAAGGTTCACATACTTTTTCTTGCCACTGTACCTTTTACCTTGAAATGTCCACATAATCCATCACCAAGTGTTTAAATGGGCCTTCAGCAGAACCTTGAGGTATATGGCCTATAGGTGTCGCTGTTCCTTTCCTGACATTATTTTTCACACATCTCAAAACACCGATCCAATTATGTGCCCTAAGTGGGAGAGGCATCCATAGCCTACTTGGATGACTATGAAGTAGGGTACAAGCAAGCCAAATTCCAGAAATGTGAATACTACTCGCAGTACAGTGATCCTCCAGTTGCACAGAGAGAAAGTGAGAACGATCATAGGAGACCATCATCTCCATTTGCTAGCTCACCATGCAGCAGACTAAGATCAAGATTCAGCAGAAGCTCTGGATCCATTCGCACAACAACAACTATCCTAACATTTTATTTTTAATCTCTTTTTATATCTCATTGTCCAGAAATCCATAAAAAAAAGTCAACTGTCTTTGCTTGGATAAGGGCGTCTGATAAATACTGCAAATGTAAATGTCTTGAAGGCAAGCTCGGCCTCGGGGCCCCAATGAAATGGGAGGTTAGATGACGCGAGTCTGTGGAGGGGAAGGGTCGAGAGCTCGACATCCTCTATCACAGTAACAGGAGGAGGAAGGCTGGAAAGATAGAGACACTGCAACAGGCACTGGGTACCCCACTCTAGGATCCGCCCCCACTGGACCAGTCCAGACGTGGATTGTGTTTGCGTAGCCAGGGAAAATCAAGCATAATGGGTTCAAACTTTGAGTACCCGCTTGCAGAATTGCTGCTGTTCTGGCTAACTTGAGAACCTGCCTTTCACATTTATCTGCAAGTGAGTTTGACGCTATCAGTAGTTTAACTGGAAAATATCCCAGCCATTGTGCCATCTCGTACTACTGTACTAAGTCATGATATTGACCCAATTAAGTTACCCAATTAAGTAACACCGTTACCGAACAAATGAATAAATCTGCCTATGAATGTATAAAACAAGAAATAGAGTGGATGTCTGGAATATGTGAGGTTATTATTATAGATTTTTTTTGTTTGTTTGTTTTTGTTAGTCTATGGTATTTGGAAGGTGTCTTTAAGACCAGTAAGCTGTCTCTCTTGAAATCCTCCCAAAAAAATGTGACCTTATGAAATCTGAGGTTCAGTGTCTACTTGATCATGGTCTAGCTGTACCTAGTCAAAGTCCATGGAGTTCCCCATGTATATTGGTATCGAAGTCTGACTTGATGATGTGTTTGGACGGCTGATGCGTCACTAACCTTAAATCTAGCAAAATGTGAATTTGCTAAAGCTGTAGTGGCATATCTGGATAAGAGTGTGGGACAGGGTCAGGTGCGACCGGTTGCAGCTAAAGTTTCAGCAATCATTGAGTTTCCCACACCGTCCAAAAAGCGTGAGTTGAGGCGCTTCTTAGGGATGGCTGGTTACTATCGTGGCTTCTGTAGAAACTTTGCTGCCATTGCTTCACCCCTTACAGACCTCCTAAGTACCTCTAGGAGGTTTGTGTGGACATCAGAGTGTATAAGAGCTTTTAATGCTGCTAAAGATCTCCTTCGTACTACTCCTGTTCTCTCTGCTCCTAGCTTCTTATCACCTTTCAATTTACAGGTGGACGTCAGTGCTACCGGAGCCCTGAAGAGCTTTTTCCCCTCTTTTTCTTTACCTCCCCTAAACAGAAAGTAATGGCTATCATCTGACACCAATGATTGAGGATCTGCTGTGATTGAGGGAAGGGAGCTGAGGGGACTTAAGAAGCACCAGGGCAAAGAGCTGAGGGGGGGAGGGGTCCTCTTCTCAACCCTATATGTTGTTGAATGTAGTTAGCATTAGTAGTATTGTGTTTTGTTTTTTGTTGTATCTGGAACTGTTCTGTTGTAATTCTTTGGGAAGGGATTAGTAGAGAGGAGGGTGCCATTTTCTTTACCTTCTGTTTTCTCCTGTTTAAGTTAGTCAGGGAGTTAGTTTACTTCATTATATTTTGGGTAGTTTTTTGGCAGGGTAGTTCATTTTCTTTCTAATAGTTACAGGGTTATGTTTGTTATTTTGGCCTTGGACCCTCCTGAAGCCTTGACATCCTCCCATATTTATAAAATAAAAATAGATTTGGTTTGATATTGAGTTCCTCTTTTGTTCCCCTGGGGGTTGGGATTTGGGTCTCGTTGCCTCCGCACATCACTCCATACTTTTCTTAGGATCTGTTACTGGATCTTTTAATCCTAGACTAGCTAGGGATGTAACACCACCCTACTTTAAGATAAAAAAGGGAAACAGAATGACAAGCAGTAACTGAAGATGGTTGTAGTTTAGACAAAGACAAAGATTCTTGTGGAAGACCATTCCAAATGATCTGCATCCTTTTATGATTAAATTGGAGGTATTATTCAAAAATGTTTATAATTCCAAAACATTTTATTTTTGCTAAAATCTCTGTTTAAAATCTTTACACTTTAATCACAACATTTGAAAAAAAAAAATTGTATTTGACTGTATACATTGATAAAATGATGCCTTATTTTTAAATACCTGTTTTAAATAGCCTGAGTTACATTTAAATGTAATCAAACAATACTGAATAATGAGATTATGTGATGTCTCACGTATATTTGATATTAACAAAAGAACACATAAGGAATCTTTAAAAAAACAGTTTTATTATGATTGTTAGACAAATGCAAAGGCTAAAATATCGATTGGAAATGTACAGCATTTAGGCTAAATATGTAAAGATCTTTAAAGCACACATTAATTGCCATATTTAATAGTTAATTGAAAAATGAGTCAGAAACAGAAAATGCACTCAGATGTCATCAAATAAGTCATCTGGGTCTGGACTGGCTTTTACAGGCTGCTGAAATGGAACTTTAGTCACTTCTGATTCGGCGTCTTCAAGCAGATCATTCCTAGAATTAGAGTTACAATGCTAGTAAAATAAAATGTGAAAACATGAATACATATATTATTAAGAAGCTGTTTAATACTATACTAACACTTTTATCAACTGTCAAATGCTTTATTTTATTAACTAATGGAAGGGTTTAATGGTCAATTCTGTCTTTAATTCTTGTTAATTACTTTGGCAAGATGAAGGAGATTTATGCAATATGATTAAGGATTTGAGAGGAATGTGTAGAATGTAAATATACACAAACCACTTCACCTCAGCATAAAAAAAGAATCCAGGGAAAGAATGTGGGCAATATAAAATGTAATGCCTTTTTCAGTAGATTTTTCTTAAGGAAAGGAGCAGATCTGGTTGGGTCATGAATATAGTGTTTTTTGTAACCTGGAGTATTTGGATGCGGTCATCCCCCACTCGCAACGTTTGGTGCACTCCCTCAGTGTTGGGAAGTAACAGAGTACAAATATTTTGTTACTGTACTTTAGTAGATTTTTCTTGTATCAGTACTTCACTATATATTTTTAGACATCTTTTTAGTTTTACAAATGTTTTTTACCTCACAATGCTGTACAGAATTTAATGATTATTTCTGATCATACAGACAAGAGCAATGCATAATTCAAATGTGTAAAACTATATATTTTTAGACATCTTTTTGGTAAAGCCACAAAACCCTTTTGTTTTACAAATGTTTTTTACCTCAGTCCGGCCCGGGGGCCAATGCTGTCAAACTTAACAGCCTCTGTAATAAAATTAATAACTTCTGCACATATCTTAATACCCACTTAATTTACCCAACTAGAGGGCAGGATTTTCTTATTTCTGCACATATCATAGTGCTGTTCCATTGCTGTTCCTAATTTACCCACAAGAGCACTCTATGACATCACCCCGTGTAACTTGTTCAAATGTCACCCGTAAAAGGTCATTTGTCATTTAAATAACTCTCTTAAGTTTGTTTTGTATACACCAGGTCAGTTTTCACTCCAGAATATGTTCAACCATTTATATTTGATGATATTCAATCAACTTGTGGATAATCGTTTCTCTTATCAAAAATGCTTTGAACATGATCCCATGTCATATATCAAATTAGTCCTGCCTTGTGTATAATCGTTTCTGTTATTCAAAAATTCTGTAAACATTGAACTCCCATGATAATATAATTCATGATAATATAATTTGGTACATGTTTGATTGTTAAAATGAAAATAAAAAAGAAAATGTGAAACACAGAACGGCTTGCTGCCGTGCCCCACGCGGGGCACCACCGGTTTGGATAAAGATAGTAAAAAACCGCGATTTAATGAGCTGTGTTCCCGTCTGCCCGTCCCGTGGATGAGTCCGGTGATGCCTGTTAGCATTGTCGTTTTTTTTTTTGACCTGCTGTGGTTACGTTGTTGTGTCATTGCGAAGATGGGGTAAAATGCTTGTGAAAGGGAAAATGGACCCTTTTGACATTTAGGCTCCGACACGACGGCCATCAAAGGCTGAAAGGCGCGAACTAAACTGACACTTTAAACTATATTTTTGCATACACTTTTTTTCGGCCCCCTGTGTGTGTTTATGCGCCCCCCCAGTTTGGACACCCCAACTTTATGTTTACAACATCAAATCCGGCCCCCTGTGCAAAAAGTTTGGACACCCCTGAACTAAACTATAAAGAGTTAAAGAAATAGAAAAGACAAAATTATATTCCTACATGCACCTAAAACATTTTGAATTCCGACAAAAGACACTGGGTTGAAGCTTACTTTAAAGTCAAATACTCCATGTCTATGTGAGTTCTTGTATTTATGAAAAAACACTGAACATAATTATCCACCGGCAGCTCCGTGTGCCTTTGTCCTTTTACTGGCGCGTGCAGTCAGCTGTCAACCTCAATGATAACATGACATTTCACTAAACAATGAAAAAGTGGAAAAAATCCCAACTTGACACAACCATGTACCTCTTACCGTGCTCTCCTAAATTCTCCTCTGACGTAACCTCTGCCAAGACTGCCTCTACCAAAGTTTGAGGCTTCTGCCCAACAATAACATCTTTTCTTCAATGCTCAACCCCTCTACCCCACCTGCGTCGTCCTCCCTGACAGCAGAAGACTCATTCTATGAAAAGACGATAGAGGGAATCTGCCTGACATTCATGTTTTCCTCCTATTTGGAAAGTCACTCATACCAGGTAACATGAAGAGGATCTACATTTGCCCTGAGCAGACTCACCACTGGTGTCCCATGAGGCTCAGTAACTGGTCCATTTCTTTTCTCACACTATACTCACTCTCTTGGACAAGTCATCTCTTCACATGGATTTCCTCAACATGGATGTTATTCTGGTGACACCCAACTCATCATCTCCTTCCCTCCATCAGATACCACAGCTTCTACTAGAATTCTCAGCTTTCCTGTCAGACACAGCCTCATGGATAAGAGTTCATCAATTGAAATTCAACCCTGCAACCCTGACCAGGTGATTCATCTCCAGGTCAGGATCTCAGTATAACACTTCACAATTCTCTGCTCTCCTTCGGCCACTGTGAGTAACCTCGGGGTAATCATAGACAATCGATTGTCCTTTTGTCCTTCTTATCGTATCACTAATGTGATTCAAAATGTTTTAAAAATTCAAGATTCAAAACACTGGTGCTCACCTACAACGCTAAAAATGGCTCTACACCTTCTTACCTCAGAGACATCATCACCCATCATCATAGTACTGCTTCACTGGATCCACCTTTTCTCAGTTTAGCTCAAAGCTCTTCTCTGTCCTGGCAACAAGGTGTTTTGAATGAGCTTCCACTCAACACCAGAGTCACTTTCTATTTTCAAGGGATGCCTGAAGACCTACGTCTTCCAGAAACACTTGACCTAGCACTTTATTGTTTATTGTCACTGTCTTGGCATCAAAAAAAGGATGTTTGTGTCTTAAGTTTGTAATCGATCATACCAGAGGTAATTTATTCTAAGATGCCGACCTAAAGCACTTTTTGTACATCGCTCTGGATAAGGGCGACTACTAAATGCTGTAAATATAGCGGCTCAACAGTCGAGGGACTAATTTGTCAGGCAGGCTAGTTCAGCATCCGGAAACTACCAAGCCTTGCTATTACAATAGATGCAACAACGTCTTGTGGATGGCTTCTGCTCTAATCTTTTTTAAAGGAAAGAAAAAAGATGGAATATGTTGCTGTAAAACCTTTCAGCATAAATGGTGTACAGGATCAATGAATTTGATGTTAAAGAAATTATTCCAAAACACTATACTGTTCCACAATTTGCAGACACACTGGTGCAAACCGTTGCTTCTGGGATTCTCTCCCTCTTGTAAGAAGGCCTGCTGTTAATTAACTTATTTAGCTGCATAATGCTCCTCCAGCTATTACCTTTTAGTAACTTCCAGACTTTTGTTGCACTGTCCCATATTTTAGACAGGTAGTATCTCCATTAAATAGAAAAGTATCTCATTTTTCTGCATTAAACAGCAAATTTCTTCACATTTCACGTTTGTGTATAATCATTATGATAGTATTGGCGATGGTAATGATGGATTGGTTCAGGCAGGACAACATTGAAGATCTAGGTATGAAATGTAAGCCCTGCCAGTGTGATATGGTGACAACCAGAGTCTTCTGAATGATAACCCTAGCCTTGAATTGTGGAAAAGAGAAAAAATATGTTCATACTATACCATATGATCAAACTATTCAGCATTCCCATGAATAGGAAATCTTCAAAAAGTATAGGTACTAAAAATATAAATGATGATTTTTTTTTTCTTCATGTAGTGATTTATGACCAGTAGATCATTCCTAATACATATACAGTATTATACACCAAGTTTAAAAAGTAGGAAGGTGTTACCGTGAGGGCTTCTGAGGAGCTGGTCTTTTTGGTTCCATAGGTGGAATTCCACGCTGACGCCGTCTGCGGCTTGGTGCCACATCCGCAATGTCATTTAGGCTCTCATCCACGAAGTTGCTTGTCAGTTCTTCCAAAAATCAATTTACAAATATTATTTATTACTGTGCAAAACACTGCAAGTTCCACATTGAAAGTTTAAGATAAAATAGGACATCCATATATAAAATGTATTAATAATTATACCTTGTATTAATTATTTCTACTAGTAGGTATGACACAATAAGGTGAAAAGGTTTGTTTTTGTCAGGGGTAAAGAAAATCATGGCCTTTAAGTCAGAAGTCAGTATGACAACACAATTTCCTTCTATTTTTCTGCTTTCTTCCACTGTGATGCTTTACAACCTATAATGATTATGCTAATGTGCAAAGTTAACCTTTCAAAGTTATATTTATTTGTATAGTTATTATAAAATTATTAGATAATATTATTATAATTATTAATACCAGTATAAACAATTTGAACTACTGATCTCAAATTCCAATAAAAGTTTTACAGGTGTCATATATAACATCCAATGATGAGGGGTTAATGTGGTGAAACATACACACATTACCAAATTAAATAACTAAAATAAAGGAATCTACACAATTATGCTTTGAACATTGCGGAAACAGTATGTGGAAGACTATAGAACGGTGTGATGTAAGAAAAAACATGCTTGTCTCACAGATGAAGGCAAAACTGCACAGTAAGCAAAAACTAAATCCTCATATGAAAATAGTACACTTTAATTATTAAAGTGATGTTGTGTAAATTGTTTGTTTGTAATTTCAGGAGAGTTACATTAGATCTGTTCTGTCGTGCCTTACGAGCATAAGGTTGTGCAATCACCTCGTACGCAACAGTAATGAATTAAAATAAACCAGTGCAAACAAACACAATCTAAACTCTGCAATTAACAGCAGAAGGAAATGATTACATTTTAGATACGTTTGTGTTTTTAGGCTTATGCAATTTTAGACCATTGCCTATTTTTCCTTCTTTCTTTTTCATAAATAAAGACTGTTCACTTGCTGCGTTTCTCTGTTCTATCGAATTTTTATCATTAAAAATAAAAATATTGATTTAAATTGCAAACTGCATGACCTTGCATACTTAAATCATTATTTATGTTTTTTTTTTTTTTAACATAAATTACTAACCCAGCATTTGTTCACAGAAACACCCCATGCACTATTCAACAAGCATCTGCTAAAAGCATTTTTTATACTGGGGGAAAAAATATTAATTAGTGGTGTAAAAATGGTTAAAATATTATTAAACTCAAAATGTTGCTTTAGCATTTTTTTAAAGTCCACTTTTATACATAAATACACTGAATTAGGGTTTTCTATATTTTAAAAATGTAAAAAAAAAATGTTAAAATTGGATTAATTATTAAAATATTATTTGTTAAATACAAATAATAAAAAAAAAAATTAATTACAATAATCGTCACTTGCAGCCCTAGTTAGATGATCATATAATGGCCAAAACATAACATAATCAGTAGAAAAGTGAATGGAAATTTGAAAAATGCTATTGTGGAGTCGTAGGTTCTGGTGTAGCCTCGGCTCTTTAAGTCGCAGTGTATGTCAGGCATAATAGCCTTTAAACCATAATATTTACAAATATGCATTAAGCCATGCATATATTTTTTAATTCAATATATTATTCTATGCAGCAAGGTCAACAAACTGTAAACCATAATTCTACTCAACCTTGACTGCTAGCTTTCAGGTTATCAGTTTTTGGGTCTCCATCCTCTTCCTCATCTGTCGTGGAGCCATAGTTACTCTCGTCAGATTTCTCAGCTGCATGCTCATTTACTCCATCACACACTTTACCTTTCTTATATCTAAAGAAGGGGAAAACACAATATTAGCCATTTTAATTTAATTTATGTTAAACATTTTTTAACACTGGTTCCACTAATACTAATAATGTTTTGATAATGACCTTAAAGCATTCCTTTAAATGCATGTCTAAGGGCTCAGTATTAGAGACGACTCTCCCCTAAATATTTTATAAAATAGAAATTGAAAAATCAAAAAGAATGGTTGTGGTTGTGATTGTTCAACTCACTCTCACGTCACTCCTTGATATAGTCAAATCTACTGTAGTAGATGTGCAATTGTACTTAAGTCTAGTATGGCAGAACAAATAAAGCATATTTCCCGGGGTCACGTGCTGTGCTGTGGCTGTACCTCTTGATTGGTTTACTTTTAATTTATAAACAGGTCAAAGAATGTTTCTATTCGTGTTAAAATATACAATACACGACAAGTGTATTCTACAAGTTCTACAAGTACACTATGTTTGTGCACCATGTTAGACATTGCGTTACATATTACGAAAAATGTGTTGTTTCTCACAACAAATAATGTTCATAGAATTTATTGATCATGTTTGTGTCCACAGTAATCCAATCAGATTTATGAATGCTTTACCCTAATTCATTCATTCATTTTCTACTGCTATATCCGATCTTCCCTCGGGTCACGGGGAGCTTGTGCCTATCTCAGGCGTCCATGGGCATTAAGGCAGGATACACCCTGGATGGAATGCCAACCCATCGCAGGGCAAACACACACTCACACACACACACACACACATTCATACACTAGGGACAATTTTCCAACCGTGCATGTGGTGTTAGCCAACCTAACCCAATTGCCTACCAGTTAGGTAGGTTGTTAGGGAGGTGGTAGCCCAGTTAACCTTAACCTTAACCCTTAATTGCTCAGTTGTAAGTCGCTTTGGATAAGGGCGTCTGCCAAATGCTGCAAATGTAAATGTTTTTGGAGCGGGAGGAAACCGAAGAACCCGGAGAAAAACACGGGGAGAACATGCAAACTCCACACACACACACACATGTCCAAGACGGGAATCGAACCCAGACCCTGGTGGTGTGAGGCGAACGTGCTAACCACTAAGCCACCGTGCCCCTGCTTTACCCTAATCATGTATATTAAAATGTACTGGTGAAAATATATTTGCAAACAGCTTCTTAAAACAAGATATACATGTCCCTAGAATCATTTTACACAATCATTATGAAATTGTCTGTAATTTTTACATTTCTATGCTGATTTCAGTATCTTTTTAATCCAAAATTCCAGAATTCATTCAAAAACCAATACTGTGAACCAATACCAATACCGTCATCACCTAAAGCCATCCATTAGGATTACTTACCTGTGCGTTTTGTCTTTTATATCATTCTGAAGCTGTTTAATTGTTTCTTGCAGAGTGCGGATCTTGTCCTTCTTCCCATTAAGAATTAGAACAAAGCGGTTGTATAGCTCCCTCTCCAATATCTCTTTTTCTTCTATATACCTCTTCAATCTACAGAAAGATTTGTCAGAAGAATCAAGTTGCTAATTAGCTGTCAATAGAGAAACTAATTAAGATGTCACACAATGAACTAAGGAGGGAGCAATAAGTTTTACATTTATATCTAAATACAACCAAAATTGTTGGAGCAGGATAGCCAATTGTATATTTATTTACGGAATCCTCCTAGAGATGTAATTCACAAGTTGTTGCTGTAATCAATCTGAAAATATGGTCTGAAAATATACTTGCCACTCCATTCCCCTCACCTTCAGCGAGGTATTTGTTATATAAAATGCTCAAATGGTTACATGATGTACACCTGTTATCATATAGACAGTTTTCGACAACAATGACTATATGTTGAGGTATTTACAAAGGACAGTAAATAATGCTATGATGGGTATACACTACTCTAAAACATATCCAAATTTCATTTCTGTAGTATTGATAAATTGATAAAGTAATGTAGTATTGATAAATTGATTGATAAATATGCTGAAATGGTTGCTGAAATGTGCGAGGGGACGGGGGTGTTCTCTTACTGGAACGAGGAACTATTCATATAACAGTAAACACCTGAAAGTCATACATGTCAATTATGACTACTATTTATATATTTTTTATAGCTCAAACCAAAATATTGTCACTGTGAATTCAAATTAAAAGAGGTTCCAATGCCATTCCAATACCTTACATGAAAATCATAATAGATTTTTTCCGACAAAACATAACACTGTTAGGATAGAATCAAATATCAAATGAAAATATCAAAGAAAAGTATAGTAGTCGATTTACTCTGTAGTGATATTTTCCTGCTCATTTCGTAGCCTCTGGTTTTCCTTGCGCACATCTGATATCTTGATTTGCAGACGAGCACTGCGATCTAAGCCATAACTAATGAGTTCCTTTATGACATTAGTTGGCACTGGTACAGGTAACAGTTCCACCATACCAAACCTAAACTGAAAAAAATAAAAAATAATAATAATAAATTAATAATAATAATAAATGTATTACAATGTGTTGGCAGCATACCAACATGGGCAATATTATAAATTAAATGTTTATAGAACTAATGGTATGCATTACTGAAACATAGCTGATGCCCTCCCAGGGTGGTTATATTCTGTTGTGATATTGGACATTCGATTGCCAAACAAAGACAGCTTTGCAGTGCTGTAAAGCTCATGGAGAGGGCCATATTCATGATTAGGAATGGTGACACGCTAGTCTAGGAACTGAGGAACTACAATCAGGGGGGTATCTTGATAAGTGGCACCATGAGGCATCCACGTGAAAAATAACATGCATGGCCATACGGAAGAACCATCCTCCCTTCAAATTTGAATACACGAGATCTGAATGATTCATACACCTTCAAACTTGGTACAAAGATTTTGCTGAATTATGATGAATCATATGTGTGTGTGTGTGCATGTATATATGTGTATGTATAGAGATAGATAGATAGATAGATAGATAGATAGATAGATAGATAGATAGATAGATAGATAGATAGATAGATAGATAGATATACAGTACACAAGGTAACAAACAGTACAAGAAAATAGACAACAATGTACACTTACAAATTTAACTATATGCCAAGAAAGTAAGGAAAATATCGCAAACAAACCAAAGTATGTGACTTACCGACATATTACTCTGAACTTTCTCATAAGACAGCTGTAACATAGAGCTTCCAGGATGACTGGGTGTCAAATGAAAGCTGTAGTGCTGATCTGGCTGTCCCTCTCCAGTCAGAATCTGCTGCAGTTCATTAACATACTTCTCTCTTGTCATCTCCATCTCCTGAGTCTCTCTGCTGACATCCTCTTCTGAAACTATTGACAGCACACACATTGTGGATGCATGTGCTTGATATACAAGGGCTGAAATTATGTTGATCATATAACCAATATCAAATAAAATACCTTCTCCACTCCATGCAGATACACCATCACAGAGCAAAACAACAAACCCTGCTCCCAGGTATGTGGTCCATTCGAGTTTGAGGTAGAATGTGGACTCGGGTGTAGACGCTATGGATATTTCACGTACAGTGACCTTCATGACTAATAAGGTTGCTCAAATCTAAAACATAAAACGTGTTTGCTATCAAAGGTAAAGGCAAAATGGTAACAAACACAGATGATGGACACAATTAATTTTCTTATTTAGCTTCTTTTTCTGATATCCCTTGGTATTTAAGAACACAATTTTATGGGTGGATGTCCACTTGGAATTTTTTTTTTATACTATGTTTCAAATAATGCAACATTCTGGACTGAAATGGCAGCACAACAAAACACCAGAGTAGTAGTTTAGCAGTAGTTAAACGCTGAAGCTAAAATAACGATTGAAAGAGAATGTAAATTGAGATTAGACTCACACGGGCTCATAGTGTGCACAGTTATAATAATAACAGTATTATTAATCAGATGCCATTTCGGAAACGGTGCTGAGATACTACAAATTCTTATTGGGTCCTGGAAGATTTGAATTGTTTGGGTCTTGCTAAGATGGGGAACTACAAGTTGCGACCTAGAATCTAGAACAGGGGTCACCAACGTGGTTCCCGCGGGCACCAGGTCGCCCCCAAGAACCACACGAATAGCTCTTAGGCCTGTTCTATAAACTCATCAGTGAGAGATGCATCTAAAATGTTAGTTAAGTCATTGTGAACTCACAATACTTATTGTGAGAAATCATCAGTGTCATTAATTATAATATATAAATAAAGGCAAATGTGTTATTTCAGAAGTGTGTGTCAAACTGGTAGCCCTTTGTATGACTCCGTATCCATGAAGTAGCTCTCAGGTTCAAAAAGGTTGGTTACCGCTGATCTACAACCGTGAAGTCAAGTCAAGAGGTTTTATTGTCATTAAAACCATATAAATATCTGACTGTGTACACAGTGAAATGAGACAACGTTTCTCCAGGACCCTGGTGCTACACAAAACAACATATAACACAAACACAAGAACACAATGCTGAGGACGAGACAAAGTTTGTCCTAGCTACATAAAGTGCATTGTGTGCAACCTAGTGCAAACAGCACAAAAACACAACAAGACTGTGCATAACAACAACATTACACAACATAAAATTCATTCATTCATTCATCTTCTAGCGTTTTATCCGATCTTCCCTCGGGCCACGGGGAGTCTGTGCCTATCTCAGGCGTCTATGGGCATTAAGGCAGGATACACCCTGGATGGAATGCCAACCCATCGCAGGACACACACACACACACACACACACACACACACACACACACACACACACACACACACACACACACACACACACACACATTCATACACTAGGGACAATTTTTCCAAGGTGCCAATCAACCTACCGTGCATGTTTTTGGACCGGGAGGAAACCGGAGAACCCGGAGGAAAAAAACCCTGAGGCACGGGGAGAACATGCAAACTCCACACACACATGGCCGAGACGGGAATCGAACCCGGACCCTGGAGGTGTGAGGCGAACATGCTAACCACTAAACCACCGTGCTCCTCACAACATAAAAAAAATAGGAGTAAAAAAAAACACAACAATGACCCGTCACTGTGATAAAGCATTATACGAAGCATTATTTTATACGTACCTACATACATATATAAGTATAATTATTAAAATAATGCTAAAGTATAAATCGTCCTACTAAATCCAATTCGAATCCTCAGAGAATGCGGACATAATGTACACTCGGTGATTCAACAATTCATTCCGCTTGGAATATACATGTTGGATCAAATGTTAGATTTGTAAAGTTTTAATTGACCTTACCATAGCACTGTAATTAGACCTGAATGTATGTTTGTAAACAAACTGGGTAAAAGGCTACTCTTATTATCGCATATGTTTTGAGAATTTACTATTCGCCCAACCGGCACCTGTAGTTTGCCTATTTCCTTCCTACACCGGAAGTGTGAGGTGGCTTGTTGTCGCTTTCGAAATGGTAAGATATTTGTTTGTTTGTTTGTTTCCTGTTTAACGTCTTTATTTATCCGCGTTTTTCAGGTTTTAATTTTTATAAATGATTAATTGTCATTTATGCCATTTATTAAGCAGAACCTGGTTGTTAAGCTTCATTTTGAAGCTGTCTAAAATTCTTTAGTTATCCCAATGTAGAATAAAAGTATAATATACGGGGTGTAATAGAGTCTCTCCGTGGTGTCTCTCTCTCTCTCTCTCTCTCTCTCTCTCTCTCTCTCTCTCTCTCTCTCTCTCTCTCTCTCTCTCTCTCTCTCTCTTTATCCTCTCGGTAACATCACGCACTCTTTATTATAACTATGTGCAGTGCAGGGTGTTAGATTTTACTTCACAAACAATCGATCCGTCATTCCTCTCTTTCCATTACATGGTGGATGAATTTGGTGTGGAAGAACGTGACCTGGTTTGCACAGAGCTGTAACATCAACCCCAAATACACACACACACACACACACACACACACACACACACACACACACACACACACACACACACACACACACACACACACATACATTCTCACATTCTCCCAAAATGATGCTATTATAGCTTGGGGGATGAACACGAATACAATGTCACTACATGACTCGCTGGTGTAATAGTCAGGTGTTCCAGAATTTGCCCATATATTGTATATTGTTTTGCCTCCAATTCTATATTAATAATCTAATAATGAGCACTCTGACAAAATGGTATGAGTCCAAATGAGCAAATACTCCAAATCTGACATTTATATATATATATATGTATATATATATATATAGTGTATATATGTATATGTATAGTATATATATATATATATATATATATATGATAGTTTTATATATATATATTGTTTTATTCAAATGTTATATACTATATATATATATATATATATGTTTTACAATATGTGTTTATTCATCAAATGTTCAATACAATCTGTCTCTCTCTCTGTATGTCTCTTATATCTCTATATATGTATATATATATATATGTATATATATATCTATATATATATCGTGTGTATATATATATATATATATATTGATTGTATTGAACATTTGAATAAAACAATATTGTAAAAACTTGTGGAAACATTTAGAGAATGAAACACACAACAGGAAGAGCACTGCAAAACATGAATTTTGTCAAAACAAATTTTAAAATGTAGGGGATAAATGTTTTGTTCTCTTGACAATTTTTATTTTATATTTTTATTCTCTTGATAATTGGCATATAAAAGTTGAGGCGTATCTTCTGATCGGAAATACTGGATAAATTGACACATTTGTAGAAATGATTGCCTTGCATCGTTTCTGTTCAGCATGCTAATATCTAAATTCTTTGCAGTCGGCCATATTCAATTTCCAGAGTTTACTCACGGTCATCTTGCTGCTTATTTGCACGTGTGCATACATAAGGGCCCTAGCACCAAGTCTGCTCGATAAGAACAAAACAGGGTATGTATTTGAAGTTTGTAATTCACAGATGTTATCTGGCTTACAAATCTAAATTCCTTTATTGCTGCCTGGTGTAAAATATTAAAAGTATCAAGCACCATGTGTTGGTTTAATATATTAAATAATCTAATTCAAGAAAATCACTCTCTTTACAGATTTCTTGGAATATTCTGGAAATGTGCAAGAATAGGTATGATATACGATAATGACTTGGGAAAATCATCCTATGATAAATTTAATGTTTAACCTTTTTTTTCCCCATTATTTCATGTCTTCCATTATATTTCAGGTGAACGAAAAAGTCCCTATGTTGCCTGTTGCTGTATCATCATGGCTTTCACCATTCTATTTTCAGAGTAGCAACAGTCTAAATAAAACTTTTGACCAGAAGTCTCCACACTTGCACATTTTGTTTTTTTGTTTTCGGTTCTTCTGTTTAACACAGAGTTTGTTTTCTAACCTATTATGAATGTTCCATTGCTTTGCTGGCCTTTTTAATATAATATACATTAATTCATGTTCTTTGTTGCTAATAAAATGTGTGGGATTGTAGGAAGAAATTGGGCTTCTTCACTTTCCAGTCATTATTTTAAGTGTAGTTATTTAAATACACCCGACTGTCAGTAGCACACTAAAGTAATATAACCTAAACCTTCCCATCTACACCATCATACTTGTTTGTACATAAAGCACATAATGTATGTACATAAACCACTAGCAATGAAATGAGCTGTGTGTGTGTGTGTGTTATATATATATATATATATATATATATATATATATATATATATATATATATATATATATATATATAATATATATTACACACACACATGTATATGTAGTATATGTAATTACTTTACTGATTTCTCCATGATGTGAATGTGGAAATTTTGGTAAATTGATTGAGGCACAAAATGAATTAGAAATCAGCAATTAGAGAGATGTCAATTACTGATATGTACAACACATTGTCTAGTTTACATAGAATGATGTGAAAAAACAAACAAAACAAAAAAAAACCATTAAGCGACATTGTCTATTATGAGCATAGTTTTATCCAAACTGGACTGCTTAGAACCTTCAACTGTTTGTTTTCCACATTAAATTCCTAATGTACCATTTGTAAAATCCTCATTGTTGTTAAACAGTATATTTTTAGGCCATAATTCTGACATTTATAACACTTCTAAGGAAGAAAATTGTTGCAATAAATAAACTTCTTGCACATAATTGTTTACATGCTTATGACCCCTTTAACTATGTAAAGACAACGTCCATTGCAAACACATAGTGTGTTATACACATATGAATAAATTGAATTGAGTCGTGCTGTTTTAAAAAATGTTTGGGATGCTTTATTTGTGGGATGTCACAAATATTAAACAAATAATAAAGTAAGGAAAAGTGTGCAGTAAGAATGAAGTCGATGCATGATAAAACACACTTTCTTCCCCAAAAGAGAACACGTTTTGTAGTTTATCAATGTAATAAAATTGTATTATAAGGGATTTTCATACAAAATGTTTCTTGTGTCCGTCCTTAAATGTATTCTATATTCAAGTAAAGTAGGCTTTTATTGTAATTCCAACCCAATACAATACAATACTCAGTGAAATAAAACAACATTCCCCTAGAACCCAAGGTGCTACATAAGACAACATTTTGACTTGATTTTAATCACATGTTTAAGGTGAGTTCAAAACAGTTGTTTATATAAAGCCTGTAAAGAAATTAAATACAGCAAGCAGAACGCATAAATAGCTACAATAGACATACAGTCATGTGAAAAAATTAGGACACCCTTTGAAAGCATGTGTTTTTTTGTAACATTTTTAATAAATGGTTATTTCATCTCAGTTTCAACAATACAGAGAGATTAAAATAATCCAACTAAACAAAGAAAACTGAAGAAAAGTCTTTTCAAGATCTTCTGTAAATGTCATTCTACAAAAATGCCTATTCTAACTGAGGAAAAAGATAGGACACCCTCACATGTATTCCCTATTAAATTGGCTCAGATCTCACACAGGTATATCACACCAGTTGCACATAACTAGTAGATCGTTACTCTGCATTTTGAATGAGGCTTGCCCTATTTAAACCTCAGACATTTAGTTTGGTGTGCTCTGACTGACTGTTGAAGTGAGAGTGAGCACCATGGTGAGAGCAAAAGAGCTGTCAGAGGACTTCAGAAAAAAGATTGTAGCAGCCTATGTGTCTGGGAAGGGATTTAAAAAGATCTCAAAAGATTTTGAAATCAGCCATTCCACTGTCCGGAAGATAGTCTACAAGTGGAGGGCTTTCAAAACAACTGCCAACATGCCCAGGACTGGTCGCCCCAGCAAGTTCACCCCAAGAGCAGACCGCAAGATGCTAAAAGAGGTCTCAAAAAACCCTAAAGTGTCATCTCGAGAACTACAGCAGGCTCTGGCTACTGTTGATGTAGAAGTACATGCCTCTACAATCAGAAAGAGACTGTACAACTTTAACTTGCATGGGAGGTGTGCAAGGAGGAAACCTTTGCTTTCCAAGAGAAACATCAAGGCCAGACTGACATTTGCCAGAGATAAAGTTGACAAAGACCAGGACTTCTGGAATAATGTTCTTTGGACAGATGAGTCCAAAATTGAATTATTTGGACACAACAGCAGAGGACATGTTTGGCGTAAACCAAACACAGCATTCCAAGAAAAGAACCTCATACCAAATGTGAAGCATGGAGGTGGAAGTGTCATGGTTTGGGGCTGCTTTGCTGCAGCAGGACCTGGTCAGCTCACCATCATAGAATCCACCATGAATTCTACTGTGTATCAGAAGGTGCTTGAAGAACATGTGAGACCATCAGTTAGAAAATTAAAGCTGAAGCGGAACTGGACCATGCAACATGACAATGACCCAAAACATACTAGTAAATCAACCAAAGATTGGCTGAAAAAGAAGAAATGGAGAGTCCTGGAATGGCCAAGTCAAAGTCCAGATTTGAATCCCATTGAGATGCTGTGGGGTGACTTGAAAAGGGCTGTACGTGCAAGAAACCCCTCAAACATCTCACAGCTGAAAAAGTTCTGCATTGAGGAGTGGGGTAAAATTTCCTCAGACCGATGTCGGAGACTGGTAGATGGCTACAAGAACCGTCTCACTGCAGTTATTTCAGCCAAAGGAGGTAACACTCGCTATTAGGGGCAAGGGTGTCCTATCTTTTTCCTCAGTTAGAATAGGCATTTTTGTAGAATGACATTTACAGAAGATCTTGAAAAGACTTTTCATCAGTTTTCTTTGTTTAGTTGGATTATTTTAATCTCTCTGTATTGTTGAAACGGAGATTAAATAACCATTTATTAAAAATGTTACAAAAAACCACATGCTTTCAAAGGGTGTCCTAATTTTTTCACATGACTGTATTTAGACCAGGGTTTCTTTTTGTAGGCAAAATAATACCTTGGGGTTCATAGGCAAGAAAATGAATTATAACCGACAATGTTCCAATGTCAATTTCTCAACATTTTATTTGAACATGATTAGTTAAAGAAAGAACACAAAAACGTAGATGAAAAAAAGGATTCATATACATATCAACAATAAAAGCCAAAATGTTTAGAGTTGATGAGCATTTATACCATCAAAAGGTGACTTCTTTTTCATCATAGGTGTAGCGGATGGCAAAGCATGGCAATGTCAGGTGATATTTGTGTGATATTTAAGAGGTACATCCAGTCCTACCACAGGCCCTACCACACTCAGCCATGTTAGGATGTAGTTAATTTTTCTGAAACAACACAAAGTTAAATGTAAAAAAAATGTACAACACACTAGTAACAGAAAATGGTTTCATGATTAAAATATAACAACTAACATTAATATACCATTTTATACCATACACAAATTACGGGCATCTGTAAATTGTATTATTTTCCTAATTGTATTATTGTATTGTTCGTAATAAAAAATTCTGAACAAAACATTTATGTTAAAAGGAGAATGTGTAGCAATAGTTGGTGCTCTAACACAATATATATAATGATGCACTTGACAATCCATCAGGATCAGATTTAATTCAATGACAGAATAGGAAGGACACAGGGTTATATCCACACAAATCATCCTACACGGTACACATCCACATCATGTGTAACATGTTTTACCATATTAAACATACTTTTACAAGTGTGTGTGTGGTGGGGGGTGGGGTAGCTCAGTGGTTTAAGGTGCGGTTAGCTACTGATCGGAAGGTCGGGGGTTCGAGCCCTGGCATCGCCATCGCCTTTGGGTCCTAGAGCAAAGCCCTTAACTTTGCTCCAGGGTGGAGCCCTATCACGGCCGACCCTGCGCTCTGACCCTAGCTTCCAAAAACAAGCTGGGATAGGCGAAGAAAAGAATTTCACTGTGCTGTAATGTATATGTGACAAATAAAGTAATCAAACCTGTTCTATGAATAATAAATGCTTCTATTAGCACTATTAGGTTAGGTTTATGTACCTGCATCTTTAAAATTCGGCTGTTATCAATCCCCTAATTAAGAAACCTGACCTTGACCACTGTCAACTTAATGTTGAGGAGTGTATAAAGGAAATTATACAGTGGATGTTTTAATAACTTCATTCTGCTACAGTACAACAAGACCGAGAGTCTTTCCTTTAAGGCTCATGTGAATAACATTACCAGGATTTTCTTCACTTTAGAATATTGCTAAAATTAGAAATATGGTGTCATTACAGGATGCAGAAAAATCTCGATTACACTGCTGTAACTCTCTACTGTCTGGTTGTTCTATTAAATGCATAAACGTACTTCAGTTAGTCCAAAATACAGCAGCAAGAGTCCTTAACAGATCTAGAAAATATCACCACATTATCTCTGTTTTAATCAGTCTATTTTGGCTTCTTATTAAATCCCGTACTGATTATTTTTACATTACTTTATACTACTATTGACGTATAAAACACTTGGTAAATGGTAAATCTATTCTACGTAAATCTACGTAATCTATTGTGAACTTCTGTACCGTTATGATCCTCCACAAGTAATTAGATTAATTCGATTACTCTAATCCCAAGCACAAATACGGTACTGCTGAGAATTGAAATATTACCTTTTTTTTTGGTCTGCCATTTTGAAAAGTGGTTTCATAAACTCTTCAGTGTGGCAAGGATGGAGCATAAAGAAAGGCTGCCCTAAAAAAGGATGTTCCTGCAGGAAGACACACACACACACACACACACACATGCAGCTGTTGATAATATGTTAATATATATAAGGTTTTTCACGAAACTATTACCACAAATCTAGACACACAACCACGCACACATACAATTGTATAGGATGTCAAAGGATGATCAAATAAAATGTATATCATCAATCAAATAGAAACGCAAGCCGAATAAAATGTATTGAATAAAAATTTTAAAAACTATTTTTTGCTGGAAGTGAAAATAATAATCATTTTGACCCTTGATTGACTCCTACACAAACAGATATGATTGCTGTTTAAGCTATGTGGAGTTTTCCATGAGTAATTGGCCTACACATTAATATATATAAAAAAAAAAATGTCGAGAGAAGCACAAAGGAAGAGACACCGTTTAAATTTACTTAGGACATCATCAAGACACCTACATAACCCTGCACTGTTTGACTGACAGATGCAGTACGAAACAAATGAACTGAAATTGTCATTGTGTGCAAGGAATTTTCTCAGCAAGTTTTTCCGCAAGCACACTTATTGTAAATCAAGTAGCAAAACCCAACAAGAATAAACTGCTTGTAATTATCAAACTACTCCAGACATGTCATAAATCAAATGATCAGTATTTTTTTAAATAAAAAAAGAGCAAAATGCATAACTATATATTGTTGTGTCCATCTTTTATTAGTGCTTGACAATTCAATTTATTGTAATGCTTTTATTGAAGACTCTAAAATGAGTACACAATCCTAGATCTTAACACTGTCAATACCATTGTGTGGATGTACTGGTGACCTGTCGTTACCTGTTGAGTCAGAGTATCCCAAGGTCCTTGAAGTACCCTTTGTCTGTAGTTTGGGTGAATGTTGCTCCAAACCTCATCAAGGGACAAGGGTTGCCCATCTGTTTAGAAAAGAAGAAACAAAATGCAAATAGAAGCTATCAAACAGATGGAAAAAAATAATTATTTTACATCAATTATACCCACGGTCAATAACTGGCGGACCGTGGTCCGGATCCGGATGCATCCAGCCGAGTCTTTTCTCATAATGAAATGTGCCAAAACGCTATTTTGTAAGAAAATCAGGCACCTCAAGGTCAGTAGAGGTGTTTGTATCCTACAGCACCACGGGTCACTACTACAGTTACTCTGATCACTGTTACCGCGGTCAGACATGCAAGTGCGCATGCAGTAAATACAGCAGAAAGCGATACTTTCAGCGAGTAAAAAACAATGGCATTCTCAAAAATAGGGAAAGTTGATGCTGAAAACAGAGGGGTTTTTTTTCCGAGATCTCTGGGTGAGTCTCATTTGCTCAGATATTGTTGCGATTGTCAAAAGTGACGGCGCAGACAAATTTAGTGGATGCACTGATGTTTCTTTTTTGTTTCTTTTTTCTTTGTTGTCTGGGTTTTTTTCAGCCTATATATATTATTCCCAAAACAAATAAACTGCATGAAGAAATATCATACCTAATGTAGATGCTCTGAAGTAGAGGACAGGTGCCTGATGAGCGATGGAGTATAATATATGGTATTCATAGTGCACTAAAACTTGACTCTGTACTGTAAAATTCCCAACTGCCTCATCATCACACTAGACAGAATGAGAGAAATAGAAAAAAAGTTACTCTTTTTATCGTTATTTAATTTCAAGCTTGGATGACAATGTCAATTTCCTTGTGTAGGTTGTAATAAATTAATGCAATATTCATTAAATACATTTGAAATATTTCTCCAGTGCATTGGGTACCTATGATGCGCCACAAACCTCAATGGGGCCACCCCATAAAACATTTACATTTGTAGCATTTGGCAGACGCCCTTATCCAGAGCGACTTACAACTGAGCAATTGAGGGTTAAGGGGCTTGCTCAAGTGCCCACTAGTAACTTAGTGGTCATGGGGTTTGAACCTGCAATCCTCTGGTCCAGAGGCCAATGCCTTACCACTGAGCCACCACCTCCCCGACAATAAACAATGACAATACTGGCATTAAGAATAGTATGAATTTCAAATGAAAGTGTAAACAATAGTAAATGATTTAACATAAATAGTGTTAAAACATTATCATAAAAAAGTGTCTATAAATAGTAATTAACAGAATTCACTAGGTATATTTATCTTTTCTGGCTATGCATGTTATGCTGCTATTAAGAAAATGTGTTGAATTGATATGTATATAATATAGTATATCTGAAAGCTACACCAATACTGAAATGCCCACCAGATACCTCATCTACTCCTGTCACAGCATTCATCCCATCGTCCGCTTTGTGATTAAGCAAAGAACCTAATTTCCCACGTATTATAGCAGTCTTTTTCATGTAACCTTCGTCGCTACCCTAAAACAGAGAAATAAATTGGACAGTATTGTACACTTTGTACGTAATTTCATATTTTAAGTGCACTTTTTCAGAAATGACTGAAAAGGCCATTTTACCACACCTTGACATCTGCCCAACTCCATCCATCTCGGATAACACCTGAGTGTTGTAGGAAACTCTTGCAGCAAAGATGGAAACTCTTCTCATCTAAGCAATAGCTAGAAATGTCTGATAGTTGTCCACTTGACATCTGAAAGATAAATTACTGGCCAGAATGAAATCATTTGCAAAACTACATTACACTCCCATACTGCACAAATGACCATTTAGATCAAAAGTTATTGTAGTTATTGTAGATTGTTAGGTTATGCTCCATAAGTGGGTAATGAGATGGAGAAGACATAGTAGATCCAATTCTGGAAGTCAATTAGATGAAGTGATAAAGGGGTGTGCATAGAAATTAAAGACAGGTAATTGCGAAAAACTCCAATGAACAGTGAAGGGTTAGTGAAGTGAACAGAGATGTTGAGGAGAGATGTTGAGGAGATGGAACACTAGGAGGAGGGGATGGAACTGCACACACACACACACACACACACACACACACACACACAACACATGAACGCACATTTACTGGACTGGGCACTTTACATGTTTATTGTATATACACACAACACACAACACTGCACACAGTGTTACTGTTTACACACATTTTTGCACATCCATTTTGCTCTATTCTGCCTCATTATTTTACATGTTTATTGTATATCGCCAAACTGTCTCACAATTGTTTACAAAACTCGTTGTTGTGTTCTTTTAATCCTATTTTATTTTATGTTGTGTTATGCACTGTCTCTGCAACACATTTTGCATTTGCACACCAGTTTGCCAAACTGTTACTGTGTTCGTCAGCTATTTTATTTTAATGGTTGCACAATTTATGACTATAAACACCAGGTCTTGATTCTTGATTTGAATTAACTTGACTTGAGTGAGGCCCGGAAAAAAATGACTCGTGATTTGGTGGAAAGTGAAGGAAGAAGACTATTGTAAGATTAAGGGATGATGATTGGTGGATGGTTGGGATGAGTACAAGAATTAGCATTGAGGAGAAAGTGAGGTTGGCTACGGAAGAAAAATGAGATGGATGGAAAGTGAAGGAAGAAGACTATTGTAAGATTAAGGGATGATGATTGGTGGATGGTTGGGATGAGTACAAGAAAGCATGAGGAGAAAGAGGTTGGCTACAGAGATTTGGGATTGGCAAAGTTATGAGAAGTAAGTGAAGATGTGATGTGAAAAAAAGACAAAAGAATATAATGATCTATAAGAAGTTGGACACTAAGAAGGGGAATGAAATATGAATAGTAGGAATGTGAATAAGGGAGAAGAGGGTGTAGGGGGCACGGTGGCTTAGTGGCTAGCACGTTCGCCTCACACACCAGGGTAGGGGTTCGATTCCCGACCATGTGTGTGTGGAGTGTGTTTGTGCATGTTCTCCCCGTGCCTCAGGGTTTTTTCCGGGTTCTCTGGTTTCCTCCCCGGTCTAAAAACATGCACGGTAGGTTGATTGGCGTTAGGTTGATTGGCACCTTGGAAAATTGTCCCTAGTGTATGAATGTGAGTGTGTGTGCCCTGCGGTGTTGGCATTCCATCCATGGGTTGGCATTCCATCCAGGGTGTGTCCAGACGGTTGAAGGCTCCCCGTGACAACGGATATAGCGGTAGAAGATGAGAGAGGATGTAAACAACAGCAGCAATCTCGCGACTTGGAAAAAAAAGTCCATCTGTATTAAACTGAGCAGCTTGTTCGCCAACGGCTCTGATTTAGGTCATCATACGGAGCAACAACTTTTATTGTGAAACGAGTCGAACGCGAGTCGAAGGTCCTCCATACACATGTACACATAATCCAGTCTGTATGTGTGAATGTCAAGTCAAGATGTTTTATTGTCATTACAACCATATAAATATCTGACTGTGTACACAGTGAAATGAGGAAGTGAAATGAGGAAACGTTTCTCCAGGACCCTGGTGCTACACAAAACAACATATAACACAAACACAAGGCTGAGGACGAGACTAAGTTTGTCCTAGCTACATAAAGTGCATCGTGTGCAACCTGGTGCAAACAGCGCAAAAACACAACAAGACTGTGCATAACAACAACATTACACAACATAAAATAAAATAGGATTTAAAAAAAAAACACAATGACCGTCACTGTGACGTAGTGCAAAGTTTTGTAAACAATTGTGACACAGTTTGGCGAGTGTGCAAATGAACAAATAGAGCAGCAGTGATAAAAAGTGGATGTGCAAAATGTGCATGTAAACAGTAACACTGTCAGTGAGAGCAGTATATACAATAAACATGTAAAGGCCAGTAATGAGGCAGATAAATAGAGCAATGGAATGCTGTGTGTGTGTGTGTGTGTGTGTGTGTGTGTGTGTGTGTGTGTGGTGTGTGTGTGTGTGTGTGTGTGTGAGAGAGTCCAGTTCCACTTTAGTTTAGTGCGTTGAGAAATCTGATGTCTTTAGGGGGAAAAAACTATTTGCATAGTGTGGTTGTGAGAGCCCGAATGTTTTGTGACAAATCCCAAACCTACTCACCAGTAAACAGCACAAGCAGAACTCGCGACAAATAACTTTTGTTAGGAAAAATAAAAAAAAATCAATTCCGTTTTAAGATAAAATAATAATAATAATAATAATAATAATAATAATAATAATAATAACAATAATAATGTTAATAATACATTCAATATGTACAGCTGCAACCAAGAAATAAAGAACTCGTCAATGCACATTCACAAGCCCATATTTTGCATGTCTGTGCGCATGTACGGAAGTGCGTAAAGACAACGCTGAACTAAACCCTGACCTGATACTGGAGCGACTTAAAAAAAAAAAAAAAGAAATTTATTTATTTATTTATTTATTTATTTATTTATTTTCTCTTTATTTCTTTAAAATTGTAGACCCAGAAAGCCTTACCTAATGTTAGCGCGTCTTCTAATACATATTGCACGAATATAATTTATGCATGTATTGTTCATTTTTACTTCATTGTTTATTTGTAATCATCTATGAGGTGTATTGTTCACATTTTTAATATAATAATAACACGATAACCTTTGTAATCTATATAATGGCTATATAATTATATATAATTATAATTTATGTATGTATTCATATGCATTGATAATGCACAGGGTGCATGGTGATGTGACAGATGAATTGTCCCTCATGAACAATGCACTACACCAGGGGTCACCAACGTGGTACCCGTGGGCACCAGGTAGCCCCTGAGGAGCACACGAGTAGCTCTCAGGCTTGCTATAAAAATTGCACAACTCATCAGTGAGATGCATCTAAAATGTAAGATGTAGTTAACTTGTTGTTGATAGTTAGTGTTAGAAATCATAAGTGTATTCACATAGATAAACGAGTATCATTAATAATTAATAATACTTTCTGTCTCAGTGTGTACAGAAGTCCAAGACCTTGGTGTGATTATTGACTCTAGTCTTTCCTTTGAGGCACATGTGAATAACATGACCAGGATTGCCTTTTTTCACCTCAGAAATATTGCAAGAATTAGAAATATGATTTCATTACAGACTGCAGAAAAATATTAGATTAGACTACTGTCATGCTCTATTGTCAGGTAATAAACTAAACTGATTAAAACTCCCTGTTTTAATCATTAAAATCTCACGTTCATGGGACTTCCGGTTGAGTTGCTGAATGGTTGTGATTTACAACGCTCTCTGTTGCATCCCATAATTGTCAACGTAGATAACCAAAATTTTCGTTTTACTTTTAGATGTTTGCTATGCGAAATATTAAGCATGCCCATGTAACCGTTAAAGACAGAGTGATAAAAAAAGGTAATACAGATTCAGCTGCGGATGACCCAATGCTGCACAAGTTGATGCCATTGGTAACTCCGAAGCTGAAAGTCAATCCGATAACGGCATAATTCTCTTGCCTTTAAAGGGTCTGAAGAGTGAGTTTTTGTTCTGACAGCAGTGAAAAAATGTCAGAGGACATCTCTTCCTTTACTGAAACGTTCTGCCCTCATAACTTTCATTCTTAAACCAGGGGAAAAGCTTTCAAAATGTGACTCCTACAGGCCCATTAGACTTTGAAATTCAGATACTAAAATAATTGTTAAAGTCCTAGCTAGTAGACTGGATAAATATTTACCATCAGCTTTGTTAAAAAGAAAAATAGAGAAGCTTTTCCTAACATATGCTGCGTGCTAAATCTTATACACAGCTCCTGATACTGCTTTACTCTCCAGGATGCTGAGAAGGCTTTTGACAGGGTGGATTGGGGATAGCTTTTGGATATACTTTTATGATTTGGTTTTGGTCCCTGTTTTAGAAAATGGGTAAAAATTCAGTATTCAGTACTCTTATCACCGCTCCTTTTTCCATTGGCTATTGAACATTTGGCTAGTGCAATAGGAAGAAATAAAGATATATCAGGTATTACAATTGGAGGTTTTGAAAAGAAATTTGCTTTATATGATATTATATTATTTCGATCTAATTTAAGCACATCCATACCATATTTATTGAGTCTGGTTAACACAATTGGATCTTTTTCAGGCTACAAAATAAATGAGTCCAAATCTATTCTATTCTATTTCTCAAAGGATCATCAAAGAACGTCTTACACCCCCCCCCATACAGTCCCCATTTAAAAATGCCCATGACAGTCTGAAGTATCTTTGCATTAATAGAACCCCAGACATAAATAATTTGTCCTCCAGTAATTATAATCACATAGCTAAAATAATCGCTAAGTCGAATAATAAGTGGCCATTTCTACCAATATGTCAGATAGGAGCAGGTAGTTCCTAAAATTTTGTATCTATTTCCACGAAATAAATACAAACCACCACCCACCACCAAATTCTTTCGTAATATGAGGAAGTTGCTTTCGAATTATATTTGGGCAAACCGGCTATTTCTTTTGTATTTAATGTATGACAGTGAAGGGTTGAAATTGCCTAGCCTTCAGTGGTACTACCGAGTCGCTCAGCTAAGAGCATCAATGTTTTGGTTGACCAATGAAAACTCAATCCCTTGGTTATGGATTGAGGCCTGTACATCCGGATAACTGCCTTTAAATGTGTACTTGGCACCCTTACTGGAAAAAAGCCACTTCAAATCTCTTTGTTAAAAATGCAATCGTGGTATGGTGTGTACTTTTAAAACACATAGGTGAGGTTCCTCAGTTATCACAATTTACTATCACAATTTATTTGTGGTAATACCATCTTTACACCTGGGAATGCACAATACTGGATTCAAAATTTGGCCAACAAAAGGTTTGTGTAAAGTGGGAGATATTTTGCAGTGATGAAATTATGGTTAGCTTAATCTACCTTAATCTACCTAGAACCCATTTTTTTAACTTGCTGATCCAAATCTTTTTTCTGGATAACTTAATTGGGCTTAACTATATCAACTTGTCTGTTATTATTGTGACACGGTTTTGATAGTTATGTTCCTTGTATTTGTATGCATGTGTGCAATTGTTTGTGTTTGTTGTTGTTTTTTTGTGTGTTCTTCCTTTTAATGATTATTGCTTTTCTCTTTTCATGTTAAGTTCTAAAATTATAAACAGTTCTGGTCAAATAAATAAAGAAATAAATCTCACATTGATTCTAAAATACTACTAATGACATATAAAGCAAAATTGTCTCACACCCCAGTATCTGAGTGAACTTCTATATTATTATAATCCTCCATGCCTAATTAAATCGATGCAGGTTCAATAGGTAAAACGGTGCAGGTTATTTGTTGGTACCTCAACCTCATAGATATATTATTTGGTGAACGTTCACATGTTCACTCAGGTTTATTGGTGGTATGATAGGCCATCACTTATCCCAGAGATCCCTCTTGTCTGTGTTACCTTCTTGAGTCCCTAATGTTAAAGTGTGTTCAACTTTTATACAATAAGACACTCAATAATCTACATCTTCTCTACTCTCTGTCTTGAATTATACATGTCCCTGAGGTACCAGTAACCAGGACCTGCACAGTTGTCCCAGCAAGCCTCTGGATGGTGTCTTCAATTAGAGGCCACTCTGCTGGGATGTTCCTCATCCTCGGCCTGGGGAGCCAAGAAATTACGGAGCCAATCTGGAGCTTTGAGGATGGATTGGCATTCACTTTATGACGCCAGAATCGAACCCGGACCCTGGAGTGAGGCGAACGTGCTAACCACTAGACCACCGTGCCCCCATGGAACTGATTAATTGCATTAGGAAATTATTGCGTTTTATTATTATGTTTTATTATGCATTTAGATTTTCTAGACATTCTAAACAAGTTCTCACAAAATCATTGTTCTGCAGTCAGTCCACATTTCATTTAAGAGCTCATCTTTTTCTTAAAAAGAAAAATAGTTTTTAGTGTGTCTTGTATACTATTTGGGTTCGTTCTTGTTTCTCATTACACAAAAATATAGAAGTACACACACACACACACACACACACACACACACGCACACACACACAGTTTAGTAAACTGATACCGTCTGGTCTTTTAGTTTGGAAAACTATTAAATGGTACATTCACAGGCAGCCAAAAAAAACATATAACAACACACTTCACAAAAGAAAAAAATCTTGTATTTAAATATTTATACTAGTTTATTGAGACATCACAAGATTAGTACAAGTTATATATCTTACATGCCAGTATTATTTTGTGTTAAATAAAAACAACAACTGACAGACTAGTTAAACAAAAGGAAAAGGTCAATCTAGTAGGCATTAGACATTGTCTCCTAAATTCACCAATATTTATAAACTCATCCAGCATATTCAAACTCCACCACTTATTTGATAAACCCATTTGCCTGCGTATGTATACACTCAGTCCGAACCATACACATACACAGCTTCAGTTAATAAAGTATCTAAAATATCTCCTCTTGATATCCTTTTCTAAACACAGCCAGATATTATAGACTTGATCACCTGTGATCAGTACACAACAACTTTAGGCTTCCTGGGTGTCACTTTCGTCACAGGTACATTGATGTCCTCATGATCGGCGCTGATCCGGTTGGACAGGCGACCAAGTGTGATGGAATTTGCTGCACAATTTAAAATAAGTACAACATTGTTATCAAATTCTAAAGTCAATCATGACAAAATTATATTGACTTCCCATTAAAGCACATTAAACAGCACCACAGTGTGGATATAGCCAGGTTTTGGTAGCGATACAATAATAACACAAATGTAGTTGACTAAACTAAGTCATTGCAGTATTTAGAAACTTCTATCCAACAGAGTTCCGTGCAGGAGCCAAATAAATCATGTGTGTCAGATGTACATGATCCAAAAAAACCTGACAGCGAGAGCTTTAGTTGCATGATACGGTTAATTAAAACACTATGTGACTCAAAAGAAATGGTCTGGTTTACTTATAATCGCAGCCAATTGCATGTATATCATGTGACCTGGAAATGCAAAAAAACCCTGTTTCCATTACAATTTTGTGAATTAATCCTTTTTCGCATCATCTAAAAAACAACCTCATGTAAACGTAAAAACCTTTTTGGTGGTACATGGGTTTTTGACACGCATTTTCAATTTGCTATTTAAACTTGCACATTTTGAAGGGTAATGGAATTGCACTGAATGCCAGGCTTAAATTCACACATGGCTTGTGGTCACCACAGGAATCCAGACCCCATTGAGAATCTTTGGGATGTGCTGTAGATATTCCAAGATGTGGCACTGCAACTCTGCACAGGAATAAATTTAGCGAAATTTCTGAAGGCTTTTCGAAGTGATGCCATGGTGAATGCATCCCATAATCAAAATTAAATGCCGTCCAGAAAAATGTAGACTGTATACATGTTTAAATTAAGGAAAATGTACCATTTTAAAGGGAAACATGAAGTGATTTTGAATGTGATTTTCTGCAACGTCTCAAAAAGTGCCGATTCAGATTCTATCATTTGAAAGGATTTTTTTGTTGTTGATGATCTACATAATTTTTCCGGATGATAATGTATTTTGCCATAGAGCAAAAGCTTGAAAACCTTCCATCAACAAAGATGATGTCAATGGTATGGCCATTATGCTACATTTTTCAAAGACATCCTATAAAATGTTGTGTCTCAATTTTGTGGAAAGCCATCCATAGTACATAGTGCAATTGTATATAAAATACACTTCTATAACAGAGTTCTATCTGGTCGAATACTGCAGTTGTGTATGAAATCCATTGTGGTTTTAAATGACATAAGGGTTCACTTGGAAATGGCCTGATTGATCTTCCTTCTGATCATCTCATAATCCACACGATCAAGCAGAGATCAACTCCCACTGAATGAACAATACATTGCTATTCTATGTCTTCAAGAACCCCCCACACACAATAAACATATACAATAAACAGTATAGTTTGTCTCTGAGGAAGGTGTAACTTACTTGAGGTCTGATGGTCTGGACAATCCTTCTGAAAGTGTTCTACTGAACCACAAATTCGACAACAGCCACCTATGCAAAACAAACATGGTGGACATCAAAATTTAGAGGGTGTCATGATATAGATTCATCAATATTTTTAGCATCATGTCCAATATTTGGGGCACGGTGGCTTAGTGGTTAGCACGTTCGCCTCACACCACCAGGGCCCTGGGTTCGATTCCCGTTTCGGCCATGTGTGTGTGGAGTTTGCATGTTCTCCCCGTGCCTCAGGGGTTTTTGTCTCCGGGTTCTCTGGTTTCCTCCCCCGGTCCAAAAACATGCACGGTAGGTTGATTGGCACCTTGGAAAATTGTCCCTAGTGTATGAATGTGTGTTTGTGTGTGACTGTGTGTGCCCTGCGATGGGTTGGCATTCCATCCAGGGCGTATCCTGCCTTAATGCCCATAGACACCTGAGATAGGCACAGATTCCCCGTGACCCGAGGGAAGATCGAATATAGCGGTAGAAGATGAATGATTGAATGAATGAAATGTCTAATATTTAAAATAATATGCTACAGCAGTCTGAAGAATGTAAAAACACCTACAGGAACTTTAAAAGGAGCCACTGAAGTAATACAGTGGAAATGAACACTTCACTTTTTCCACATTTTGTCATCTCGCAGCCAAAATGGATTAAATCAATTATTTTTTTCTCAAAATTCTACAAACAATACCCAATAATGACACCATGAAAGTGGTTTGAAATCTTTGCAAACTGCATGAGCCTTTGAGTGTCATAGCCATGAGCAAAATTGAGCTCAGCTGCATCCCGTTTCCAATGATCATTCTTGAGATGTTTCTACAACTTCATTAATACATTTAGTTGAATGAACATGACTTGGAAAGGCACACACCTCTTTATAAAGTCCCAAAGTTAACAGTGCAGGGGTTTTTTTTCCATCCAATGTCATTGTTTATTTTTTTATGACATAAGTTGGATTCTTTGCTCTATACCATTAATGTACTTTTAATGTAATGTACATTAATGTATAGCAAATGCAGAGGTCATCTACATATAAGTTATAGTGAACTCTTTTGCAATGCATACATGTACACATGCACACATACATACACATGAATTAAGTGGTCATTTAATTACCTGCAGCATAAAGTCCCTTTGGGTTATCTGGGCAAGATTTGGATAGATGACCCATCTTTCCACATATGAAGCATTTGGCATATGGATAATCGCCTGGGGAAGGAAAAAAAGTTTTTTGTTTTTTTTCAATACTTACTCTTGAAAATGTATCTAAAACATTGTTTAAAATTACTTTTCATTCTTACCCATAGCAGGGTCTATTTTTGCTCTACACCTTTGGATCTCATGCTCTGTAGATCCACAACGAAAGCAAATCCCTCTACCCATGTCCTCATCATCATCAGCTTTCGGGCAGTCGGCCAATCCATGGCCAGGCTTCCTACAGTTAAAACACACCTGCACATAAAAAAATAAACAAATGCATAAAAAATTACATTTGTATGAATCTACCAACATTGACAAATGCAATATGTTTCTGTTATACACCAAACAATAGACGGAATGCATTTTCAAAATCAATGCTGTGCCACATTTTACCAAGCTGTAATTTCTATAAGCATCAATTCTTTTAACCTACACACCAGGTTTTTTTTGGTTGCGTCTTGTCTCTTTAACCTTCTATTTTCTCTTCTTTTGTTCTTTTTAAGAGCTATTGCTGCAGCCTCGATTAGGTCAGACTCCTCCATGGCCATTCCCAGTCGTTCTTTAGGTAATCGCTGCTGCTTGTGTTTCATATAGACCTGGAACCCATTTACATCGAGTTGTTTATTTTTGTTGTTTGCTCTCCTTCCGTTATGGTGACAATGTGATGCACCATCCTGCAAAAAGCTGTCCGAAGAGTTCCCTCTATTTGAAACGCCTGACTTTAATTGGCTCCATGATGCAGCATCCACTGCTTTGTCTTTCTGAGCATTTTTGGCTCTTGCCCAGCGTGTCATTGTTATGGTCTGTGGAGAGAAATTTATGACAAATTCAATATTTTTAACTGTTACATCAGAATTCAGTCATGATTTACCAAACAATTTTTACGAAGGACCAAAAAAAATGCCAATAACCTCAAGGTTTGAAGTTTCAAAACAATCCAATTGTTGTAGTTCAAAACTTAAATATTTATTTATAGCATGTGCAATATAACTAATGTTCATGGGAGTCTTATGACATTTATTGTATACGAATATTAAAGTCAATTGCAGTAGGCAACAGATAATCTTGTCAATGTTCTTCCTGAAAACTTGGGTCCTGGCATTTATGTAGAATCTACAATCTATTTTTCACATATAGCACAAACACATCTTTGCTCTTAATAAACACAACTGTCATCTTTACAACGTTGTGTATGTCAGGGCAAATATGTTTAGTGCTAAGTGTAATCGGGGTATTTTGCAATTCAGTTAATGAATGAATCAGGCAAGACGCAGAAACTACGCAAAGTTAAATGGTCGATTGTACTAAATTGTTTGCGAATAAATGAAAATAAAGAAAGGAAATTATGAGGGAAAGGAAACCGGTAAAATTAGTGGTTAGCACGTTCGCCTCACACTGCCAGGGTCCGGGTTCGATTCCCGTCTCGGCCACGTGTGTGTGTGGAGTTTGTGCATGTTCTCAGTGGGTTTTCCTCCGGGTTCTCCACGGTGGCTTAGTGGTTTGCACGTTCGCCTCACACCTCCAGGGTCGGGGTTCGATTCCCGCCTCTGCAATGTGTGTGTTTGTGGAGTTTGCATGTTCTCCCTGTGCCTCAGGGGTTTTCCGGTTTCCTCCCAGATCCAAAAACATGCACGGTAGGTTTATTGGCACCTTGGAAAACTGTCCCTTGTGTATGTGAGTGTGTGTGTGTGTGTGTGTGTGTGTGTGTCCTGCGATGGGTTGTCATTCCATCCAGGGTGTATCCTGCCTTAATGCCCATAGACGCCTGAGATAGGCACAGACTCCCCGTGACCCGAGGAAGATCGGATAAAGCGGTAGAAGATGAATGAATGAATGAATGAATGAATATTGCACAATTATAAACTGTATCGTGCCATCATGGTGTGTGTGTGTGTGTGTGTGTGTGTGTGTGTGTGTGTGTGTGTGTGTGTGTGTGTGTGTGTTAGAATACATACATCTAGCCCAGGTGTATGTGTACTTATTAAAACTACCGCTATTTACCTAAAAGTTATGAAATGTGGTATACATTTAAAAGGTTAATAATGGAAAGAGGGTTTAAAATGAAGATTATAAAAACACTTTACCGAACAGAAAGTTCTCGTGTTCGCGGTGTGACTGCGATTTTGTTCCGTACTCGTCCTTTCCGTCCGACCGTAGTAAACAAGTCTAAATTCACTTCCGGGTGAAGTCCCTGCGCTAAAATCTTTTTTTTTTTTCTTCAAAATTTAAATTCATATTTTATTAGTCACATACGCGCTAAAATCTTCTAGTTTAAATAGTAAATGAACTTTAACGTTATGAATGTAGTGCTTTATAAACAAAATTTCACCCGCTCAAAAATGTTGTGTAAATCATCCGGATAGACTGATGGCACAGCGTTTTAATATATATATATATATATATTTAATATATATATATATATATATATATATATATATATATATATATATATATATATATATATATATATATATATGCTTATAATTAATACTAATTATAATAAAACGTTTTTGTAGGGAAAAATATTTAAATCAGCCTCATAAATAGTTTATGGTCAATGTTATTGTTATTTTTATATATGATATATAACATATACATTCATTCATTCATTCATCTTCTACCGCTTTATCCGATCTTCCCTCGGGTCACGGGGAGTCTGTGCCTATCTCAGGCGTCTATGGGTATTAAGGCAGGATACACCCTGGATGGAATGCCAACCCATTCACAGGGCACACACACAACACACACATTCATACACTAGGGACAATTTTCCAAGGTGCCAATCAACCTACCGTGCATGTTTTTGGACCAGGGAGGAAACCGGAGAACCCGGAGAAAAAAAACCCCTGAGGCACGGGGAGAACATGCAAACTCCACACACACATGGCCGAGACGGGAATCGAACCCGGACCCTGGCGGTGTGAGGCGAAATGTGCTAACCACTAAGCCACCGTGCCCCCTCTATATAACATATACTTAAACATATAATACTACTACTACTAATACTACTACTACTACTACTACTACTACTAATAATAATAATAATAATAATAATGGGCACAGTGGTTTTAGTGGTTAGCACGTTCGCCTCACCAGGGTCCGGGTTCGATTCCTGTCTCGGCCATGTGTGTGTGTGGAGTTTGCATGTTCTCCCCTGCCTTTAACGTGCCTCAGGGGGTTTTTCTCCGGGTTCTCCTTACTCATTTCTCATCCTACTTATTTAAAATAAACCATAATAACGAAGCACAACAAATCTTGTGCTCTTCTGCCTCCCTCTCATGTACAAGCCATTTAATAACCAAATTAAAAAGCCCCAAGAGATTTATACCGCCTACTTGGAGTTTTAGTCTCACCCATTTCAATCTAGCACCATTTATACCCAACTCAACCCTAATACAATTTTACACTGTATTGACTCTTTATTTGGGGAGAAATTGTGTTGAAAGTTGAAAGCACTATAAAATGTCAGGTTGAAATGTATTTTCCAGCTGAAATATAAGTGTAATAGTATAAATATGAGTGTTAATTGTATATTAGTGAAAACTGAAGATTAAATATATATTATAATTTATGTTTCGGGCACGGTGGCTTAGTGGTTTGCACGTTCGCCTCACACCTCCAGGGTCGGGGTTTCGATTCCCACCTCTGCCAATGTGTGTGTGTGTGTGTGGAGTTTGCATGTTCTCCCCGTGCCTCAGGGGGTTTTTCTTTCTTCGGGTTCTCCGGTTTCCTCCCCGGTCGAAAAACATGCACGGTAGTTGATAATCACTTGTATCCTTTCAATATAATCAGACAGATTGGCACTTGGAAAATTGTCCCTAGTGTATGAATGTGTGTGTGTGTGTGTGACCATGAGTGTGTGTTTGTGTGTGTGTGTGTGTGTGCTCTGCGATGGGTTGGAACTCATCCTGCCCTGATGCCACACTCCTTACTTACCCGTAGGTGGCAGTAACTGTTGTTTGGAGCATCCATAAAAGTGGAAGAAGAAAAACGAAGCCTTCAAAATAACAAGAGGCTGAAACACAGTGAGGTTTAGAAAAAGGATCGTTTTAAATGGAGTCGCGCGTCGCTGATAATCTCCTTCACTTGTATCCTTTCAATATAATCACACAGATTTGTTCACATAAAAATGACGTATGAGATTTGAAAAGTTGTTGAATGTCATAAGTTGTAGCACCTTTTCAGTATATTATGTTGTGGTTAGCACGTTCGCCTCACACCGCCAGGGTCCGGGTTCGATTCCCGTCTCCAACCATGTGTGTGTGTGTGGAGTTTGCATGTTCTCCCCGTGCCTCAGGGGGGGTTTTTCTCCGGTTTCCGGTTTCCTCCCGGGTCCAAAAACATGCACTGTAGGTTGATTGGCACCTTGGAATATTGTCTGTAGTGTATGGATGTGTGTGTGTGTGTGTGCGTGTGTGTGTGTGTGCCCTGCGATGGGTAGGCATTCCAACTTGCCTTAATACCCATAGACGCCTGAGATAGGCACAGACTCCCCGTGACCCGAGTGAAGATCGGATAAAGTGGTAGAAGATGAGTGAATGAATAATAAATGAATGCATGAAATTAATTGACTCTAAATGGCAATTTTCTGTGGTTCCCTGCAAGTTAATTGCATGTTTTGATCAATGATTGATAATTGCTAAAGGGCAATAGGTTGTGACGAATGATAAGTATTTGTTAATTCATTTAATAATTAACTCGGATTTGCATTTTTTTGCATCTTGTGTAGAAATGAATCCAAGAGTCTTGTTGGTGAACAAGTCAGTTTTGTTCAGTTTTATTGCCACATACCTGCTATAATGATTACTGATTTAGAAACGTCGTGAACCCGTTTCTCGTCCTCAGAGCTGGCTACAATGACAAGCTGATTGCAATGTTTCCAAGATGGAAAAAAGAAAATTGACAATATTTTGCAATGTGTGTATAGATACTTATTCATTCATTCATCTTCTACCGCTATATCCGATCTTCCCTCGGGTCACGGGGAATCTGTGCCTATCTCAGGCGTCTATGGGCATTAAGGCAGGATACACCCTGGATGGAATGCCAACCCATCACAGGGCACACACACACACACTAGGGACAATTTTCCAATTTTTTTTTTGGACCGGGGGGGGAGGCCCGGGGCACGGGGAGAACATGCAAACTCCACACACACATGGCCGAGCCGGGAATTGAACCCGGATCCTGGAGGTGTGAGGCGAATGTGCTAACCACTAAACCACTGTGCTCCCTTATAGATGCTTATGCTAAATGTAAATTATGGTAAATTTAATGTTTTCGGTTTCTTTGAAACTCAAAATGGAAAAACCAACTGGAATTATTTGAAAAAAAAATTCAGTTTTCATATTGACAGAAAATGAGACCCAATTCGGAGGGAATCATCACCATTTGAGTGAGTAAGTGTGTCCGTCACATAAAAAGGCTGGCCATTAAGTAAAAATATAAATGCTTTAAAGTTATGAGGCCAGAATAGAAAACCATGGGAAACAAAATAACAAACAGGATTAATCTTCAAATGAAGATAGATTTTCCTTTACAGTATGACAGATCTATAGAAGTCCCCTTTCCTTCACAGAGGGAGGTGTCCATTGCTCTCCAGTCTTTGTCTCCTGATCGTGAACCACGGGCAAGTGGAACCATAAAAACACTAAGTGCTTCAGCCAATGCACTATCTGTGTAAGTATTAAAACACAACAAACGGTTCGGATTCAGGTACATATGTACGTTTTATTTGTGAATATTTTACTGAGACAACAAGATAAAGTTAAAGTAGTTAAACTAATTCATTCATCTTCTACCGCTTTATCCGATCTTCCCTCGGGTCACGGGGAGTCTGTGTCTATCTCAGGCGTCTATAGGCATTAAGGCAGGAAAATACCAAGGATGGAATGCCAAACCATCGCACACACAGGGCACACACACACACACACACACACACACACACACACACACACACATTCATACACTAGGGACAATTTTCCAAGGTGCCAATCAACCTACCGTACATGTTTTTGGACCGGGGGAGGAGGAAACCGGAGGAAACCGGAGAACCCGAGAAAGAAAAACCCCTGAGGCACGGGGAGAACATGCAAACTCCACACACATGGCCGAGACGGGAATCGAACCCGGACCCTGGCGGTGTGAGGCGAACGTTCTAACCACTAGGCCACCGTGCCCACTGAACTAATTATTATTATTGTAATTATTGTTACTATTAAATTTGTAAGCATTATATTCAGTAGATTTCTGCCATTATTTATTACTTGAGGTAGAATTCTAAAAAGAGCCCGTGTGCAGCAGGGTATATTTTTGTTAGTGAGTAAATACAGTCTCGGGTCCTTTTGTCTGAATTCTTTTGCTGAGATATAGCCTATAGAGATATATATAGAGAGAATATATATATATATATATATATATATAATCTATATATATATTATATATATATATGTATATATATATATATATAGTATATATATATATATGTATATAATATATATAGATATATTTATTTATATGTATATATATATATATATATATATATATATATATATGTATGTGTATGTGTGTATATATCTGTGTATATGGGGGTATGTGTGTATATATATATGTGTGTGTGTGTGTGTTATTGTATATATTTTTATGTGTTATATATATATATATATATATATTATATATTGTTTACATTGATTTGAAACTTAGTATTTTGATTAATTTATTTTATTTGTTTTTATTAAATACACAAGTGCATTAGCAAGCTAGATGTGGAGCTCTAGCAGCACACAAATAAAAACCCCAAAAAATGAAAACGTTAAAGCAAAATATCTTGTGCGTTTTAATTCTTCCACTATCCCTATAGGTGTTAATTTTACTTAACATATGATATGTTTGTGGATGTGTGTGTGACCTAAAACTTCTTAATGTATTTTCAGAAAATGGAGTGCTGTTGAGGCTCGGAGTCTCCGTGTATCAGTCGGATCTTTTTTAGATCACTTGGCGCTGGTAATGGAAACTATGGATGCATTTGGACAACCATCTCTTTTGAGAAACTAATGGAGCATGCTCACCAGATAAACTTTGTTTAGATGTACACATCTTTGGCCCTTTTGAGTCTGTGTTGTTTCAATAATATTATTGTTTGTGTGAAATAAAAGTCTTAACTAAATGGTCGGTGTTAAGTAAGTTGAAAAGCTTGTGCAGAAAACAAAACTTGGGACACAGTATTAACTTAACTCGGCACACGGCCACAAAATTGAGTACACCCCTAAGTGAAAATGTCCAAATTACGGCCCCAAAGTATCAATATTTTGTGTGGACCATCATTATTTTCCAGCACTGCCTTGACACTCTTGCATGGAGTTCACCACAGGTTCACAGGTTACCACTGGAGTCATTTTCCATTCCTCCATGAGGACGTCATGGAGCTGGTAGATGTGAGAGACCTTGTACGTCTCCCCCTACAGATGCTTAATAGTGTTTAGCTCTGGAGACATGCTTGGCCGGTCCATTAACTTTAGCTGCTTTAGCAAGGCAATTGTCATGTTGGAGGTGTTTTTGGGGTCGTTGGGGGACTGTTTTCTATGGTTTTCTTATTCACTTCTGTTGATGGGGTTTGTAAAGCCTGCATAAATAATACCACCTAAACACTAAAGCTGTCCCAGGTTGATGGAATGAAATGTTGAATAAATGAAATGTTACACATACATTATTTGTGCTACCATTATTAGCAAGACATGAAGAGGAGCTGGCAAGGTTGAAAAGGTATTTTAATTTTAATTTGTAGTGATGAGGACAGACAGGATTAGAAGGGAGTTTATTAGAGAGACGGTGCATGTAGGTCATTTTGGAGATGAGGTGAGAGAATTCCAAAAACTTGTATGGTGCATGGTGTTAAAGCATTTTTGATCAATTCTTAGTAAAAAATAAACTCATAAAACACATAAAGATGCTTAAATTGTTGTCAGCAAGAAAGAACTAGTGTCAATCTGCCCAAAGCAAAAAAACACCAATCATGGTCACAGAACTCATACCCACAAAAATTGTACACCTCTTGCGTGCAATAACCTTAACTGACACTGTAGTAATTTCTCCAAATAGTTGGTGTGAGATTTATGCGAGCCTCCTCCATTCACATATGGTCACAAAAATGTCATTCTTGGGTTTTTATACTTATACTGCACAGCTTGTTTAGTCCATGTTTCATTGAGATTTCATTGATCCCATGTGAACACCCTGTACTGTAACAATGTCCACAGTACATGTTCCTTTCATGTTCACCTTGAATCTCAAGCAGATTTTTGTATGTTCGGATTCTCATAACAAATCCAGTGTGTGTACCATGGCTTCTGAATAATAAAGGTTGGCTGTTCATTTGACTCTCTTTGGAGGTTGGCTTCTTACTTCTTAAAGATTTTCTTCTGATCTCTTAGAGGGCTTATGGATCTTAAACGAGTGCTTGTACTCACAACATCTTTGAGCCAAATATATAGGCCCAATTGATTCTTGGCTGATTGTTTCCATGTCATTTGTGTGTTTTGATCATTGTCCTGATGCAGGAGACATGCCTGTGCATGGTTATGACTTTCATTGGTTAACATTTAAGAATTTTTAATTATTATTACAGACTCAGTTATTTCTGACCGAACATTTCAATTTTGGTACAACAATTTTGTCCACGTCTTGTACCTGATATTCAGAAATTGCCACATTCAACAGTCTCAAGAATATGGCTTGAGATTTCTTAAAGAATAATACAAAAGTGAGTAAATACATTAACATTTTACATTTACAAGCATTTGGTTGGCAGACGCCTTTACCGTTAACAGTCAATCACGCCTGTATCCATACCGACTTAAAACTTCTCAATTGAGGGTTAAGGGCCTTGCTCAAGGGCCCATTAGTGGCAGCTTGGTTGTGGTGGGATTTGAACCTGCAATTTTCCGGTGCGGAGGCCAACGCTTTAACCAGCTCCCTGAGCTCCCGCCAGCCCAAATATGATGTTAATAGAAATACTTTGTTGATAACGAGTCGCAGGAAAATCTTCAAATAGGAATGAACTATTTGAAGGACGCAGTAACTCACAATCACTTTGTACTTCCACGGTAAGCAGAAAAGTATTGCAATGCATGAAATTACAAACCACACTGGAAGGGTGGATGAGCTACAATAGCAGAGGACCACATGGGATTCCACTCCAGTCCAGGGACATCATTTTTTTTTTTTTTTTTTGCTTTACAGTCATAAAAGTTTATGCTTAATAACAAAATATATTGATGCTTAGAAATCATCATCATCACAGATATCAAGATACACATCAAAAGCCTCCCGATTGCAGTTTCCATCGTATGTGAAGACATATTTATGGAATGTTCCATCTACACAAATCGCTGAAAAAGATAAGAGAGAAATGTAAGCATAGTGATTAAGAATCCCCAATAAAAAAAAAACATTCCCTTTAGAATCTTGACTCACCGATGACAGAGTTGACATTTTTGGAAGTGTTTTTCCCAAAGGCACAAATGCAAGCACACTCCGCCGGCACAGTAAAACTGGCCAGAGACCACTGACTGTCTACATACTGTCCAATGACTGGCCCAACTTTTCCAACACGAGCCAAACTAAAATGAAAAAAAAAAATGTAATAGTGTGCGTTTGTATACATTCGAATAATTTTCAATTAAATTGAGTAATTCAAAACGTACGCGGAGCGCCGATTCAGTCTGGTATCCTTCAACGCAAAAATGTGAACAGTGCCTTTGTCACTCGAAGCACACAAGAAAGACGAGTCATGGCTGAAGTTGATGCTGTAAAAAAGGCAAAATAATCATCCATCGGACAAAATTTCATTGTACATGCCATTAACTTTGTATTAGGAATATTATACTAATATTGGGTATAGGGGGAGAGAGTAGCTCAGCGGTTAAAGCATCGGGGTTGCATAATGTTGAAGAGCGTTAACATGCCCGAGGTTTGCAGACACATCTTGAAGTCAGGCTGGATTACTAAAGATTTGAACTTAAACTGGTCTGGTTATTGTCTGCTGACCCAACAATAAACTATATAGAAAATATCAGATCAGCAGATCAGCGCCAAACCCCTGGGCAACGGACCAGCACCAGTCTGTGTGTCAATTGGTAGCGTGCCCCTAGAAAAATACATAACTTATTTCCATTTTATTTATTTATCTGATTTCTGAACGATGCTTTATTTTGGAAAATTGCTGGATTTTTCTTCGCTACATCTGTATATGCCTCGGTCACATGTCTTACCTACATCCATCTGCTACCTTCTCAAAGGGACTGCTTTGGCCACTAACACATAATACATTACCGCTAAACTGAAACCCCCCCGAGCTAACAACCATGAACAAAAAACAAACATCTTTGGACAGTTTCTTTGCGTAGGGTAAAAGAGCCAGTGAGCAGACAAATAAAGAGATCTACGACTTAAAAGAAAAAGAAAGCTGCATTTAACAGACAATAACCAGGAGTCCCTACATGAAATATGGATTTAAGCGACCGGATCTCTAATGACGCAATGAAGCTTTCAAAACTGCTTCGCCAATTGCAGACCATACATTCATTCATCTTCTATCGTTTTATCCGATCTTCCCTCGGGTCACGGGGAGAGTCTGTGCCTATCTCAGGTGTCTATGGGCATTAAGGCAGGATACACCCTGGATGGAATGCCAACCCATCGCAGGAACACACAGGACACACACACACACTCACATTCACACACACATTCATACACTAGGGAAAATTTTTCAAAGTGCCAATCAACCTACCGTGCATGTTTTTGGGGGAGGAAACCGGAGAACCCGAAGAAAAAAACCCTGAGGCACAGGGAGAACATGTAAACTCCACACACACATGGCCGAGACGGGAATCGAACCCGGACCCTGGCGGTGTGAGGCTAACCACTAAAACACCGTGCCCCCACTTGCAGACCGAACATTCTGTATTAAAATACCAGTTTTTTATGCCACCCGTGTCATTTTAATTTGTTATATAATGTCTGACATTAAACCAGTCCAAGGTTGGGGACAGATGGTCTATCACATATTTACCAGTATAGTGTGGCAGGATCAGTTCCTCTTCGTAGCTCCACTAGTTTGTCACGTGTAATCGTGTCAAACAGACGAATCAAAGTACCCTTCTGTGATGCAGACGCTACTACACTGCCAGGCTGGTTCAGAGCCAAGCAAGCTACTTCACTCTGGTGCGCATTAATAGTGAATGGTGCAGATGATGTACCAGGTTTTGTGTTAGAAAGGTCCTATGGGGGGAAAGAGATATATAGATGAATATATATATATATATATATATATATATATATATATATATATATATATATATATATATATATAAAACATATGACAATAAAATGAAATAAATATGATTGATCCTGAAAAATCCTTAAAATACCACTTTAAAGACCGGAAATACAGAATTCATAAAATATGGCCCAAATCAAAAGACAAAATGGTCTCGCTACTTACCACTAACTGTAAACTACCACATTTGTGTCCAGGGAAAACCAGTAATTGCTTCTCCATACTGGGACACATATCACATAGACCTAAAATAAGTTAATAATGAATATTAGAGTCACAAAATGTACCCAACAGTCAGATATCAATTTAAATGCAAAAAAAAAAAAAAAAAACCTTTTGGATTATCTCGTGTGTCAAATTCAAAGAGTTTCACGGGGTTGTCTGGGAAACTATACACATAGATCCTGTTCTTCAAAACAATGATGATTCTTCAACAAAAAATAAATAAATAAATAACAATTTAGACATATCATATCCATATCATTGTATGTGATGAACATAATCTTAACTCAGACTACACTTAAAAAGCAGAGACTTGTTCTTACTTGTCGTGCCTCATGCGAACTGCCAAAACCGGCTTTGTGAACGTAAACTCTAGGACTAATTTATCCTTGGCATCTCTGGTTTCATGAGCATCATTCCAGATTAACACTGCATGAAGAAATTATTTAGATAAGACAAATGTAGAAAAAGCAACAGAACTGTATACAGACATAATTAGATGTGGAAAAGGTGCAGCGTACCAGATATCTCTGAAAACTTTGGGTTGATACCCCCACCCACCAAAGCCAAGAGGTTTGAGCGATGTAGCATAGAACACAGATTGATGCTGCCAACCTGATCATGATCTGTTATTATAAACAGCACAAAATGTATTTATTCATTCATTCATTCATTCATTACGGCTGTCAATAGATTTAAATATTGAAATATACTGTATAAAGAAGATGTACGCAAAATAGGGGGTAAAATAGAGCTCCTCACCTAGGTGTCCTTTTTCCATGAGGGGTTCCACATTATAAATTCGAACTCCAGTTTCCATGGCACAACAGAAACAACCTAAAAGATAAAAGAGCAAAATAAAACACAACATAAGGAAATTATAAAAAAAAAAAAAAGACCTCAATACACCTCAGATCAGGGGTGGGCAATTATATTTTCCAAAGGGCCACATGAGAAACCTGAGGTGTGTTCGTGGGCCGAACCAACAATAATGTTGAACGTAACTTATGTTCAATATGAATTTTTTCCTCTTGTAATGAGTGTTAAATATCATCATGTTCATTAGGCTACCCACTATCCTTAAGAATAAGGATATTCTATTTAAGGAAAAGAAACAACAAAAAAGGGCTGTATTTTTCCTTCATTTTTAACACTGAGCATACTCCATCAACGTCAGCATTGCTGTGTGGTTATACATTCTTCTCGTGCGGCAAAGAAGCCGAAGCAGTTCAGCGGGCCGGATTAAAAGGACCAAGGGGCCGGATGTGGCCCCCGGGCCGTAGTTTGCCCACCCCTGCCTCAGATACTCTTTAACTCCACGTGATGTTCATCCAGACCACCACAGTCATGTTTCATTCTTTTAATAACTGGATGCATTTCAAACAACACCTGGTTTTGAACCATAATCATTGGTCTGTTGTAGTCAATACAGCATTGCTGTGTCTTTTGAATGCAGAGGAATCTCGTGATAGCGCTTGCATAACTTTTTTTTTTTTTGCAAGGAAAAATGTCATGTTTCGTTCCTTTACAACAGCACAAAATGGCATAGTGATATTTCCATCAACTTCATTTGAAATTTAAAAAAAACGCTCTCTCAGTCTTGTTGCGCTTATATTGGTGCAATGTCATCGTGATACATGTTCACTACCTTCACGATTCCATTTTTAAACTACTGGGTGTCCTATAGAACAATTTGGTTTGTTCTTGGAAGTGATGCACCCATCTAGCACAAATAGCGATCATACAGTAGGGACTGCCGTGATCAGCTTCCTGTGCTTCAATAAGGGCAGGCAGTAGTCAGGGTAGTAATTTCCATATAGTATTTCTCCTGAATGTGGGAAAGAGATTGTGAAGGTGGAAACTTCCTCTGCTGGCTCTAATCAAACTGACCGTGACCTTTTAACCCTCAAATGCAACCCTCAAATGCATTAAGTTTAGTCATCATGTATTCTAACGATCGTTCCATCGAGTAATCGGATAAGAGCAATACTAAATAAGAGAGAGAAGATAATGCCGGTCTCTAAAAATGAACAAGTCATTTGTTTTTCTTTTCAGAAAAAAAAATTTTTATTAGTGAAAACTAAACACATTTCATGTACTTAATTGCCCTATTACATGAAAATACAAATACAGTGCGTTCAAAAATTTCCTCCGCAGTGTCCATGTAGAGTAAGTCAGGGGAAACTACTTGTTAAATTAAATTAAATCTTGCACGGTATAGTGATGTGGTATTCCTCTCTCCACAAAAGCTTCTTGAAATCTTCCACGAACTTAATCGGTGTATTTTATTTAATAGACACTGTATATAAATAAAATCGGTGTAATGGCTCACAGTTCAGTTCACACAGTTTCCCCTGCCGATGTGTTTAGAAGTAATTTAATAACTACACGATCACACGGCCGTGTGATCACATGAATGCCTTAACCTCTTGTTGCCTGAATTTATTTACATATCTTATTGCACAATTAATGCGATCTATGGGACGTTTCAAATATGCATTAACTGGCATTGGAGAAATACATACGTCGATTTGGCTGTGTTCGGAAGCAGTTTTGATGCGATTCCGCAACAGTCGTCTACAAGGGGTTAATCAGCCAACAACAGCGGCTCGCGGAGGAGCCGAAGAACGTCAAAAATGCCTCGCGCATTCTTCATAACTTATGCATGGGAGCATTTTCTTACTGTAACTTTACTTCTTATAAATGGAAAGCAAATTATTTTCTCCTCACTACAGTTAAAGGGCTTGCTCAAGGACCCAAGAGTGGCAGCTTGGTGATACTGTGGCTCGAACCTCCGACCTTCCAATCAGTAGCCAAGCGCCTTAAACCACTGAACTACACCCCTCCTAGGAGAAGATTACAGCTAATGGTAATCAGCATTATAGTGAAAAATGTTATCATTCAGTGGGGCACGGTGGCTTAGTGGTTAGCACGTTCGCCTCACACCGCCAGGGTCCGGGTTCCCGTCTCGGCCATGTGTGTGTGGAGTTTGCATGTTCTCTCCGTGCCTCAGGGGGTTTTTCTCCGGGTTCTCCGGTTTCCTCCCGGTCCAAAAACATGTACGGTAGATTGTCACCTTGGAAAATTGTCCCTAGTGTGTGAATGTGTGTGTGTCCTGTGATGGGTTGGTATTCCATCCAGGGTGTATCCAGCCTTAATGCCCATAGACGCCTGAGATAGGCACAGACTCCCCGTGACCCGAGGAAAGATCGGATATAGCTGTGGAAGATGAATGAATGAATGAATGAATGGTCTGCATTCAACACAGTGCTCCGTGTTTCGTTAAACGGACAAAACAAATGATTGTGGCACATTAATTTGCCTCAAATTTTTTTTGTCGACTTACTCAAGAAATCCTTACAGCCCTAGTATCTGTACAAGTTTTGTAATGTCTTTTTCATGGAAAGATTGCATATTTTAGAAGGACAATGGCAACCTGCATATTGCACTTATTACACACCAACATGACTTCAGAGTAGAAGAGTTACTAAACTGGCCTGCCTGAAATCCAGACCTTTCACATGGTGTATCTTGAAAGGAAAAATATGACAAAGACAACAGACAACGGGACAACAGAACTCACTAAAACAAGTGCCCTATGCAGTTCTCTTATACACAGTGCACCGCAAAAGTATTCACTCATTCATTCATTCATCTTCTACCGCTTTATCCGATCTTCCCTCGGGTCACGGGGAGACTGTGTCTATCTCAGGCGTCTATGGGCATTAAGGCAGGATACATCCTGGATGGAATGCCAACCCATCGCAGGACACACACACTCGCATTCATACACACATTCACACACTAGGGACAATTTTTCCAAGGTGCCATTCAACCTACCGTGCATGGTTTTGGACCGGGAGGAAACCGGAGAACCCGGAGAAAAAAACCCTGAGGCACGGGGAGAACATGCAAAACTCCACACACACATGGCCGAGATGGGAATCAAACCAGGACCCTGGCGGTGTGAGGCGAACGTGCTAACCACTAAGCCACCGTGCCCCCTGCAAAAGTATTCACTTTTATTAATTTATTCTTAGCAATTCGAGTCTACCTGTGGGTACTTAAATCCCAGCTGTTGTGTGAATGCCTCCAAGGTTTATTATTGAACATTAGTGAGGAAACTGCATAATGAAGACCGAAGAACACACCAGACAAGTCAGGAATTAAGTTGTGGAGTAGCTTAAAGCAGGATAGGATTATAAAACCATATCCCACACTTTGACCATCTCATGGAACACTTCAATCCACCATCCGAAAATGGAAAGTCTGTCCACAGGAAAACTATTAGTCGTGCACCTTTCTGCTTATTATGGAAGAATTGAAGAATAGCCTTCATTTGACACCTATACAATACCTAAAGCATTACATTGAAACTATTTCTTCACGTATCCCAGCTTGTTTGGACGCTGGGGCCAGAGCATAGGGTCATCCATGATATGGTGACCATGGGGCACAGAGGGTTAACGGCCTTGACCAAGGACCCAAGGGTGATACCGGGGCTTGAACCACCAACCTTCTGATCAGTAGCCTAGCACCGTAACTTCTTAACTACCCCTTGCAAAGAGTGGCTGTTGTTGACAAAATAATAAGAAGAGCCCTTTTGCAGCTTGCAACAAGTCATGTAGGGGACACAGCAAACATGTGGAAGAAGGTGCTGTTGTCAGATGAGACCAAAACGCTATGTGTGGTGGAAACCTTAAATCATCACCACCTTGAAACATGGTGGTGGCAGCAGCATCATGGATGATTCTCTTCATCGCTGAAGGGAAGATGGATGGCGCTAACACAGGGCAATCCTGGAAGAAAACCCATTAGAGGCTGCAAAAGATTTTGTATTCTAGCAGGACAAAACATACAGCCAAGCCTACAATAGAGCGGTCAGCATCAAAGCATATTCACGAGTTAGAATGGCCCAGTTAAAGCCCAAGACAGGTGAAACTTCCTTGTAAGGGGGGTGTAACACAACATAATTGGGAAGCACTGGGTTAAGGCATTGGTACAGGTCCAAATCTAGTGGGCCCTTGATAAGGGTGTCTTTTAAACTGTAAACTGTAAATGTAAATGTAATTGCAGTATTGACTTCGGGGGCGGGGTGAAAACATATGCATGCCACACTTTAAAAAAAAAACGTAAATATTCAAGGGCTATGGATAGGTTTGCAATGCACAGTGTGTGTGTGTGTGTGTGTGTGTGTGTGTGTGTGTGTGTGTGTGTGTGTGTGTGTGTGTGTGTGTATACTCTTCCAGTCAAAAGTGTGGACACATAATGGCTTTCTTTATTTCCATGACTACTTACATTGTAGATTCTCACAATAGGCATCAAAACAATCAATGAACACATATGGAATGATCTAGTAACCAAAAAAAATGTGACTAAACTAAATATGTTTCATATTTTTGATTCTTCAAAATAGCCTTTGCTTTGATTACTGCTTTTCACACTTTCTTGGTATTCTCCGGTTGAGCTTCATGATAGTCACCTGAAATGTTTTCCCAACAGTCTTTAGGCACCTGTTGGCCGTTTTGCCTTCACTCTGCGCTCCATCCCATCCCAAACCATCTCGATTGTGTTTAGGTCCGTTTAGGCATAATTACAGATGTGTGCACACACACACACACACACACACACACACACACACACACACACACACACACACACGAGAGAGATGTTTCCTCCCGACGTAACTACGATTGGCCAGCCAATATTCTCAAGCTTAGATCAACTTGAAAATGGAACAAACAAACAACAAGACTGTTCACAAACACGTGTGTTGCTTTTTGTAATCCACAAAGAAGGACATTAGTATGGCTAATCAGGTTAGCACACTGCACCGAGAGGACATGTTAAATTAGGCCTAGTATTAGCGAAACTCTGACTTTACAAAGATCGCTTGTAACATGGTCTCTCCCTCCTGTCTGAGCAAAATACATGTGCACGCAAACGCTCCACCGTTGTGTGATCCACCATGTTATCTGTTCATATAAATAACGCACTGAAAACAAGCTCATGAAACAGAACTCACTTTGGTCTTGATTGAACTGCAGGCTGTTGACTCCCCGCTGCTGTGCCATGATTTGAAAGGTTCTTTTTGTGTGTGACAGGAGTATGAAAGTAACAGCTAAAGGATGTAAACACTCCTGTTTACAACACTATACCGAGCCTACGACGTGTAGTCACGTGGTCGTTTGACGTCTGACGCGTCATTCTGGCTCAGCTGACTGTGTGGAGAAAAGCGGTCTATTTGAAAGTTCAGGAATTTAGAGGTAAGGATGCGACTTTGAACAAATCCGTCAAGTTATTCTGATCATTTCATCCGAATTCAATGGCATCATTGTAATACAGAATTATGATTATTTATGACATTGTTTCATATTCGGGAAAAAAATGATAACGCATCCAAAAATGATCAGCATTGATTAACTATGGCAACATTCATTCATTCATCTTCTACCGCTATATCCGATCTTCCCTCGGGTCACGGGGAGTCTGTGCCTATCTCAGGCGTCTATGGGGATTAAGGCAGGATACACCCTGGATGGAATGCCAACCCATCGCAGGGCACACACACACACACACACACACACACACACACACACACACACACACACACATTCACATACTAGGGACAATTTTCCAAGGTGCCAATCAACCTACCGTGCATGTTTTTTTGGACCGTGAGGAAACTGGAGAACCCAGAGAAAAAACCCCTGAGGCACGGGGAGAACATGCAAACTCCACACACACACATGGCCGAGACGGGAATCGAAACCGGACCCTGGCGGTGTGAGGCGAACGTGCTAACCACTAAACCACCGTGCCCCACTGAATGATAACATTTTTCACTATAATGCTGATTACCATTAGCTGCAATCTTCTCCTAGGAGGGGTGTAGTTCAGTGGTTTAAGGCGCTGGGCTACTGATTGGAAGGTCGGAGGTTCGAGCCACAGTATCACCAAGCTGCCACTCTTGGGTCCTTGAGAAAGTCCCTTAACTCTCTGTGCTCCAGGGGGCGCCGTGTCATGGCTGACCCTGCATTCTGACCCCAATTTCTAAAACCCAGCTGATATATAGAACTAATTTCGCTGTGTTGTAATGTATATGTGACAAATAAAGACTATTCTACTAAACTGAAGGTATGGTCTATAATCAAAAATCCTCCAGAATGTTTTTAGTAATTCTAACAGACAGGGCCTATATTATTTCAAAAACCTTAGTTGTTCCAATACAGCTCCTAGAACTCTTAGATCTGCCAAGTTCTTTTAAATCACATGGTCCTGGTCCAGATTAAGAGGTGATCGTGCATTTGCTACACCACAACTTCAGAACTAGTTGTCTGTCACTTTGTGTTCTTGCTGTTGTGACGTTCTAGTTTCATGAAGTATCTTTCTGTTTGTTTCTTAACATTAGGGCAAAAGATTAATGATTTAAACATGTCAGAAGCATCACAATAAGAACATTTGTTTGATGTAATTTGTTTATTTGACAGAAATGCATGACAAACTAGCTTTTACCAGATTAAATCTTATATTCAGACTTGTTCAAAACTTCCATTATTTTGCTCTTCTTAACTACACATATCATTTTGGATATGACATTTTTCATTGCCTACATTTGTGGTACTTATTTTGATGTATCTGAATCATTTCTTTAAAGTGTTTAGAATCTTATCTTCAACTGAACGCTTCTTGGCGAAGAGGTGATTTGGTTCCCTGTGCAAATCAGGTTGGATCTTGAACATCGGTGCTCCCATGGGCCAGCGGAAGCCCTCAAGTCCATCCATACCAGCAGTACCATGGCCAAGGTCCTGGGGACAGGGCTTCTTTTGCAGCAGCTGAAACAGTGCAAGCATATCAGGGCCTAGCCTAGCTACAAGTGCAGCCCGGACTACTTCCACTATCTCCTCATCACATTCCAGTAGACATTGCAGCAGTGTGCTGTAGTACCTACAATGAAAACAATTGAACAGTGAATGATACAATTTGGATGAGTAGCAATTCAGATAAGCATTTTAAACATGGAACTTAATAATAAATAAATAAATAAATAATGCATTCAGACACGGTGGCTTAGTGTTAGCACGTTTGCCTCACACTTCCAGGATCCGGGTTCGATTCCCGTCTCGGCCATATGTGTGTGGAGTTTGCATGTGCAAAAACATGCACGGTAGGTTGATTTGCACCTTGGAAAATTGTCCCTAGTGTATGAATGTGTAATGCCCCTAGACGCCTGAGATCTCCCCACAGACGCACAGTCTCCCCGTGACCCGAGGGAAGATCGGATAAAGATGATGAATGAATGAATGAATAGATGCATTGCACCGCTTAAGGTTATGCCTTAAAGCCTAGCAAATACTTTATTGGTGCACGGAGACGTATCTTCACTTCTTGTTTGTAAGATTTGTTGTCAGATTTGCCAGCCAGTTAGAAAACATTTATAGTTATTTTTTTGTAAAAATTTTTCCAGGTTTTCAGATGATTACACAATTCCTGGAATTTTAGGAGGAATAGTGAAAAACTTTTTTGGATGTCCAAGATGGCAGAAAGTCTGATTAGGTAGAAATGATGTCATCTCCTATAGGAAATCCAAATATTAAACACCTTTTTTTTTTTACATTTTGGGCAGTTGTGTTCCGATGTCATGAGCACGAATTTACATGAATTCAAATTATGTCCAAATTTTAATCAAAGGTGTGTCTACATTTTTTTACCAGATGGTTCTTTGTGCTGCCACATCTGAGCCAGAATGAAAAAGATCCAGTGGCAGAAAAATAAGTATAAGCAAAGGTAGAATAGTATACAGTCATGGCATATCATATGCACCTTATAAAAAATAAATAAATAAAAATGAAGCCTGTGAGACTAAGCACTGTGAAACAATTGCTTTGTCTTTACCCAAATATAAATTGTTTTGAGGGTTTCTGTCATCTTATTATTCATTAAGCCTTATCTATTCATTCAGAACACTGAATAGTATTTAACCCATTCACACAATACATCTGTTTTGTTTGTTTATGTAGTTTTGTGTGCCTGCCAATCAACTACAATTTGTAAAATATCAATTCAATAATAATTATCATAATAATTATCCATGACAATGTGTTGATTCTATTCACAAATATCCTTAAGGACCAGTGATCAGAGCTATTGCAAAAATGTTATTTACCTGTTTGGAAAATGTCTGGGAATCTGCACCACCTCTCCAATGACATCTGGGTTTGAGCGCGCTACCTCACAGATGTCCATTTTTTTGTAACACTCCTCTTGTACGTCCGTAATCATTTTTTGGAACGTGCTACAGCGTCGAATCGTCTGAAAAACTCTGGAAGTGATGCCACTGGAAATGCACTTGATGCTCTCCTTAAAAAAGGTCTTGCCCTACACAAGATTCACATCATTTGTCATTTAAAACGTACCTTGTATAAAAATGGGTGTATAGAAATATAACAATTGGAAAGCCATTCAATCAATGACGTTCTTTAAAGTTTCGTTACCTCTGTGTTAAAATCTGCTGCTGAATGAAGGAAAATGTTACAGAGGTCATGCATTCCCTCAGTGTCACAAGTCGAATTTTCCAGGCAGGAGAATGTGCTACAACCTGCTTGTGGAGCGCTGTTCAGACAGCGGACCATTTCCGCTAGACCATATGAAAAAGCAACTTAAACACAGTTCTAAATATATAAATGCATCGATTTATTAATAAGTAAATAAATACTTACATGGGCTGTTGGCGGCAAACCGTGCTTTTCTTATTGCAGGTGCATACTGTTCCGTTTTAACAGCAGATAAAGACGAGACAAGGAATACCAGGAAAACAATACTTAAAAGCATTTTGAGAATGCTTTGGCTAAATGTGTCTAACTGTTAAAGTCTTAGATGGTGGTTTTTGGTTTGAGGCGGGACTGAAAACACAGGTTTATATATACAGCTTGCTAGTTTTTGATTAACAGGTCATTAGTCTTTCGTCCCTTAAAGTGTTCAGTCAGAGATAAGTATCTGGGACAAACCCGAACAGAATCTTTCCATAGTCTCATGCATATTCATAATTCCTAATGAAAGTTTCCTGTAGTTTTCCCACCTTTTGGTTCCATTTTATCACTCAACAAATCCTGTCCTTGTAACATACATTATAATCTGGATATACTTTTATGAACATACAGTGGTGTGAAAAACTATTTGCCCCCTTCCTGACTTTTTATTCTTTTGCATGTTTGTCACACAAAATGTTTCTGATCATCGAACACATTTTAATATTAGTCAAAGATAACTCAAGTAAACACAAAATGCAGTTTTTAAATGAATGTTTTTATTATTTAGTGAGAAAAAAAATCCAAACCCACATAGCCCTGTGTGAAAAAGTAATTGCCCCTGCACCTAATAACTGGTTGGGCCACCCTTAGCAGCAATAACTGCAATCAAACGTTTGCGATAACTTGCAACAAGTCTTTTACAGCGCTCTGGAGGAATTTTGGCCCACTCATCTTTGCAGAATTGTTGTAATTCAGCTTTATTTGAGGGTTTTCTAGCATGAACCGCCTTCTTAAGGTCATGCCACAGCATCTCAATGGGATTCAGGTCAGGACTTTGACTAGGCCACTCCAAAGTCTTCATTTTGTTTTTTTTCAGCCATTCAGAGGTGGATTTGCTGGTGTGTTTTGGGTCATTGTCCTGCTGCAGCACCCAAGATCGCTTTGAGTTGACGAACAGATGGCCGGACATTCTCCTTCAGGATTTTTTGGTAGACATTAGAATTCATGCTTCCATCTATCACAGCAAGCCTTCCAGGTCCTGAAGCAGCAAAACAACCCCAGACCATCACACTACCACCACCATATTTTACTGTTGGTATGATGTTCTTTTTATGAAATGCTGTGTTACTTTTACGCCAGATGTAACGGGACACGCACCTTCCAAAAAGTTCAACTTTTGTCTCGTCAGTCCACAAGATATTTTCCCAAAAGTCTTGGCAGTCATTGAGATGTTTTTTAGCAAAATTAAGACGAGCCTTAATGTTCTTTTTGCTTAATAGTGGTTTGCGTCTTGGAACTCTGCCATGCAGGCCATTTTTGCCCAGTCTCTTTCTTATGGTGGAGTCGTGAACACTGACCTTAATTGAGGTAAGTGAGGCCTGCAGTTCTTTGGATGTTGCCCTGGGATCTTTTGTGACCTCTCGGATGAGTTGTCTCTGCGCTCTTGGGGTAATTTTGGGCGGCCGGCCACTCCTGGAAAGGTTCACCACTGTTCCATGTTTTTGCCATTTGTGGATAATGGCTCTCACTGTGGTTCGCTGGAGTCCCAAAGCTTTAGAAATGGCTTTATAACCTTTACCAGACTGATGGATCTCAATTACTTTTGTTCTCATTTCTTCCTGAATTTCTTTGGATCTTGGCATGATGTCTAGCTTTTGAGGTGCTTTTGGTCTACTTCTCTGTGTCAGGTAGCTTCTGTTTAAGTGATTTCTTGATTGAAACAGGTGTGGCAGTAATCAGGCCTGGTGGTGGCTACAGAAAAACTCACATAAAATATGATAAACCACAGTTAAGTTATTTTTTAACAAGGGGGGCAATCACTTTTTCACACAGGGCTATGTGGGTTTGGATTTTTTTCTCACTAAATAATAAAAACATTCATTTAAAAACTGCATTTTGTGTTTACTTGTGTTATCTTTGACTAATATTAAAATGTGTTCGATGATCAGAAACATTTTGTGTGACAAACATGCAAAAGAATAAAAAGTCAGGAAGGGGGCAAATAGTTTTTCACACCACTGTAACATAAAAGCATAATTAGCAAATCTTCTGTTAACAGTGAAAAAAAAAGGAACAATGCCATATCTTCATGCATGTGTTAAGGGAGCAAATATCAGACACTGGCAGGGATGTTATTTGAAAGACTTTAGCAGGGTGAGATTATCATTCATTCATTCACCGCTACATCCGATCTTCCCTCCGGTCACAGGGAGTCTGTGCCTATCTCAGGCGTCTATGGGCGTTAAGGCAGGATACACCCTGGATGGAATGCCAGCCCATCGCAGGACACACACATACACACACATTCATACACTAGGGACCATTTTTCCAAGGTGCCAATCAACCTACCGTGCATGTTTTTGGAGCCGGTTTTGGGGGAAACCGGAGAACCCGGAGAAAAAAACCCCCTGAGGCACGGGGAGAACATGCAACATGGCCGAGAAGGGAATCGAACCAGGGTGAGATTAGACTTTTTATAAGTAGAATATTCTACATAGACTTTGGTTAACTTCTACGTAGGTATATTGGGAGAGGTGCAGTTTGGTGAGGTATGTCATTCGTAATAATAACATTTTATCGGTGCATTGTAGAACACTGAGCTACTTTATAAAAGTATAGTCTTTGTAAGAAATAACTGAAACTCTATTACTCAAGTTTTGAGGCTTGGTTCATACACTTTAAAATATTTCATATTTAAGTTGAATTAACTTTTTTATTTATATTGTTTACAAATACACCTTTAGATTTGGTATATTCATAAATTCATTCATTCATTCATTTTCTACCGCTTTATCCGATCTTCCCTCGGGTCACGGGGAGTCTGTGCCTATCTCAGCCTGTGCCTGCATTAAGGCAGGATACACCCAGGATGGAATGCCAACCCATCGCAGGACACACACACACACACACACACACACATTCATACCCTAGGGACAATTTTCCAAGCTGCCAATCAACCTACCGTGTATGTTTTTGGACCGGGGGGGAAACCAGAGAAAAACCCCCTGAGGCACGGGGAGAACATGCACAAACTCCACACACACATGGCCGAGACAGGAATTGAACCTGGACCCTGGCAGTGTGATTCAAACATACTAACCACTAAGCCACCGTGCCTCTTATTCATAAATTCAATGCAATTTTTGTAAACAAAAAGAGTAGCTCAAATGGTCTCTGCAAGAGTAATTTATTAAAAGTAAAGTAAAAGAAAGCGCCGGCGACACCCTTCTCTTGTGGACAAAAGGTACATAAGTGGAGGGGAGTGGAGCATGCCCTTCTGCTTTTGTCCCCCCTTCATATATTAGTAAAACAGGAAGTCTTATTCGTATACAAATGTCAGAAACAGTCTGATCCTATGTGTGAAGTCAAGCTCATGTACAGTTGTTTCACCCCCATCTTATTTCGCTTAGTTCCTTCTTTTCACCTGGATTTACACCTGGATTTCACTAAGCCACGGTGGCTTAGTGGTTAGCACGTTCGCCTCACACCGCTAAGATCTGGGTTCGATTCCCGTCTCGGCCATGTACGTGTGGAGTTTGTGCATGTTCTCCCCGTGCCTCAGGGGTTTTTTTCTCTGGGTTCTCCTGTTTCCTCCCGGTCCAAAAGCATGCACGGTAGGTTGATTGGCACCTTGGAAAATTATCCCTAGTGTATTAATGTGTGTGTGTGTGTCCTGCGATGGGTTGGCATGGGATAGGCACAGTCTCCCTGTGACCCGGATATAGCGGTAGAAGATGAATGAATGAATGAATATTATTGGGGCTAAGTGGAGAAAATCAACTTCAATTTAGTAAGGAATATATAGATTGGACTGTGGAGAATTGGGAAGGTCTGATGTGCCCAGATTTACCCTGCTCTACAGTGATGTGGCATTAAATACAAGCCTGTGGGGCACTGCTATGATCTGGTGTTGCTGCAATTGGTCAGGTAATTCAGCTGAGAATGAGAATGTCACCTGACTACCCGAATATACTGAATGAGCCGGATATTGCATCACTGGATTTTTTTTTCCGTCCCTTCACTGCTATTCCTGTAAGTTTATCTCTGGGGAAAAAAAAACAATGAATACAAGCACTATTGTCTACCTCTTTATTTGCAGGTTCCACTATTATGTGAAGGTGTTTTCTAAATCCTGGAACATGCCTGTGGCCTATTTACTTACTTTCCACATGAACAGAGGACAGACAGTGATGTTGGAAGATAAGGCAAGAGGTAAGGATCTGAAATCAGTTAAGGTTTTCCACACCAAACCCATCTAATGTTGGTTTCCGGGCTATAATAAAGCTGGGAATGTGACAATGCACGTAACAAAACTGTGATCCAAGACAGAATTAGAATTAAATGTAGGCCATGCCATAATAGAGTGTGAGAAAGTTTTATCTTCGAAACAAGAACAATGCCTCTTCCCACTATTGCTTTTTAGTGCAGGTGGGGTATTTTTAGTGCATGTGATGGTTTTTTGGAAACCACCAATGTTGCACAGCAATTTTGTGCTCAGGATGGACCGTTTGTATGTTTTAGAATAAATGCTGTTTGAATATATTTCCAAAAAATATATGAATCAAAGAAAGACAGATATGAAATTGCACAAATTTAATATACAGGATAGCATCTGTAACGGTATAATGAAATTGCACAATAAATAAACATGTAAACTGTTGACAACTTAACAACTCCTTGCACAATCGTTATCACCTCCCCAAATGGGTCATAGTTAGCTCAGATCATTTCAAGTTGAATAATAATTAAAATAGCTAAAGTGAGAAGGACTAAGGGGGCACGGTGGCTTAGTGATTAGAATGTTCGCCTCACACCTGCCAGGGTCCGGGTTCGATTCCCGTCTCGGCCATGTGTGTGTGGAGTTTTGCATGTTCTCCCCGTGCCTCAGGGGGTTTTTCTCCAGGTTCTCCGGTTTCCTCCCCCGGTCCAAAAACATGCACGGTAGGTTGATTGGCAACTTGGAAAATTGTCCCTAGTGTGTGAATGTGTGTGTGTGTGTGTGTGTGTGACCTGCGATGGTTTGGCATTCCATCCAGGGTGTATCCTGCCTTAATCCCCATAAACGCCTGAGATAGGCACAGACTCCCCGTGACCCGAGGGAAGATCGGATAAAGCGATAGAAGATGAATGAATGAATTAATAAATGTGTGTAAGCTCGCATCAAATGCTTATAACAAAAGGTTATACGCGCTGATTTTTAAAATTCAGAATCTTTGTCTTTGTGTGTAAAGAAATTAAATCAGCATGACTCTATATCACAAATATGACCAAATCTAACCAAACTAACACTAACGCTAACCCTCTGCTCTGATGATGACGGTGGATACTACAGCCCCCAGCCGTGACTGCTGTCTGGACTGTTATTTAGTTCTAGTCAAGATCAAGGCAAGAGGATTCCAGCCATATTTCGTACAATATATACTGAAATGAAACAACGTTACTCCAGTAGCATGGTAATCTATGAAATGACAGGTTTTCTCTAATCAAGATTTACACAAACATATACAGACCTAAATACAGGAGTGCAAAGTAAAACGTGAACACTGGATCTTGCCATGTCTTGATGTATTTTGTGTGCAGAATCATTGTTGTGTTTTATCTGGGTTTTGTTTTGTTTTTTTTTTGCAATATAAGCAGTTCTGACACCCGTTTCTAATTATAGGAAATTATATTGCAAATGTATTAGATATCAAATAATTATTTTGGACTGTCTAGGGGTGTAGTCATGATTCACCAGGAGTAAAATAAAAGAATACAGTAAAAAACTTGTCAGTTGAAAAGGTACTTTTTACTCCTCTGGGAACAAAAATATAATGGTACCTTAAAAAGTCCTTAAGGTACAACTACGGCCCCAAAACAAAAGTTACTGACTAGAGGTACAAAAATGTACCCTTCAGGGTACCACCCCAGCGACGGCCACTTATACCTAAAAAGGTACAGCATGGTTTAAGAGCGTGAAAGAGCAAACATTTCAAGGTGAGGGAACGGTAGAATGGGCGAGGAGTAAAAGGAGAGGGGGTTATATATAAGAACTAATTAAACGATACAGGTGTGTATTTAGAAAGTGTTCGAATCTTAACGAGGATACTGAGAGCTAAAGGGGGCGTGGCTGGAGGATCCCTGACAGGGGTTAGTCATGCACAATGGCAAAGGATATCTGTACATTTGTGGGCACAACCTGAAATTCAGAAACATTCCATTTTCTGAGCTTTATTTTTCAGAATTCTTTTCTTTACATCAATTATGAGTTTAGTTTGGAAACCTTTCCTTTGACATTTTTTTTTTGGTTACAATTTGGTACACAATCACACTTCTATGAATTTTTATTATTATGGATTATGGATTATGCATTCCATTATGGATTGGCATTGAATGTAAAAATTCAATAGCTACTTATATTTCAAACATTTCAAGTTAAGAAGCTTTTATTGTCATTTCAACCATATACATATATATATATACATCATATACAATATATATATATATATATACATATATACATATATACATATATACATATATATATATATATATATATACATATATATATATACATATATATATATAAAATCACACACATAGGTGTTTTAATAGATCTTAAACTTCTGCAAAGGTAGTGGGTAAAGGAAACAAACGAGACAAGAGTCAAAGTAGTCAAAAACCAAAACTTTTCACACTTATACTGATATCATATCCTGTTTTTAATTATGAGGTACTGAGTGTGGATTAACGAGTGTGGGGAAACAATTCAGAACTGAAAGTACAAGGCACATTTTTTTTTTAACAGAACAAGGGTAAGGGTGTGTGTGTGTTAATGATGTCATCAGCTTTGCATGTTGGGTGTCTGAACATATCTCTCATGCAAGAACCTGATGGTCACTCAGTAAGATCTGGTGATCCTGAATACAGTTCTATAACTGTTCTATAAGGTCAGCCATCACTCCAACCCTGAGTTTATGCAAATGCCATGTAGGGCGGCATTTTCTAAATAGGAATTGAGATCACGATTATCACACAATTCTCAGGTGTTCAACAAAGATCTGTTCCCATCTACAAAAAAGTGCTGAAGTAACAAAAATAAGTCTACCAATAATTATTTTAAAAATACCAATAACATGTGAACGTAGCATGATCTGAATGCAGGGAAAAAAGCTGGTTTTTACTCCTGCGTGGAGTGAATGTTGTGTGCCTACGACACCATCGTGAGCGTTTATACTTCTGTGTCTATGTAAAATGGTAATGAAGAATCATGTTTATATTTGTGTTTATATTTTTCCTCACTTCTTCGATGATCCTCTCGGCTGCTTGGTCCATGGCCATGCTTTGTTTTTTTAACTATGGACTTGGCAGTACGGAGGAATACGCCGTAATACATACGATGCCACACCGGAAATACGCTGCCAAGCCGACCAATCACAGACCTCAGGCTCTGCGGTGGCGAGAGGTGACCGTCAACATTACGGAATCGAAACAAAAAGAACCCGGAGAAAAACTCCCTGAGGCACGGGGAGAACATGCAAACTCCACACACACATGGCCGAGACGGGAATCGAACCCGGACCTTGGCGGTATGAGGCGAGCATGCTAACCACTAAACCACCGTGCCCACATGAAACGTCATACATTATCGAAATTAGTCCTGATTTATCGGTATGTTTTTTTTTAAAGGGTAATTACTTGCTTTATAAAATAATTATTCATACTACCCAAATGTCTGGCCTTTATTAAACAAGTCATTTACAGTGTGACCCGTGATACCATTATGATTGCATATATCACTAGATAATACAACCTATACTTGAGTAGTTCCTTCTAGTACAGCTTCAAGTGACCCGTTACTGTGTCCACAAGGTCTGCGGGTCCTGGTCCTATACCTAGTACCGTTCTTGAGCCAGGAGCGATTTGTGTTCTTCCTGCGTCTTGAATAAGACTAACTGGCAGGCCAACTTGTTTGGCATGGGACAAAAGCTCCAGCAGTGTGTCCTCATCTGGCACCTTTAACACCACTTTAGGCTGCCCGTAGTATTCCCACTGTTTCAGAAGCTCCGGGTTTCTCCGCTGCACCTGCTTGTAGGCCGACACCGCTGCGTGCGAACACTGTGCGGCCACTTTCCCTTTACCCATTTTCAAGTCAGTGCGAACGATTAGGACCATCTTGAATTCACCACTTTCACCCATAACGCATGTTTGATCCGCATGTTCAGCTTCTCCGCAGTTTCCCGCCATTCCCCGGACAGATTGTCGTCCTCGTAAATACCAGCCAAGGCAGAGACCGCAGCCCACGCTGAACGCACCCAGGGCCACCGTACTGCTCTGCAAAGCCATGCTGAGAAACATCACAAAACACACACACACACAGAGAAAAACAACACACACACAAAGAAAAAACACACACACACAAAGAGAAAAAAAAAAACACACAGAGGAAAAAAACACACAAAGAGAAAAACACACAAATAAAAAACACACAAAGAGAAAAAAAAAACACACACAGAGAAAAAAAACACAGAGGAAAAAAACACACAGAGAAAAAAAAACACACACAAGAGAAAAAAAAACACACACAAGAGAAAAAAAAACACACACAGAGAAAAAAAAACACACACAGAGAAAAAAAAACACACACAAATAAAAAAAACACACACACAGAGATAAAAAACACACACAGAGAAAAAAAACACACACACAGAGAAAAAAAACACACACACAGAGATAAAAAAAAAAAACACACACACAGAGATAAAAACACACACACAGAGAAAAAACACACACATAAAGAAAAACACACGTTGTTTAGACATCGTTCAGAAGAAAACATCTTTTGTCTGTAAAAAAACAAATCTTCGCTTCTGTGAATGACTTTTGGCACAAGTTGAAGAGAATATAATTTACACATAAAAGAGAATAATAAAAGTTACTTTACACGGTTTTGATGAAAGATTTGTTTAAACTGTGATTAAACAAATATTAATGACAATTTGTTTTTTACCATGCCATGATTCTGCGTCGTCTTCTTCTGCTGCTAATTGTTTGACTAGCGGTTGGCAAACCAACTTCAAGGTGCACATTCCGCCACCTACAGGATTGGAGTATGGCGCGGGAACGCAGGCAATCCGGGGTTTAGGTGTGTTCTCTAAAGACACCTACGTTTGGGCGAGAGATACGTTTGATACGTTTGGGCGAGAGACTGCCCATACACTCCCTACTGCCCCATACTACTCCCTACTGCCCCTTACTGCTCTCTACTGCCCCCTACTCCCTACTGCCCCTACTGCCCCTACTCCCTTACTGGCCCCACTGCTCCCTACTGCTCCCTACTGCCCCATACTGCTCCCCACTGCCCCATACTGCTCCCTACTGCCCCCCCTCCCTACTAGCTCCCCCCTACTGCTCCCTACTGCCTACTGCCCCCCTACTGCCCTACTGCCCCCTACTGCCCCATACTACTCCCTACTGCCCCATACTGCTGCCCCTACTGCCCCACTGCTCCTACTGCTCCCTACTGCCCCATACTACTCCCTACTGCCCCCTACTGCTCCCTACTGCCCCCTACTGCTCCCTACTGCCCTCTACTGCCCCATACTACTCCTTACTGCTCCCTACTCCTCCTTACTGCTCCCTTACTGCTCCCTACTGCCCCCTACTGCCCCACTCTCCTTACTGTCCTACTCCCTACTGCCCCATACTACCCCTACTGCTCCCTTCTGCCCCCTACTGCTCCCATATACTCCCCTACTCCCATACTACTCCCTACTGCTCCCTACTGCTCCCTACTGCTCCCTTACTGCCCCCTACTGCTCCCTACTGCCCGCTACTGCTCCCTACTGCTCCCTACTGTCCCCTACTACCCTCTACTGCCCCCTACTGCTCCCTACTGCCCCCTACTGCTCCCTACTGCTACCTCCTACTGCCCCCTACTGCCCCCTACTACCCCCTACTGCCCCCTACTGCCCCCTACTGCCCCCTACTGCTACTGCTCCCTACTGCTCCCTACTGTCCCCTACTACCCCCTACTGCCCCTACTGCTCCCTACTGCCCCTACTGCTCCCTACTGCTCCCCTGCCCCTACTACTGCTCCCTACTGCCCCATACTACTCCCTACTGCCCCACTGCTCCCTACTACTCCCTACTGCCCCATACTACTCCCTACTGCCCCATACTACTCCCTACTGCCCCATACTACTCCCTACTGCCCCATACTACTCCCTACTGCCCCATACTACTCCCTACTGCCTCCATACTACTCCCTACTGCCCCTACTACTGCTCCCTACTGCCCCTATACTACTCCCTACTGCCCCTGCCCTACTACTGTAACTACCTGCCCCCTACTGCCCCTATACTACTCCCCTGCCCCTACTGCCCCCTACTACCCCTACTGCTCCCTACTGCTCCCTACTGTCCCTACTACCCCCTACTGCTGCCCCCTACTACCCCCTACTGCCCCCTACTGCCCCATACTGCTCCCTACTGCCCCCTACTGCTCCCTACTGCCCCCTACTCCCTACTGCCCCTACGCTCCCTACTGCCCCCTACTGCTCCCTACTACCCCCTACTGCTCCCTACTGCCCCCTACTACCCCCTACTGCCCCCTACTCCCCCCTACTGCCCCCTACTGCCCCCTACTACCCCCTACTGCCCCCTACTGCCCCTACTGACCCTACCCCCTACTGCCCCCTACTGCCCCCTACTGCCCCTACTGCCCCTACTGCCCTCCTACTGCTGCCCCTACTGCCCCATACTGCCCCTACTGCTCCCTACTGCCCCATACTACTCCCTACTGCCCCTACTGCTACTGCTCCCTACTCCCCCCTACTGCTCCCTACTGCCCCCTACTCCCTACTGCCCCCTACTGCCCCTACTGCCCCTACTGCTCCCTACTGCCCCTACTGCCCCTATACTGCTCCTACTGCCCCTACTGCTCCCTACTGCTCCCTACTGCCCCATACTGCCCCTTACTGCTCCCTACTCCTCTACTCCCCTACTGCTCCCTACTGCCCCCTACTGCTCCCTGCCCTCTGCCCCCTACTGCTCCCTACTGCCCTACTCCCTACTGCTCCCTACTCCCTACTGCCCCTACTCCCTACTGCCCCTACTGCCCCTACTGCTCCCTACTGCCCCCTACTCCCTACTGCCCCATACTACTCCCTACTGCCCCATACTACTCCCTACTGCCCCATACTACCCCTACTGCTCCCCCTACTGCCCCTACTCCCTACTACTCCCTACTGCCCCACTGCCCCCTACTGCCCCTACTCCCTACTGCCCCATGCTCCCCCTACTACTGCCCCCTACTGCCCCCTACTGCTCCCTACTGCTCCCTACTCCCTACTGCCCCTACTGCTCCCTACTGCTGCCCCTACTCCCTACTGCCCCCTACTGCTCCCTACTGCCCCCTACTGCTCCCTACCCCTACTGCTCCCTACTCCCCTGCCCCTCCCCTACTGCCCCCCCTACTCCCTACTGCTCCCCCTACTACTCCCTACTGCCCCCTACTGCCCCCTACCCCCCTACTGCTCCCTACTGCCCCATACTGCCCCTACTCCCTACTGCCCCTACTGCCCTACTGCCCCATACTGCTCCCTACTGCCCCATACTGCTCCCTACTACTCCATACTGCCCCCTACTGCTCCCTACTGCCCCTACCTCCCACTGCCCTCTACTGCCCCATACTACTGCCCCTTACTGCTCCCTACTCCTCCTTACTGCTCCCCACTCCTCCTTACTGCTCCCTACTGCTCCCTACTGCCCCATACTACCCCTTACTGCTCCCTACTCTTAACTCCCCTTACTGCTGCCCCCTACTCCCCTTACTGCTCCCTACTGCCCCCTACTGCTCCCTACTGCTCCCTACTGCCCCCTACTGCTGCCCCTACTGCCCCTACTGCCCCTACTGCTCCCTACTGCCCCCTACTGCTCCCTACTGCCCCCTACTGCCCCCTACTGCTCCCTACTGCCCCCTACTACTCCCTACTGCCCCATACTGCTCCTTACTGGCCCATACTGCTCCCTACTGCCCCATACTACTCCCTACTGCCCCATACTGCTCCTTACTGCCCCTACTGCCCATACTGCTCCCTACTGCCCCATACTGCCCCCTACTACTGCCCCTACTGCCCCTATACTGCTCCCTACTCCCCTTACTGCCCCATACTACTCCCTACTGCCCCATACTACTCCCTACTGCCCCATACTACTCCCTACTGCCCCATACTACTCCCTACTGCCCCATACTACTGCTCCCTACTGCCCCACTGCCCCCTACTACTGCCCCCTACTGCCCCCTACTGCTCCCCTACTGCTGCCCCTACTGCTCCCTACTGCCCGCTACTGCTCCCTACTGCTCCCTACTGTCCCCTACTACCCTCTACTGCCCCCTACTGCTCCCTACTGCCCCTACTGCCCCTACTGCCCCTTACTGCTCCCTACTGCTCGTGTCCCTCCTGCCCCTACTGCTCCCTACTCCTGCCCCTACCCCCTACTGCCCCCTACTGCCCCCTACTGCTCCTACTGCCCCCTACTGCCCCCTACTGCTGCCCCTACTGCTCCCTACTGCCCCCTACTGCTCCCTACTCCCTACTGCTCCCACTCCTCCTTACTGCTCCCTACTCCCTACTGCTCCTTACTGGCCCATACTGCTCCCTACTGCCCCATACTACTCCCTACTGCCTCCTACTGCTCCCTACTGCCCCTACTGCCCCATACTACTCCCTACTGCCCCATACTGGCCCTACTCCCTACTGCCCCATACTACTCCCTACTGCCCCACTCCCTACTGCCTCCTACTGCTCCCTCCCTACTGCCCCACTGCCCTCTACTACTCCCTACTGCCCCATACTACTCCCTACTGCCCCATACTACTCCCTACTGCCCCATACTACTCCCTACTGCCCCATACTGCTCCCTACTGCCCCATACTGCGCCCTACTGCCCCATACTGCTCCCCACTGCCCCATACTACTCCCTACTGCCCCATACTACTCCCTACTGCCCCATACTACTCCCTACTGCCCCATACTACTCCCTACTGCCCCATACTACTGCTCCCTACTGCCCCATACTGCTCCCATACTACTCCCTACTGCCCCATACTACTGCTCCCTACTGCCCCACTGCCCTTACTGCCCTACTCCCTACTGCCCCATACTGCCCCCTACTGCTCCCTACTGCCCTACTGCCCCATACTACCCTTACTGCTCCCTACTCCTCCTACTGCTCCCCACTCCTCCTACTGCTCCCTACTGCCCCCTACTGCCCCATACTACCCCTTACTGCTCCCTACTCCTCCTTACTGCTCCCCACTCCTCCTTACTGCTCCCTACTGCCCCCTACTGCCCCTACTGCTCCCTACTCCCTACTGCTCCCTGTCCCTGCCCCCTACTGCTCCCTACTGCCCCTACTGCTCCCTACTGCTCCCTACTGCTCCCCTACTCCCTACTGCCCCTACCCCTACTGCCCTGCCCCCTACTGCCCCTACTGCCCCCTACTGCCCCCTACTGCCCCCTACTCCCTACTGCCCCTACTCCCTACTGCCCCCTACTGCCCCCTACTGCCCCCTACTGCCCCCTACTGCTCCCTACTGCCCCCTACTGCCCCTACTGCCCCTACTGCTCCCTACTGTCCCCTACTACCCCCTACTGCCTCCTACTGCTCCCTACTGCTCCCTACTGCCCCTACTGCCCCTACTGCTCCCTACTGCCCCATACTACTCCCTACTGCCCCTACTGCTCCCTACTCCCTACTGCCCCATACTACTCCCTACTGCCCCCTCCCTACTGCTCCCTACTCCTCCTTACTGCCCCTACTGCCCCCTCCCTACTGCCCCCTACTGCTCCCCCCTACTGCCCCCTACTGCCCCCTACTCCCTACTGCCCCCTACTGCCCCCTACTGCTCCCTACCCCCCTACTACCCCCTACTGCCTCCCTACTGCCCCCTACTGCTCCTACTGCTCCCTACTGCCCCCTACTACCCCCTACTGCCCCCTACTGCTCCCTACTCCCCTACTGCCCCCCCTACTGCCCTACTACCCCCTACTGCCCCCTACTGCTCCCTACTGCCCTCTACTGCCCCATACACCTACTCCTTACTGCTCCCTACTCCTCCTTACTGCTCCCTACTCCTCCTTACTGCTCCCTACTGCCCCCTACTGCCCCCTACTGCTCCCTACTGCCCCATACTGCTCCCTACCCCTTACTGCTCCCTACTCCTCCTCCCTACTGCTCCCTACTGCCCCTACTGCTCCCTACTGCCCCCTACTGCCCCCTACTGCCCCCTACTGCCCCTACTGCTGCCCCCTACCCCCTACTGCCCCCTACTGCTCCCTACTGCCCCTACTGCTCCCTACTGCCCCCTACTGCTCCCTACTGCCCCCTACTACTCCCTACTGCTCCCTACTGCTCCCTACTCCCTACTGCTCCCTACTGCTCCCTACAGGGTCCGGGTTCGATTCCCGCCTCGGCCATATATGTGTGTGGAGTTTGCATGTTCTCCCCTGCCTTAGGGGGTTTTTCTCCGGGTTCTCCGGTTTCCAAAAACATGCACGGTAGGTTGATTGGCACCTTGGAAAATTGTCCCTAGTGTATAAATGTGTATGTCAAAGTTAATGCCCATAGACGCCTGAGATAGACACAGGCTCCCCGTGACCCGAGGGAAGATCGGATAAAGCGGTAGAAAGTGAATGAATGAATGGACACACTCTGTACATTCTGTACATATTCCTAATCCTATAGAGAGAGTGCATTATTGTTTTCAGTCTCATTATGTTCTTATATACAGTCGATGTCTGTCCTTTCTTCTGCCCTGGAAGGCAAATTCCTTGTGTGGAGACATACTTGGTGATAAAGCTGTTTCTGAAAAATCCGCACTGCAAGTCCAAGGTGCGCTCCGTACTCTAATCCAGCAGGTGGCGCAATATCAACCTGCATGTTCGGTTTGTCAACCGCCATTTAAAGGAAAGAAGAAGAAGAAGAAGAAGAAGAAGAAGGAAAAGAAGTCTTTGTAGATTTACTCTTAAATCGGTAATTATTGTTCCAGTTGTGAAATGAAATCATCTCAGACACGTGCAGAGAAAGAATCATGTATCTCAGCTTTTTTATTTCATTACTTATCATAAACACTGCTGCTTTTGAGTCAGATAGCAGATGGTAGCGCGTTAGCATCCTGTTGGGAAAGTGTGCTTTTGTGTTCATGTTATTGTGTGTTTATTTACCAAACATCAAACATGCATTTGTAAAGATATATTTCATATAGTTAGATAAAGTATGAATGAAAACGTCTAGCACACACACACACACACACGTTCCATCTTTTTTCCTTTTTAAAATAGAAAACAGTCATATTAACAGGTAATATGTCTTCTCTTTTCGTGTGGTATATAATATATATATATATATATATAGATATATATATATATATATATATTGTGTGTGTGTATGAATGACATCCACATTTTTATCATGTGTGTGTACATATATTATGTATAGGGTGTGTGTATGTATATATATATAGTGTGTGTGTGTGTGTGTGTATATATATATATATATATATATATATATATATATCCACATTTTTTGTGTGGGTGTGTGTATATATATATATATATATATATGTGTGTGGTGTGTGATATATATATATATATATATATATATATATATATATATATGATATGAATGGCATACACATACACATTTCATCGCTAAAATTAAAATATCATAATGGTAATGTTTTTCCTTTTCGTACGCAGCAACATGACAGACACGTCATCACTGCACTTTGTGAGCTCGTATGCTTTCGAAGCCATTCAGAAGGTGGACGTGACGCGGCTGGCGGCTCTGAGCGATCCGGAGCTCAGACTCTTGCTGCCGTGCCTGGTGAGGATGGCTCTGTGTGCTCCAGCTGATCAGAGCAATGCTTGGGCCCAGGACAAGAAACAGATCCTGCGTTTGCTCTCTGGCGTGGAGGCGGTGAACTCTATAGTGGCTCTGCTTTCAGTGGATTTCCATGCTCTGGAGCAAGATGCCAGGAAAGAGCAGCAGCTTAGGTACACAACTGTCCTATTGTAATGTATACGTTTACTTATATACACTTGATATCTGTCATCATGACTAGTTTTTATTTGGTTATAAACCTTTTTGTCTCAAATATATATATAAAAAAAGGAGATGTTTGGTATCAAAACTGTTTTTCTTCATTGGTGATTCACAGGCATAAAGCAGGGGGGTCAAACAGTGAAAGTATCCTGGTCTCTCAGTTACAGCATGGCCTTGCCCTGGAGTTTGAACACAGTGATCCTCTTAGGCGACTCAGACTGGTTCTCAGTGAGCTACTGGCAATTATGAACAAGGTACCAAGATATATTTGTTGTTGTTGTTGTTGTTTTATGTTGTTGTTGTTGTTTTGTTTATTTGAATTGTACTCGTCTGTAAAATTAGCACACAATCACAAGTTTATATTTTCTGTGTACAGGTTGACCCCAACAAGGATTTTTTTCTCAAGTCTTCGGAACTGTTTGAAAGTCCAGTGTACCTGGAGGAAGTTGCCGATGTTCTTTGCATCCTTCAAGCAGGTGATTGCATCTGTTTTTTAGTCTTAAAAAAACAGCAGACTAAATATTCAGCCACCAAATAAAACAAAATACCATACAAAGTACTGCAGTAAAGATTTCTCTTATCAGTAAATTTCTCTGGGTTCCTATTCTTGTTTTGTGTTTTTTTTTTTGTTAATATCTTGCACTTGTGTGCATTTTTCTTATCTTGACACATAAAAAACATTACAAACATCATTTGGATTAGGAGCAGAATATATTATTCAAAAATAATCCTAGTCTTACTTTATATGATCAATAGAAATGTAGATATAATTTAAAATATAGTTTATTTTTGCAAAACATTCTGGGGGAAAAAACTGGAAAACACATTCTGCTGCTGTTTTTTGTTGTTGTTGTATTTATACTTTATTTGCAGGAATAAACCATATATGGAAAGTAAATTTTTTTTCTACTTCACATTCATCACTCCTCAAATTAGAATCAAAAATTCAGATTATGATATGCCAATAATCTTTTTCTGCATTCATTACATTTCTGTCTGAAAACTAATTAAGCCACATCTTCCTTGCAGAGCTGCCTTCTTTACTGCCTGTCATTGATGTTGCTGAGGCTCTACTTCACGTGCGAAATGGAGAGTGGTTTCTTTGCCTCCTTGTTGCCAATGTCCCAGACAGCTTCAATGAAGGTATTCAATCAACATAACTACTGAAGATTGAATGCACAATGTGTTGCTTGTATTTATAACAGGTTTTTTTGATTCCTGTACACATATCATGAGATTGTACAGGTGTTTTAATGGTAATTGCAAATATATACACACACACACATCACACTATATATATATATATATATATATATATATATATATATATATATATATATATATATATATATATATATATATATATATATATATATATATATATACACACACACACACACACACATTCATCTTCTACTGCTATATCCGATCTTCTCTCGGGTCACGGGGATCCTGTGCCTATCTCAGGCGTCTATGGGCATTAAGGCAGGATATACCCTGGATGGAATGCCAACTCATCGTAGGGCGCACACACACACATTCATACACTAGGGACAATTTTCCAAGGTGCAAATCAACCTACCGTGCATGTTTTTGGACCGGTGGGGGGGGGGGGGGGAACCGGAGAAAAAACCCCCTGAGGCACGGGGGGGAGAACATGCAAACTCCACACACACATGGCCGAGACGGGAATCGATCCCGGATCCTGGCGGTGTGAGGCGAATGTGCTAACCACTAAACCACCGTGCCCCTCACATATCATATTATTGATCTTTATTTTTGCATTATGGAATTTTTCCCCAAAATGAGAGAGATTACATTCTGACTTGATCACTATGAATTGTGGTAAAATGTGTATGCATTATCTATTAGTGTGTCGAGGTCTTATAAAGAGTGGTGAACGCCAAGATGAGGAGAGTGTTGGGGGGAGACACAGGACTGAGGCACTAAGGCAGCTGTGCCAGATGAACCCATCTCAAGCCTTTAACATCAGAGCTATGGCGGTAGGAATTCACAGCTATATCAAAAGCAGCTTGTGTTTAGGGCACAGAAAAGCTTTTACAGCCTTAATGTCACAATTGATAAATATTGAATATTATTCTAAATTTTTCCCTCTCGTTCTGCCCAGGTGGAAGAGTGTCATCTGCCAGGTTTAGGGGTGGCTCTGACTTTAGATTATAAGCCAGGCAGTGCAGACAAAGCTGTTAGTCCTTTGGTGTCCTATGTCAGTGGTCTGCTTTTGGGTACCAACAGCAAAGTCCGCACTTGGTTTGGTATATTTGTTCGCAACGGGCAACAGGTAAGAAATTACATTCATTGATACCGTTTAAAACGTGTGTGAGCTCATATACAGGTGCATCTCAATAAATTAGAACGTTATATAGAACAGTTTATTTATTTCAGTAATTCAACTCAAATTATTAAATAAATTCAATGCACACAGACTGAACTACTTTAAGTCTTTGGTTCTTTTAATTGTGAGGATTTTGGGTCACGTTTAACAAAAACCCACTAATTTGCCCTATAGAATATAGTGACTTGCCAATCCGCTAATCAACTCAAAACACCTGCTCAAGTTTTCAAAATCTCTCCGTTTATTATTCAAAATCTGTCTATTTATTATTTTACATGAACAAAAAACACAGAGCAAAGTGTAAACATTCTTTCCTACATTTTTCCATATTATCGCCTCCCACCCAAGTAGCATGTCACAAAGTGCTTCTTGATATATTACCATATGTAACATAAAGAATATGGGAAAAACCGTATATAGTTTATATCAAAAGCAACCAAAACCAGAACACAATTCTTAAAGGAGCCATGTACCATATTTAACAATTAAAGCAACCAATTTCTAGATCGAAATAAACTTTATTTTATAAATCTGAGAAATTATATATTTGACATCTGTTACAATTAGATTGTAAAAAACCCTGAAAAGTATGAATTAATGGAACATTTGAGAGTGTGTGATTAATCACAAGTTTACTCGTGGCTTTTATTTTATATTTGAATCGCTTGCCAGCTTTAAACAACGTGTGTGTGTGTGTGTGTGTGTGTGTGTGTGTGTGTGTGTGTGTGAGAGAGAGAACAGAAACGTACATTTATTTTCTTTATATTAAATCTCTTCCTGTGTCTTTGTTTCCCTATTTTACCGTCAGAGAAAAAGTCAAAGTAGTTCGGTTTTGTGGCAAATGAGGAGACAGCTGCTTTTGGAACTGGTAGCCATCTTGCCTTGCTCGCACAGTGCTCGTGTGCCTAACGACACAAGGCTCAGTCCTGAAACTGAGGGCAGCTCTGCATACTCAAGCTTGAGAGAGGAGCATGTGGTGAAAGCCAGTTCCCTGATTAGACTTTACTGCGCGCTAATGGGCATCGCTGGCCTCAGGTAATAACCTCATACAGATTGCAGCCAGACAAACTGGTTTTTATTGATTGATGGATTTATATTCACATGTTTATTTTTTATTGCCCAAGATGTGTAAACATTAACAGCATACAGCATGTAATTGTGTGGTTTTTTTTGTTTTGTTTTTTTTTTTATAATAATCTTTCTACCAGACCCACAGATGAAGAGGCTGAGCAGCTTCTTCAGCTGATGACGAGCCGTCCCCCTGCAACACCAGCTGGGGTCCGTTTTGTCTCCCTGTCTTTTTGCAAATTACTAGCCTTCCCTACACTTGTCAGGTACTCATATTCCAACAGTTACTTCATTTAATAATTGTATTTCTGTCTGATTCATAGCAATAGTTACATGTTACATCAGGTTACATGTAATACACACACACACACAGTAATGACATAGTAAGACTAAATGACATGGACAATTATACAATGTCAAATGTTTAAACTAAGGAAATGTATCATGTTTAAGGAAGAAAAGATTCTTTTGAATATAATGGGTGCAACTAGTTTAAGGGAAGTTGAGACAAGAACACTGTGTATCATCCACTCTAACATTATTAACACTCTGTACGTGTCTGGGAGACACGTACAGGTTTTGTTTAAGGTTTTGTTGTCCCATTCATGTCTAATACAGGAATGTTCCTGCTCAACAATCCTGAGACTCGTGTCATATTTTTAACCTGTGGAAAATGTTTTCAGTTTGTGAGATCCTTTGAGCATTATGAAATGCTAAAAAGCCAGGCTGGTGTAATAAATGCCTCACTTAAGGAAAGGAAAGGGAGCAAAGCTGCCGTCCTTGGGTCCTTGAGCAAGGCCCTTAACCCTATGTACTCCAGGGTCTCATTTTTTTCGAATCCGAACAAATTTTACTTTGTGGACAGGTTTGTTTGTGTCTGTGAAAGTTTGTAAAAAGTGTTTGTTCGTAAGGTGGGCAGCGTTTTACGTTTAAATGAGATTTTTAAAATGAGATTTCCAGGCATGGTGGTTAGCATATTCGCCGCACACCGCCAGGATCCATGTTCGATTCCCGTCTCTGTCATGTGTGTGTGTGGAGTTTAGCATGTTCTCCCCGTGCCTCAGGGGTTTTTTCTCCGGGTTCTCCAGTTTCCCCCCGGTCCAAAAACATGCACAGTAGGTTGGCACCTTGGAAAATTGTCCCTAGTGTATGAATGTGTGTGTTTGAGTGAGTGTGTGTGCCCTGCGATGGGTTGGCATTCCATCCAGGGTGTATCCTGCCTTAATGCCCATAGACGCCTGAGATAGACACAGGCTCCCCGTGACCCGAGGGAAGATCGGATAAAGCAGTAGAAGATGAATGAATGAATGAAATTAGATTTCCTTAATAAATATAATCATCTGGGAACATCACATGTAAATCTTTCAGAATTGATGGTCCCTTTCCGGATGTGTAAGCTAAAAATGGTATGCCCCCCCCAAACCATTAGAGTTACAGTCTTTTAAACCAAGTTCTGATTATAAATTCTGATTATCTTTTTCTTCTTTATTACCCGGGATGTTGGTTTCTAAAAATCATTTTGGTCCTCTGACCACAGAACATATCTCCTGTCCACTTCCTCAGTCCATTACAAGTGAGCTGTGATGAGGAGCATCCAATATTGCTTTTGCTCGTGTCCGCAGATTTCTCCACGAATTTCAAAATATTTTGTTCATTGTATGTATTATAGATGATATATTCAAAGTATTTGCAAATTTAGTTTAAGTAACTTTATTCTGAAATTAGACTTAAAATATTTATTTAATTTAAACATTTGCCCAGCTAAACTTCTGAGAGACTTGCACGCGCTAAATGACGCTATTTGAACCCAGTCATGTTACTGACCTGTTGCAAATTCTGATAAGCAAAATTAATCTACCCGTCTTCGCTTTTACAGCAATCATATGTTGCGGTTTACTTGGCCAGGCTTTGTAGTTTAGGTTATTTCACTATACAACTTGCATATACAATTCAGTTACCTATTACAGCTCTCATGATTGAAATAAATAAAATAATATCTTGTAGCAGCATTTGTGCATGGGCATTGTTGAAGCCTGTGTTGACTGACAGTATGTGTTGTCTTTTTTTGTAGCTTTTGACACCGCTTCAAAAATAACTGATGCATTTTATGTCTGTATATCCACCTACTTATTTTAATGAATGAATGAACGAAAGCCATTTACAGTAGCCATTGTCTCTTTCATTATCCTACCTTTCTTATAGTACACCAGAGCAGGAGCAGCTGATGGTGATGTGGCTCAGCTGGATGATTAAGGAGGAAGAATACTTTGAAAGGTACTGTAAATCAGCATCCAGCATTATTGTAATATTGTAAATATTGTAGTAACATTACTGTATTTTGTGCTCTCAATATTTTCTATTTAGCTCAGGGTTATGGTGTCATGTTTAGTCACAATTATGATCAGATGCTTTAACCTTTGCCTTATTATTCTGTCTTAATCTGTTTTTTTTTTTAAGTTTAGCCATTATATTAGACTACTTTGGCAATACTGTCTGGGGATTACTGGGGATCTTTCACATTACTATATGTTCATAAATGTAAAAGTCCAGGCTTCTCTCTGTTCATCATTTCCCTTTTCTCATACAGTGCTGCTGGGGTTTCTGCTTCATTTGGAGAGATGCTGTTGCTTGTTGCTATGTATTTCCATACCAACCAGCTCAGTGCCATTATTGAGCTGGTCTGCTCTACATTAGGAATGAAGGTGAGTCTTAAAACTCACCAATGGTTTCCTCTGCAACTGTACAAACACATTTAACACAACCTCCGAGTGTGTTTAACTGTAAACAATTCCAAATGGCACATTGGCAGTAGAATAGTGTTCACTAGGTCTAGAAGATGCTTTAGGGTGTTCAATCCCTCATGTTTTAATGCATTTTTTTTACATGAACTTGTACATAATGTGAACCTTGCTGGAAAAATCCGTCCCGCGCAGGTCTTTAGCTGAAGAATCTTATGGTTAGAATGATAATTCTGATGTGGCTCTTGGTGAGAATGAGTTTGACGGTGGTGTAGATTATGAGGTAGTTGATTATCTTTAGCCGGCCCAGTAAGAACACTGCTGAAATGCAATTGAACTTTTTAGGGTGTTTAGATCACTTGTGCACCATGGATTTGCACTGCAATTTTGTCACAAATATTCATAGTATAAAGTGGACTGCAAGGGTATTTCTGCCATTTGTTGATGTAGTTGGAAATGATTTGTGAATAATGAATATATATTTGTCTGTCTGTCTCTCTCTCTACTCAATTTTAATTAGTTTCTGTTCATTGTAAAGAAGGAATCATCCATGAAGTGGGTACATTTATCGATGACTTGTTCAAAGTAGAACAAGGGAGTGTTACATGTCTACAGTGTCAAGGGAGACCATGTCTACACGTTTCTACATCTAAAATGTATTCATTGATTGTATTTCCCAGATTGCCATTAAGCCCAGCTCTCTGAACAAAATGAAGACCATATTTACCCATGAGATCTTCACTGAGCAGGTAACAGTACAAAACAAGAAATTCTCATATAGCAGTTCTTAATTTGATAGCACCAGGGAGTGTGACTACCATTCATTTTTTTTGCCTTGTCATTTATTTATTATATACATCAATCACAATTTTATAGATTATTCAATAACATGCTTTCATTCGCTGATTTTATTTGCTTTTCGTAACCTGTGATAATTTGTTAACGGTACATGATTGTTTTAGGTGGTTACTGCCCATGCTGTGAGAGTGGCTGTCACCAATAACCTGAGTGCCAACATAACTGGCTTTTTACCCATCCACTGTATTCACCAGCTACTCAAAAGCAGAGCCTTCACCAAGCACAAAGTCTCCATCAAGGTATAGAAGAAGTGTTTACGTGACATGTCATTCTATTGCACTTTTCCGTTCAACTATATCTCTCTCTGTCCATCTTGTCATTTTTGTTCATTCATTTATTGATTGATTCACTTTATTTACAAAAAATATAGAATATTACATTTTTTTTTTGCCAGATTTTGCCAGGCACATCTATGAATTGTACGCAAGGGAAAAGAGATTTGATATATTTAAAAAAAAAATAATAATAAATAAATAATCTATATATATATATATATATATATATATATATATATATATTATATATATATATATTAGGACTGTTAAATTAACGCGAATGGACTTTAACAGCACTAATGTTATGAACGCGTCATTAATGCAGCAGGTTAACAAAGGTTTAATGCTTCTTGACTGCGTTGTGTTGGCGAATGAACAAAACCCAGACAACAAAGAAATAAAGAAACATTCACTACACATTCACAACAGGTATGAGCTCCTCACTATATTAGCATATATTATTACCGTATGGAACCTTATGGAAGTGCATAGCATTCCCAAATCCGTATTACGGAATAGAGCGGTTTTTTGGTGAATTAAATGCGCTTCCTGTATAACCTAAACGTATCACCAGTTTATATGGAAAGCAACCGGAACACAATTCTTAAAGGAGCCACGTCCCAATGTTCAACTAACATTGAAATTAGCACGGAATTAATATTAAAAGAATAATTTCCAGAGTAAAATAAATATTAAATAATCAATTTTATTAAAGGGAGAGATTTTGAAAGAAATGTATATAATTATGACATTGTTACAGTTAGAGTTTTATTAACATGAAAAGTATTCATTTACAATACATTGAAAACGTCCGCGTTTAATCACGAGTTAACTCATAACAGGTTAATTGACCGCAGTGTGTGTGGAGTGTAAGTACATATTATGTCTCTGTCTATATATATCTATATATATATATGTCTATTTGTGTGTGGCATGTATTCACTACTGTGCATGTTTTTGGACCGGGGGAAAACGGAGAACCCGGAGAAAACCCCCCTGAGAACATGCAAACTGCACACACACGTGGCCGAGATGGCAATCGAACCCGGACCCTGGAGGTGTGAGGCGAACGTGCTAACCACTGAGCCTCTGTGCCCTGGTAGAGGACCACCACTATTTAATTAGTGGATGTGTGCGTCAGGAAAACCAAATGTTTACTGATTAAAAATTCGGTTTTCGGTGGTATTAATGTTCTTTTATATGTCTGTATGCTTTTATCTCTCCAGGACTGGATCTTTAGGCAGCTGTGTGAGACCACCACGCCTCTTCATACTCAACTGCTTCCTCTCATTGATGTTTACATTACGTCCATTCTCACACCTGCCTCTAAGGCCCACCCAGAGGCTACAAACCAACCAATCACAGAGCAGGAGATTATTAATGTTTTTGAGGGCCAGACAGGGGTGGGTGAAACACATTTCTCACTAATATTGTAGAAACATATGTAACTTTGTTGCTATGATTGATGTAAACAATTCTAGTAAGGAAATATGAAACATTTATACAAAAATGTATTATTACTTAAACAAGATTAATGTCACTTATGTTCAAAAATTGATTAGCCTTTAATAAAGTTCCATGTTTATGACTTTGTTCCATTATAGCAGTTTTGTTCATCACAAGATTTTTAAGTAAACACGTTCATCTTTGATGCCCAACTGATTCTCTCTCTCTCTCTCTCCCCCACTTCTCTTTCTGTCTTTTTTTATTCCACAGGGAGCTGCTGGAAAAGGACAACAGTATAGCATTACAACTCAGCTGCTGATTCTCTATTATATTCTGTCTTATGAAGAGGCGCTATTGGCCAACAGCAAAGCAGTTGGTCTGTACATAAACATTTTCGCTTCTTAGCCTATCATATCTGGAAAGAGTTATAAGTGTAATTAACACCGAGTCCTTTTCATTGTGGTATACATTTTTGTAAAAAACAAAAAAAATGTCACACTGTAATGTAACAAAATCTATAGTATTGTTCTTCTGACGTGGCATTTACTATTTTGCATAAATCATAAAAACATGGAATTCAAAGAGGTTTTTTTTGTTTTGTTTTGTTTTGTTTTTCAGTCCTGATGCAGAAAAAGCCAAAGTCCTACTCAGCAACACTAATGGACCAGATCCCTATCAAATATCTCATCTGTCAGGCTCAGGGATTACATCAAGAGTTGGGGGGTAAGATAAGTATTTACATTGTATGTACATAGTCTTATGCAAAAGTTTAGTCAACCTTTGATAAATAACAGATTTTGGTGATTTTCTTTAATTGTAAAGATGCACAATAAATGCACAATATTTTCAGCAAACGTTGAAAGTTATTGCATAGTTATTTTGATGCCATATATTGAACAAAAATAAAAACATGAGGCACTCTAAGCTTTCCAAGAGTCTTAGATTCTTTTTACAAGGTTTCAGACTTTAATCAGCTCGCTTCAATCTGATGCATGGCAACACCTGTCATTGATTCATTCATTCATCTTATACAATATCCGATCTTCCCTCGGGTCACGGGGAGTCTGTGCCTATCTCAGACGTCTATGGGCATTAAGGCAGCATACACCCTGAATGGAATGCCAACCCATCGCAGGGCACACACACTCACATTCACACACATTCATACACTAGGGACAATTTTCCAGTCAGCCTACCGTGCATGTTTTTGGACCGGGAGGAAACCGGAGAACCCGGAGAAAAACCCCCTGAGGCACGGGGAGAACATGCAAACTCCACACACACATGGCCGAGATGGAAATCGAACCCGGACCCTGGCGGTGTGAGGCGAACGTGCTAACCACTAAGCCACCGTCCCTCCCACCTGTCATTAGTATATGCCAATTTCAAAGCTTTACAAATACTTGGACTCTTGTGCACACACTTGCGGGCACTCAACAACCATGGGTACTAACCATGGTACTAAGCAGCTGTTTAAGACTGTTTAAGAAGTTATTCATGCCTACTATGCAGGAGAAGGCTGCCAGAAGATAGCAAAGCTTTGTCAGCTTGCAGTTTCCACAGGTGAGAAATGTAATTGAGATAACACTTCAGGGGGACTGTGGAGGTCTGGAAGACCAAGAAAACACTTGGAGAGAACTGCTCGTAAGCTGGTCAGAAAGATGAGTAAAGATCCCTAATGCAGGAAGATTTAGCAGACTCAGGAGTGGGTGGTGCACCTTCCACTGTGCAGTGACGCTTGCACAGACAAGACCAGTCAGCAGAAGAAAACCTTACCAGCATCCCCAACCTAAAATCCAATGTTGGATTTATGCATCAGAACATCTACAGAAGACTGATGCATTTTGGAAACAAGTACTATGGACTGATGAAGTTAAAATAGAACTCTTTGGCTATAATCAGCAAAGGCATGTTTGGAGGAAAAAATGGAGCAGTATTTTATGAAAAGAACACATTGCCAACTATTAAGCATGGGTGTGGATTGATCATGCTTTGGGGTTGTGTTGCAGCAAGTGTCGCAGGAAACGTTGCACGGGTAGAGAGAAGAATGGATTCCACTAAATACCAGCAAATTCTGGAAGCAAACATCTGTAAAAAAAAAAAAAAAAAAAAAAAAAAGCAGCAGCTGAAAATATGACGGCTTCTACAACGGGCAACAATCCTAAACGTACCTCGAATACACTCCTTTCAAGTATTAAAAATAAATAAATCACCAAAATCTGTTAATCAAGGGGTGCCTAAACTTTTGTCGATATGTACTTTTGCCTATATGTGTGTGTGTGTTTACCTGACCTTTTGTCTTTGTGTTTATGTAATTTGTTCTTTAGGACTGCACTCTGCTTTATTGCGTCTTTTGGCCACCAACTACCCTCATTTGTGTATGGTGGAAGACTGGATGTGTGAGGAAGAGGTGACTGGCACTGTTCCCCTCATGCGAAAAATGTTGCTCACCAGTCCAGCATGCAAGTACTCGCATGCCCAGTTAAACAAGGGTGAGAAATGGAAAATTTGGGAAATTTGTCTGTTTGTAAACAAAAGTGCAAATCAAAAATATAATTCAGTGCTTCAGATTCAGCTAGATGTAAAGGCATTTGTTTTGAAAGGATAAAATTTCTTCCAGCTCTGTGGAAGAAAAATGCCCAGAGTGGATTTTAGACTTCATTTTCAGAAGACACAATACACACCCTGACCCAAAAACAAGTTGCTGTTGTTGATTTAAATAAGCAAATATTAAGAGCCTTTGGTTAAATCATTACTCCAGTGATTAATGTTTTAGCTTGCAGAAATTCTATTGACTCTAAGTAATGTAGTAAGCAGCTTCTCGCTCCTTGAACAATTATGTCAGAAGAGACATATATATATATATATATATATATATATATATAGTATATATATATATATATATATATGTATCTGTATGTTATGTGTGTGTGTGTGTGTGTGTAGTGTGTGTATATGTGTGTGTATGTATATATATATATATATATATATATATATATATATATATATATATATATATATATATATATAGATCAATAAACTTCATTCATTCATTCATTCATTCATTCATCTTTTACCGCTTTATCTGATCTTCCCTCGGGTCACGGGGAGTCTGTGCCTATCTCAGGCGTCTATGGGCATTAAGGCAGGATACACCCTGGCTGGAATGCCAACCCATCGCAGGACACAGACACACATTCACACACTAGGGACAATTTTCCAAGGTGCCAATCAACCTACCGTGCATGTTTTTGGACCGGGGAGGAAACCTTTAGAACCCGGAGAAAAAACCCCCTGAGGCATGGGGAGAACATGCAAACTCCACACACACATGGCCGAGACGGGAATCGAACCCGGATCCTGGCGGTGTGAGGCGAACGTGCTAACCACTAAATTACCGTGCCCAGATCAAAACTTATCATCTTAAATGTTACATTAATTGCATTATGATTTAACCAGCCTTAATAAAAAATTACAGATACTTTTTTTTGGGGTTGTAGCTCTTGGAATTGCATTTTATTCAAATGCAGCAGCTTGTAATCCGTTTCCTGTTGCTGACATGATTGATTTTCACTCTCTCTTAGCCTTTCAGAATGTAAGACAGAGTGGACACATCCTGCTGCAGATCCTTGAGTATTTGACACTGCTAAGTGCAGGGGATCTGATCCCTTATGCGGAGGTCCTGACAACCAATATGGGCTTGCTGCTAGAAGACAACATTCCTCGCAAAGTGCTGCAGACTGTTAATAAGCTCTGGATGGTACTCAATACAGTCATGCCTCGAAGGTGATTTGCAGGAATCAGGGAATATTGTCTTGATAAACACATTTAATAAAAATATTTAATAAAATCTATTTTACCTTACCTAAATGTCAGTTGCAGTATTTTAACATCTGTTTGCTAAATACTACTTTACAAATGATTTAAAAAAATTGCTTTACACTCCTTTACACTAAGAAACTAAAATGGTGAAATTGCTGAAATCAATTACCTTGCTAAATGTATTGTCATATTTATGTATATAGATCTATAACAAAAAATATATTAAGAGTGTGACACTTTTTTTACTTTACAATTTGTTTAAAATAATAATAATTACCTTCTCAGGCTGTGGGTGATGACAGTAAATGCTTTGCAGCCATCTGTTAAGCACCTCAGGAAGCAGTGCTACACTCAAAATGACCTGTTAGTAGACCCTCTTATTGTATTGCGATGTGACCCCAGAGTGTTAAGGTATTGGAGCATTTCTTTTCAATGACCTTAATGATTTTTATACTATCCAGCTGCTTTCTGTCTCCACACATTTCTTTTTTTTTTTTCATTAATTTTGTCATGACCCATTCTTTAACTGAAGAATACATGTATACTTTCTTTGCAGACGTCCTGCCCTGATGGATATTTCCTTACACATATTAAATGGTTATTTGAAGGCATCCAAAGCCTATCTAAATTCCCATCTGAAGGAGACGGCTGAATTTGAGAGGCAGAATCAAAGTATACCAAACCTGGGGATTGCCGGTCAGCCAGATACACCAGAGGTCACAAGGGAGGAGTTAAAAAATGCTCTACTGGCTGCACAGGTACTGTAGAAATCATACAATCAGTAAATCAAACTGTTACTTTTTCCTTAATTCTCATACACAGCTTAATTTTATCAATAAAATTGAAATCGAAATGAATGAAAATGTCGTCATACAGTAGTTGAATTTACATTTGTTTTTCTTTTAAACTTTAGGACAGTGCAGCAGTGCAGATCTTGTTGGAGGTGTGTCTGCCTTCCTATGAGGAGGAGAAACAAGCGAGCAGAGGAGGTAGATATATATATATATATATATATATATATATATATATTGTGTGTGTGTGTGTGTGTATGTATGTATTGTGGCGGCTGGCATGCCGCTTCGTGCTGAACACAGGCGCGGAGAGTTGTCATTGGGGCTAAAATAGTGTTTATTGAAAGAACACAGAAAGAAAGAGAGATTGTTCGTGTCCGAAATTTGGGAGACCAGGTGAGCAGTGGCTGGAGCGGGAGAGGGAACGCGGAGATGTCTCGCTGCGCTCTCCGACGTCGGGTCCCGATCAATGGGCGGCTTCTTTCTCCATCTGCACGTAGGGGTCAGGTTCGGGTCTGGTGGGTATTCCTCATCCGCGTTTACTATCTCACCTGTAGTGGGAGGTCGGGAGAAACAGACATGCCGTTAGTCGGGAGCCCAGACGTTCTCCGACGACAACCGCCGTCCGACGGCGTTTTTTTGTAGAAGCCGTCTGATTAGGGATAATGAAGATGCCACTCCGGGATAAGCTCCAGCCGTGTCTCGTTGATGACGCCCCGCCTTTCAGTAGACATCCTACAAGTGGTTCTAAGGTTGAAGGTTGTAGATGATAAAGCCAACTACAGCTGACTAAATGTGTCCCTTGGGAGTGGTTTTATCCTTAAAACATTCATGGCTAACATCATTGATGATATTCAACCTAGGGCTGCATGAACCTTGCTAAAATGAGAATACATTTTTCTCCAAGGGAAATTAAATCATGGTTCTCATTTTTTCAACAAAAATTCAAGTAACAAAAATATTCTACCAATAACACTTTAAAAATGGCAATAGCATATGAACGTAGCATGATGTGAAGGCAGGGAGGCTTTTGCGTGGAGTAAACCCTGTAGCCTACACACATAGCCGTCGCGAGCGTTAATACTTCTGTGTCGCTCTACAGTGACTATTCCCAAACACTAGTTGGCGGTGGTGCGCTGTTTGAGTTTCTTTAGTGTTGTTTTGGGTTTGTGCTGTAGCAACAATGGTGAATTCCTGCAATGACAGTAATTCGCTGGCAGTCTTTGTAAAATGGTGATGAAGAATCATAGAGATGTTTATATTTTCTCACCCTGATCATTTCGGTTGCTTGGTCCACGTCCATGCTTTGTTTCTTCTCTATGGACTTTAAAAATGGCGATACGAAGGAATACACCGAAATGATACACCGGAAATATGGTGCCAAGCCGACCGATATCAGACCCCTTTGCTCTGCATCGACGTGACGCATAGTTACTTTTTAGGAGAGGTGTGTGTCAGGTTACAGTGTAGGACAGGCGTCGACATATGTATGGATCGAGATTTTTTGTTGTTGTTTTTTTTCTTTTACGATTAATCATATAATCATTTAGCATTCGATGTATGAAATTCAGTCTGAATACACTATAACTCCTTTTCATGATTAATGATATTTAAGCTGCCTGTATATAACTGTGTTATGTTACAAAAGTGTATTGTATAGTGTAGGTGCCTACAGTAGGTACAGTATATGTCATCTGAAATGGTTGTGTTTATAAACAAAAATACTTTAACTTTAATAGTTCATTTTTTTTTTATATATATCTGTAGGTTCCTTTTTGCCGAAGAATGTTTACTCTGCTTCAGCTTTTTCTAAATGGGAGAAAGGACAAGCAGGAGCCCTCGTAGCACCCAGTTGGTCAGAGAAGCCTGAGGGCCTACCAAATGGGGCTAAAGAGGGGGCCAAGGGGGGTTTACTCAGTGACATCAGGGAAGTACAGTGCCTCATTTGCTCTTTGCTGCACCAGATGTTTATTGCGGATCCCAACATCGCCAAACTAGTGCACTTTCAGGTAATGTCTCCAAGAAGCATCTTGTAGAAGTGCATAGTACAAACAAAGAAGCAGGAATATTTGAAGAATCAGCAGTTTAACCGGTTTTTGTAGGCTATAAAATGTTATTACATTAAGTGTACTTTTGGTTCTTATTATTAAGAAAAATAAGAAAAAAAAAATGTATTCATAGCACAGAAGCAGAGCTGCCATATGTCTGGTATTCTGATTCGGGGTCGTGCTACATGCTTGTTACGCTTCGCCGTATTTTCTTCATTCGTGTTACTCCCTGCGCCACTGCCACCTACTGTAGTGGATGTGCAATTCTTACTTTATTCTAGTGCAGCAAAAATTCAGTGTATTCCCCGGAGTCACACGCGCACATTTACAATACAAATATCAATCCCTTCACATTTACAATAGTTGGCCAGATCAAGCCTAATGAAGCTAGAATGATTGTTGATCTCTGTCGATCTGTGCATTGAGTTGAGAGAAAAATATATATATATATCAATAAAAGAGATCATTTGTCATTCTAGAACAACATCCTGTGGACCTATGAGACAGTAGGCGCGTTTCCATTATAAATTTTGCAAAATTTCATCAAAATGTCAATAAAAACTGTTGCGAAATGACGGCGTTTCCATTAAACAAATCATGTGACGAAAACTCATCGTCTCGTGATAAGTCGAAAAAAAGGAGACTGTGGGCTTACTTATATCGCAGCCAACTCATTAGCCGTTTTTATTTTTAATTGGAGAAGTAGGCGCGTTATGCAGGCATTAATGGCAGCAGTTCCCCTACTGGCAGGGACCCAGTATCTGGATTGGTTTGGATTGTGGCCTTCAGGGGTCAAATCACTAGAAAGGACACTGTGGATGGTAGAGTAATTCTACATCCATCTGATTTGAATTTTCATACATATGCACGTTTTGTTTAAACTACAGTACACTGTGGTAGATGTCTAGCATACGAGTAACTTTTAAAATGTTTATAGACCTGATATTTAAATCTGCCAGTAAAATATGACCGGCTCATATTTGAGTTTTTGCCATTTTTGTCAGTGGGAGAAGAAGACTTGCATTTTATTGGTTGACTGTGATGATTAAAAAAACTAGTCCTAATTACTGATAATATAAGGAGAATAAGACTTTATGTATTTTTAAATGTATTAATTGTACTTTGCAGGGTTATCCTCAGGCTCTACTTCCACTCACTGTAGCTGGCATTCCTTCCATGCACATCTGTTTAGACTTTATTCCAGAGCTTTTGGCACAGCCTCAGCTGGAGAAACAGGTAGACTATCAAATCTATTCCTGTGAGTGCGTGTGTTCAGTTTTTCATATGTGTAACATACAATTAAAATTTCGAGAAATAATAGTAAATAGTAAATTAAAAGGTAGGGCTTTACTTTGGCATTATTTGAAATCAAAGACTTGGTTTCTTGTTTCCTGATGGTTGTGTGCATTTTTTTTTCCTTCTCTCAGATCTTTGCGATTCAGCTTCTGTCCCACCTTTGCACGCAGTATGCTCTCCCTAAATCCCTCACTGTGGCACGCCTGGCTATCAGTGTGATGGGTACACTGCTCACAAGTAAGTTGTGTTTTCCTCAGGTTGTTTGTTATATAATGTGATCATTATAGAGGTTACAAAATGTATACGTATCTCTCAATCTAATGTTTTTTTTGTTGTTTTTATTTTTCCCTCTCCGTGTACCTAGTCCTTACACGTACCAAGCGCTTTGCATTCTTCATGCCTACCTTACCATGTTTGGTGTCCATTTGCTGGGCTTTTCCTCCGCTCTATGATGATGTAGCTTCCCTTCTAGTTCAGTTGGGACAGGTGTGTGCCGCTGATGTCGCTGCTAAAACCAGGGACATCGACCCTTTCATTGCCAGTAAGTTTGCACATATCTCAGGAGGTTTTTTGTCCCAGCCCTTTTTCAGAGCCTCTCTGAGTCATTAAGGTTTCAAGGGTGCTGATTTGCAACTCGATCCTTCAGTTCCCACCGCTGACCTGTTTTTGTTAATGGGGTTCAGGTCTGCAGACTGGCTAGGCCACTATGGGGCCTTTAATGTGCTTCTTCTTGAGCCACTCCTTTTCTGCCTCGGCTATGTTTTGGTTCATTGTCATGCTGGAATATCCAGCCATGACCCCTCTTCTCTCCCAAGATTTGACAGTACATAGCCCCATCCATATTCCCGTTCCATATTTTGGGGTGGGGATGATGTTCTTGTGTTCACAGGCTACATTTCTCCTGCTGTAAATGTCTGTCTTGATGACAAAGAGCTTGATTTTAGTCTCATCTGACCACAACACTTTCACCCAGTTCTCCTCTGGGTGAAAGTGTTGTGGTTCAGGTGTTCATTGACAAGCTTCAGTCTACAATCCCTTAGGTTTGTAGGACGGCGTTCTTAGAGTTTGGAATTTGATTGCTTGCTTCTGTGAACTGATGTCATATATAAAGATAAGGAGCTGAGACACCGTCTTTAAGAGAATGTTCCTAATCTCAGTACGGTACCTGTATAAAAGACACCTGGCCGAATGATGGGGGATCAAATACTTATTTCACTCATTACAATGCATTCATTCATTCATCTTCTACCGCTTTATCCGATTTTCCCTCGGGTCACGGGGAGTCTGTGTCTATCTCAGGCGTCTATGGGCATTAAGGCAGGATACACCCTGGATGGAATGCCAACCCATCGCAGGACACACACACACATTCATAAACTAGGGACAATTTTCCAAGGTGCCAATCGAGAACCCGGAGAAAAAACCCCTGAAGCACGGAGAGAACATGAAAACTCCACACACACACACATGGCCAAGACGGGAATCGAACCCGGACCCTGGCGATGTGAGGCGAACGCGCTAACCACTAAGCCACTGTGCCCCTCCATTACAATGCCAAAATCAATTTAATTACATTTTTTTTATTATTCTGTAGTTGTTTTTTTTTTAATTTAGCAGATTACAATTTACAAATCATTTTAAAATCATTTTTAATCACGAGTTTGTCTTTTAATGCATTTTGTGCAACACTAATTTGGTCCTTAGTGTACACACTATAGTAATAGGCTAAACATTGTTTTCCTATTCTTGTTAGTGCCACATAAATGATTCATTTCATGTTGGTTGTCTTATTTTTATAGGGCTGCAGTATTTGAGAGAGAGGCCACAGAATTTGCTGGACCCAAATGTGAGACTGTTAAACGTGGAAGCGTCTAAGAGATTAGGAGAAGAACTTTGTGAAGCTGATCCGGATGTCCAGCTCTGTTACTGTATAGAGGCTACTTTCATGGACATCATTAGCACCAGTACACCAGGATTATAAAGACATTTGTTATTTCTATTTCTCTCCACTTGACTGTTGTATATATTTTTCACAGCTATTTTGTCTGATAAAATCTTATCAAAAAGGTAATTTTGCAGTTTGTGTTTGTATTTTCACATAATGAAATAAATATATGCCAAACTCTACTTTGTAATAAAATCACATTTCCATCGATCACATCAAGGTCAGTAGAGGCGTTTGTGTCCTACAGCACCACGGGACACTAATACAGTTACTCTGATCACTGTTGGGATGTTGGGAGACGATGTATGGATGGGATTATTGGGAATGCAATCGTGTGTGTGTGTGTGTGTGTGTGTGTGTGTGTGGATGGATGTGTATATATAGATAGATAGATGAATAGATAGATAGATAGATATGGATATATAGATATAGATGTCCGGTCCATAAATATTGGGACATCAAAACAATGCTAACATTTTTGGCTCTATACATCACTCCAATGGATTTACATCCAAGTCACGGTTTAGGAAAAACAAATGAACAAAATACTGAGTACATATACAGTAAACAAACATACTGGACATAAACACACTGTTCCAGACAGATTTTCCAGTAAAAATGTTTGATGAAGAATTGTACTTTTTTTTAGGTGATGATTTTTGTTAATTGTGAATAACCAAAGAATCACAATTAAAGACCCAAAGACTTAAACCAGTCTGTGTTCACTGAATTTATTTAATACACAAGTTTCATAAACAAAATGAACTTTATTTTCATGATATTCTAATTTACACGTGTTTAAAATAAACAGTAATAACTGCAACGGGCTTAAACGTGGTCTTCTGAATATTGATTTATTAAATTTCCTTATACAAAGCACACAGAAATAACACACACACACACACACACACACACACACACACACACAGCCAGCATATGTTCAGTATAATCACATGCAGCTCACAACAATGTGTTATCTGCTGGTTTATTCCACGTTGTATCAACACTTGGCCTGAACACCAAATAGGTATTTAACTGATACTGATTTCTGTCCAACATTGTATAAAAAGTGGAAAAGTTTCAAAGGAATCAAATACAAACATTTGAATATTCTTTTAACCATAGGAAAATATATACACATCCTAACACTCTTTAGTTATTGCAAGGCAGTAAGATGAACACCATTAAAAGTAAAAATAGTAAAAGGTGACAGTTTTATTAACGTATTAACATATGTATGTATGTATGTACGTATATATGTATATACACACACACTACATACATATATAGATATATATAGATAAATATATTATATATATATATATATATATATATATATATATATATATATATATATATATATAGATATATATAGATATATATATATATACACCACACTACATATAGTATATATATATACACACACCGGTATGTATATATGTATATATATATATATATATATATATATATATATATATATATATATATATATATATATATATATATATATATATATATATACATACATACATACATACACACATATATACACACACACAGGCTCTCTCTCCTATACATATACATATATATATATATATATATATATATATATATATATATAGATATATATATATATATATATATATATACATATATACATACATACATACATACATACACACACACACACACACACATATATATATATATACATACATATACATACATATCGTATCTATATATATATATATATATATATATATATATATATATATATATATATATATATATATATATATATATATATATATAATAGATATAGATATAGATATATACAGTAGATACATAGATATATATACATACACACGCGCACACATACACCCACGCACACATACACAAACGCAAATATAGATAGACAAAATCAAATAAAAACACAATGATTTAATTACTATTGCTCATCACCATCACCCATTATGATAGTTATTCATAAATATTTCATAGATTTTATGAATTTATAAGAGAAATAAACAAAAATAGCTTCCAGTTTCTCATTAAAAAAATACTTCTTGCAAAAGCCACAAAAATACAGTATTCTATGAAACTGGAAGCCCTGGTTTATACTTTTTCCAGTTAAAGTGGTACTAAATTCTAATAGAAAACGTCTGTACGGTACTTGGCATTGCCCAAATATTAACTTCTAAATGTCAACACAAGTGACAAGGAATTTTTCGAATAGCTGTCTTTGTTCTCTGGTATGAACGAAATTTAAAACAATAAGTGTCATACAAAATCTTACTTACATTAAAGCATTATTCATGTTTGAAGCCAAAAAAATAAATAAGTAAAGTTGTCACGTCAAGCATTTGTGTCCTTAACATCACAGCACTCTTATCTCAACATCCAAACTGCCTTTGGGCCTCAAACACCAATCATCACTGAACGATGTGTAAAAATGTTTGCCAAGTCAAACAAGAGTTATGTTGCATTCACAAACTTTGAGGATTGACAAAGTTTCTGTGCTACTGGGAGACGTAAAACTATGATAATGCTTAACACAACTGATTAGATGCGCAGGCAAACAAAACTAAATAAACCAGCTTCCAGAAAACACCCTGAAAAAATCAACTGGTTAAGACGGGGCACCTCAGTGTTATTTAGGCCAATAATAGATATATTTCATGTCTTCTTGTCTTTTCTGCCAATGTTGAAATAAACACTGAAATGGACAGTTCATTGTCATTGGTAAACTCCCTGGTAAATGTAAGTAAAGCCAATCAGCCAAAGTGTACATTATTTAATCGTATATGTACAATTACACACTCAGAGGAAGAGAATATAATTGTTTTTTACAAACCTATGCAAAAAATGACTTCAATCCATCGTAATAAACGAGGCCCACTATGCACAAAGCATGATGAAAAGCCTGTATATAAGGCACATTTGTTGTTTTCATACATTCTGACAAAGTGCATTGTTTTCCCACATTTATCGCCTCTCACTGGATAGTTTTGGTAAAGGTAAATATTTTTCTCCACACAGTAAGGGATGGGATTTCTCAGTAGATTTGTAAATAAGCTGATGTTGCACCTCCTTTCCATTTGTGCACCTTTTCCGTAATGGTGGTCCGGCAAAGAGGGCAGGTCTTTTCCTGATTGAACCACAACACCATGCAATCCTCACAGAAGATGTGCTGCAAAAGAAAGATTTGATGGTGAACACGGGTGCGGGCGGGAATACATTCATGTGTGTGCGGGATACGGGAGAATACAGTTATTCACGGGACTCCCACAAAATGGTGTTAAAAAAAATAGATAGATAGATAGATAGATATAGATATAGATATCCATTTATCTATCTATATATATATATATATATAATACTATAAAAAACAAATAAACTGCTATGAATCTACTGCAAAAAGCAACTAAATGAAATGATGTATAGGGAGGGACTTGGATGGAAGCGACTTAAATATTGCCTGTATATAGACTGGGACAAAATAACGTATATTGTTGTATATCTGTCCCATGCAGGTGTCTAGTTTGGAGATCAGGTGATAAATTAAACCAGACGTGGAGAAAGTCTTTGCAGACGCACCCCCTATTGACATTTCGGAATTAGATGTTTTGCAAATCGCTATCCGTGGGTCTTTCTCAGATATACTTAAATATACGTCCCACCGCACACATGTACCGCACACACACACACACACACACACACACACACACACACGACTTACACAACACACCACACACACACACAAGACACAAATATATACTATATATAGATATACATACACCCATACAAACACATATATACACACACACAATACATACATAGACTTATATATATATATAGATATATATACACACACCATACATATACACACATATATATATATATATATATATATATATATACACACAATACACACACGATATATATATATATATATATATACTATATATATATATATATACCACATATATACATATACGTACACACACATACATATACACACACACATATATATAGATGTATATGTATATACAATATATAATGTCTATGTATATATGTATTCATGCATGCATACACACACACAAAAACAAACAATAATAATATAGTCATAATAATTTGTGATCATCATTTGTTGTGTTAGACTCACCTGACACAAGAGAACTCGAGGTTGCTTAAACTTGGATTGACAGATAAGACAAAGGTCTCCAGCGCCACTGCACTGGGACTGAGTTGCAGGCGCTCCGTTTACCTTGCGACAAGTAGAGTAAGAATTAAATCTTAAAACATAGACATTTTTAACATATTAATGAAAAGTGAAAGAATACTTTTCTTATATGACAACTTTCATATATATATATATATATATATATATATATATATATATATATATATATATATATATATATATATTAAAGTGAAGTATATTAAAAGTATAAATGCAGTCCATAAACCGCAAAAAATGAACAAAGTTAATTGCAAATCATGACAATCAAACAATGAAATTCAGTCCTACCTCATAACTGAGAAACATCTGTACTGTGGCCTGGAGGGATCCCAAATGACTATAAAGTTCCAAAAGCTTAAGGGAATTGAACAGAAAGAGAGTGTGTTTTTTGTTTTTTTTGTTCGTTGGTGTTTGCTTTTTTTATGCAGAAATGTAGCCCACCAATCTTACCTTTAGAATTATGTAAAACAAAGCTAACAGAATATCAAGGGTGACCCCGACAGTGCTTTCAACCTTTTGGGATCTCAGCAGGTAGTAGAACCAGGGAGGCACAGGAGCAATTACTTGATAAAACTGTCCAAGCTCTTCTATGAACATGTACCACTGACCCTGCGAATGGCAGAGAGGGTATACTGAAAACAGTGCAATTCGATTCTAATTATTCTATTAACAATTCAAACTCATACTCGTCTCCTGTACACCATGACACAGGCAGGGAGAAGAAGAACAAGGCACTTTAATCCCATAATTAGAAACTTCACAATGAAACTGGTCACTCCCACAGTCCATAAAACATCCCAGAAATCCATAGGCTCAACATGGGGATTGATAAGGATGAGGCTAGGGGGGGGACAGACAGAACAATACAAGATCTAATTAAAAAATGTACAAGGCTTGAATTAATTAAAAGAAAAACAAATAAATAAATAAACAACATCACTAACCAGTAATAAAGTGAATCCATCTCAAATGTGTAATAGAAAAGTAAGGAGGAGGTGATCAGGAAGAACAGAAGCCATAAACACTGAATCTTTGACCGACAATCCTTCAAATGAAAACAGTTATTGACTGTTATTATATTATGTTTTATTATGTATAATGGTTTTTAGAATATACTGACATAACTAACAACTGACAGACTTGTTATAGATTTATTTTCATTTTCCAACAGACAAAACTCCAGAGCAAATGAAATTAATCATTGAAACATTTTACATAAATTAATATATAATATATTACAACACCCGTATATTCAGACAGATTCAAAATTAGGCTTGGAGATACACCTGGCATGAATTAAGTGATCCTGATTAAAACCAGATAAAACCACTGTTGCGCTAATGCTTGTAGTTTCTTTCTAAGAGCCATGAGCCACAAACTGTGAGACTGTTTCTAAGGTATTATTCAGGAGAGGGATATAGAAGAAAATGCAAGGCACCGGATATAGCAGGAAACACTATCAAAATCGAAATGTGGCAGCACAGAGATACTGCAAAAGACAAATTACCCTCAAAAGATGATTCAGTGTAACCCTGAAAGAAAAGTCTTTGGGTAGAATGGTAAAGAGAATATGCAAGCCCATCTAAACTACACTGTCACCCCAAAATGTAGAAAATGTGCTATGGTCTGACGAGACAACTGTTGAACTTTTTGCCATAATTCTAAAAAGGTATGTATGCCACAAAGCTAATACAGAGCATCAACGAACATTATATTGACACTAAAGCATGGTGGGGGTAGCATTATGCTTTGGGGCTGCTTCAGCTTGGCCAGTGGCATTGTCAAGATACATGGTAAATGAATTGCTCCAAATACCAAGATATGGGGGCACGGTGGTTTAGTGGTTAACACGTTCGCCTCACACCGCCAGGGTCCGGGTTCGATTCCCGTCTCGGTAATGTGTGTGTGGAGTTTACATGTTCTCCCCGTGCCTCAGAGGGTTTTTCTCCAGGATCTCCGGTTTCCTCCCCGGTCCAAAAACATGCACAGTAGGTTGATTGGCACCTTGGAAAATTGTCCCTAGTGTATGAATGTGTGTGTGTGTCCTGCGATGGGTTGGCATTCCATCCAGGGTGTATCCTGCCTTAATGCCCATAGACGCCTGATAGGCACAGGTTCCCCGTGACCCGAGGGAAGATCGGATAAAGCGGTAGAAGATGAATGAATGAACCAACCAAGATATTTTGGCCCAAAACTGCATTTCGAATTTCAACATGGCAAAGATCCAAAACACATCAAAATGAACAAATACATGGCTTCAGAAAAAAGATATTCAAAGTCCTGAAATGTCCCTTCTATAGCCCAGACCTCAATCCCATCAAAATCCTATAGAATGACTCAAAAAGTACACAAGAGATCCCCTAGCAATTTGCAGGAACTTGTAAAATGTCCATAGAATGGCAGATAAGGCAATTATGCAAAAACACTTACCTGGAGAAAAACTTGTGCCTGGATATTTTTATTTACATACAGGAATGTTATAAAGAGACCAAGTCCAACAGCCAACCCTGCAACAGGGTTAAGAAAAAAACAACAACAACAATTCAGACTGAAAATAGAGGCCAGTTATGAATAATCACAGTGTTCTTGTACTCTTGTCTTACCCAATGCATGCTGTAAAATCAGTTTGGAACATATTATAATGATAAAAGGAAGACTTTTCTGCACCCAGCAAAAGAGGTAGCGCAATTCTGAGAATGAAGAACTGGGTTCCCCTGCATCCAGGTCTGAGTGTGATCGGTCAGCCTCAGCATGAATGTGAGAGTGGCTACGGCTGTGAGAGTGAGAGTGGCTGTGCCCTGTGGGTCTGAGCCTGCGAGAAGCAGCGCCAGTACTGCTCTCTTCTCCTGACAATGAACTGGATATGGAGACTCGTCCATCCATGTTCTCCAAATTGTTGGATATTCCTGAATTGGTCATGACTTCAGGTTGTAAAGTGAGTGACAAATCAGTGACATCCTGAGAGCTCAATTCAGTAGACATTCCAGTTGATTCTTGCGGAGTCAGTTGTCTTCTTGACTCATGAGATGCTGCCCTGAAATATAATAGTTTTTTTTTTTCATTATTACAATTTTAGCAGAATAGTAGCTATGTCCTCCCGACTTTGTTTTCTCGTGATCTCAATGGTGAAATTGGATTCGTGATTACAAGGTAGGGCTGTACGATCCCTGCTAAAATGTGAATCACAATTTTTCTCCATGGGATCACGATTCTCTCACACAATTCTCATTTTATTAACACATTTCTTGCTCTCAAGTACAAAAAAAGGACAATCAGTTAAAGTGCTAAAGTAAGAAAAATATTCTAACTATTTAAAAAATAGCAATAATGTGATCGTAGCATGATGTGAATGCAGGGAGGCTGGTTTTTACTTCTGCGTGGAGCGACCGCTGTAGCCTAGGCACGCCGTTGTGAGCGTTTGTACTTCTACGTCGCTCTGCAGTGACTATCCACAAACACTAGGTGGCAGCGGTGTGGTGTTTTGGGTTTGTGAGAACGGCGAATTCACCATGTTTTACTTTTAATGACAGGAATGATAAAAGTCGTTGTAAAATGGTGATGAAGAATCACAGAGGCGTTTGTATTTTCTCACTTCTTCGATGATCTTTACGGCTGCTTGCTCCGTGTCCGTGCTTCGTTTCTTCACTATGGACTTTAAAAATGGAGGTACGAAAGAATACGCCGTTAATACACGTGCTTTTTTGGGGGGGAGAGGTGCGCGTCAGGTTACGGCGTAGGTTACGGCGTAGGATAATCATCGACGCGTAGGCAGAAGTAAAAACCAGCCTGTACGCGGAAGTGAATTTCCGTCATTTAGAAATGAGAACATATATATAAATGTATGAATCAAAACCATGACTTGTTTTTAACAGATTAATCGTGCAGCCCGATCTCCAGGAGATTTATTCATGCCCACCTTTATCACACATAAATACTGCCAACTAGAATCGAATTCTGAAACGAATCAAAGCACTAACAATGTAGAATAAGGAGGGTAAATATCACTGAACACATTTAAAGTGTACCTGAATTGCACAGTACATCAAATGGATCTGCTACAGCCAAAGCGGTCTCTGACTATTAGAAGTTTTAGAGTCACTGCTGTAAAATACAGAACTGTAAGATTGAATATGTCATGCTGTAATAAAGTGAACGGGGGGTTCATTATGATGACTTTGTGGCGAGGACGCATTTTAACCCCCCCCCCCCAAAAAAAAAAGTTTCGTTGAAAAGGCGTGAGATTTTCCGTGTGGAAGAATTACAGAATATAAACAACACATCGGGAAATCACACAAAAAAACAACAACAATAATAATAATAATAATAAACAAGGATACAGATATTCCACAAGTAAACTAATATCCGTTACTGCAGTAAACACACTGTATTATGAGATCTCCCACTGCTTTAAATACAAATACAGGAAACACCTTACCTGCCATACTGCATCCGGAGCTTCATAACACACCATTAAACTCCATTAAAGGAGATAAATAAAGTGTTTACTGATCACTTACAAAACAACAACAACAACAACAACAAGAAACAAACTGGTGACAAGTCTGCAAATACCAGAGGAGCTCCTCCACCGTCGCACGAAAATGACATGTGCAACATGGCCGACGTGGATTTACTACCTGCCACCATTTCAGGCTAAAAGTCATTCACCATTTTCTTTCTCTTGGAAAATGTCTTTTCTCCTTTTCCCCTCAGGTACCGCTACAGCGGATCATTCTTCTCCATACCAGCCTCTTTCACCCCAACTACCGTCAGCACATTCACCTCTTTTCCTCCAGCCTGGTATCTCCATCCTCTGTCCAACCCATCTCCCTCACCTCGTCTCCAAAACATCCTACATGTCCCTCTAATAAACTCATTATATATTTTCTTTATATACATTTATATCATTTTTTTAGACAATTTTGCGGGAGTCTCATGTTTAATGTTTTTTGTGTTGTAACTTTCAATAATGAAATTTCCCGTTTTTGTTTAGGAACAAACTACTGTTTACATTTAATCATACAAATTGTACATGTTGCGTGTTCAGTGAGGGAGATGTCTTTGGAACGTTTTACAGTGTTCTTAAACTATATTGTGTTATTTAATGTGTTCTTAACTTTGTGTTGTATAGAATTGGTATAGAATCCCGTAGGTAAAACATCCCAGCAGTTTTATTAAAATCGTTTAACATCGTGGTGTTACTTTTACCACAAGACAACAAATAATGCATATCAAAGTCTGCCTTTTTTAAAAGATTACAATCATTCAGGTTAATCACGATCGCCTCAAAACTCCAAGATCCGGGTTCGATTCCCGTCTCGGCCATGTGTGTGTGGAGTTTGCATGTTCTCCCCGTGCCTCAGGGGGGTTTTCTCCGGGTTCTCCGGTTCCCCAACGGTCCAAAAACATGCAGGGTAGGTTGATTGGCACCTTGGAAAATTGTCCCTAGTGTATGAATGTGTGTGTGTGTGTGTGTGTGTGTGTGTGTGTGCCCTGCGATGGGTTGGCATTCACATGTATATCCGATGTATATCCGATCTTCCCTCGGGTCACGGGGAGCCTGTGCCTATCTCAGGCGTCTATGGGCATTAAGGCAGCATACACCCTGGATGGAATGCCAAACCATTGCAGGGCACACACACACACACTCACACTCTAGGGAGAATTTTTCCTGGAAAAACCCCCTGAGGCACGGGGAGAACATGCAAACTCCATACACACGGCTGAGACGGGAATCGAACCCGGACCCTGGAGGTGTGAGGCGAATGTTCTAACCACTAAACCACCGTACCCTTACTATAAAACCATTTTGTTAATATTATTTTCACTCACTTGCCCTTTAATCACTTGCCTGAAGGACGAGGCTGCTTTTCAAAGGTGTGGCTGGGGTGAAGTGATGGATATGGTTTTTCCTATTCATCCCCCTGTCTTCGAGGAGGAGGAAGAGGATGATGCCATCCTCCCACCTGATATTTCTTCAAGGCCTGGAAGTGCTGGGAGTGAACAAAGCACCCTTTATATCACATAATTCGGACTTTATAATTCGTAATTCTGACTTTATATTGCAGAATTTTGAGGGGAAAAAAAAGGGGGGGGGGGTGTAGTCTTTCGGGTTTTCTTTTTCTCCTGTAGTCCACAATGGTCACCTTTGCATTAGAGGTGTTCAAAACCAGGTCATTATTCACCACTCAGGTGTTGTACCTCCTCTCTGTAGTGTGTCTTGTCATTCTCTGAGATCAGTCCTACTATTGTGGTGTCATCAGAAAACACGTCATACATATCTAACACCAGGAAGAGGATGAAATGGGCTGGACTGCGGACACAGCCCTGTAGTGCTCATGTACTCAGAGTGAGAATGGTGAGGCCAATCCTGACATTCTGTGGCCGGTTTGTAATAAAGTGCAGCATCTATGCGCATAGTGTAGTGCTTAATCCCAGGTTGTTCAGCTTGTTTACCAGTTTCTGGGGTACAACTGTATTGAACGCAGAGCTAAAATCCAGGTAACATCCGAATAACATTCTAACATGTGTGCTGGGATGCGCCACATGGGACAGGCTTAGTGTGGACTGCAATTGAGACTGTATCCTCTGTACATCTGGTAAACCGATGGCTGTTCAGGTCAGATGTGGGAAAGGACAATCCACTCAAAGAACTTCCTAAAATATTGGTGTCGGAGCAACTGCTTACATTTATCTTTACAGCATTTAACAGACGCCTTTATCCATTCTGCTACTAGTTGGATGAAGAATGAAAGTGAATAAAGAATGAAAGAGTGTCTGTCAAATTCCACAAATGTAAATACGAGAGATCTTTGTGTGTTTTGTGAGTATGGGGTGCAAATGAAACACTTTCCAGATGAATACAGAAAGTAAATCCTGTGTCTGGCGATATGTAATATGTTTGTGTTTAAATTGATTAGGAAAGGTTTGAATTGAATTGATTGATTAATTCAATTCAGTACAACACATTTATCCAAAACAACGTCACAGAAATAGATAACACATTAATTATTATACATATGATATAATTAAATATTAATTAAATAGAAAAAAAAATTTATAAGGAAGAAACATTAAGAGGAAGCAAATTCAAAGGTTTTTTTAATATGGAATAAAACACTATTATAATAAAATAATCAATGATAAGGTAATGCTTTTTAATCACATCACAATTGATAGTGTTCATAAGCATCTCACTCTTTTTCCATCTGATAGTTTAAGGGATGAAAACTGCAACATCATTATAACTCATTCAATAATCATCAAATCCACAATATACTCTAATTGAATTTGTTATGTAGATGATTTTTATACATTGATGCAATAATAATGTGAAACCAAAATTCATAAAGTATGTTTGATATCTGTTAATTATGAGACATTATTAGAAGATAAACTTGTGAACAGTGAACTTTCATCCTGCACTGGAAAAGCAAACAGCAAAGACACTCCGCTTCCCTTAAGGTGGAGTTACAAATGCGTTGCTTATAGAGTCTAATCTCCGCCCAAAAACCGGCCTTATATATACACAAATAAACAAGGCAAACAATTTCCAGTGTGCCACAAAGTGCATCTCCAGGCTCTAAGATTCATTTAAGAATGTTGATGAATTGCAGTGTTGTATCGGTATTTTCTGCAGTCTTATTGCTGATATTCCTTCAAAACCTGGTTTGCAATCACAAGCCTCTGAATTTCGCTGGTGCCTTCATAGATTTCAGTAATGCGGGCATCGCGGTAATGTCTCTCAGCAGGCATGTCCGTTACGTAACCCATTCCTCCTAAAACCTGAATGGCCTGATGAGAAACAAAGGTTGCTGCTTCGGATGCAGCCAGTTTGGCCATTGCAGCTTCCTATAATAAAAGAGGAGATTGAAATTGGCATTGTATATCACTTTTTCGTATACTGTTGAGCATGAGAACATGTAAAACAATCAAATGTATAGAACAGAAAAAGGGCTGTGCTTGCCTTAGAGTAGGGTTTCTTTCCGTCTCGTAACATCGCAGCTTTCCATGTGAGAAGACGTGCACCTTCTATAGCCACAGACATGTCTGCCAACTTAAACTGGAGCAAAAAGTTCATGTTAAACTACAGAATTCAAAGAAGGGGTACACTTTGGACAAGGTTACACGTTGCTCGTATTTATTGTATACATTTAAACAAATATATCAGAATGTTTTTTATATTCTTATAAGTGAAATTAAATAGGGCTTTTGGCAAGATATATGAATATAAAAAAATGAAAAGAATACATACAGAAAAATCACTATCAATGCTTGTAGGATGATCGCTTTCTATCAATAGTAAAGCAAATTAAAAACGCTGACATTTCCATGCTTTACCCGACGTTATATTGCCTTTCTTACTTTAGTTCATGACTTCAAACCTGCCTTTAACAGTTCAACAATATCATGTTTCATCCAACAGGTTTGATTCAGGCGATCGATTAAAAGATTCATTCCACATTCATACGTGAACTTGGCGTTTGGGTTCTGAACCTGGATTGCTTGTAACTTTGCAATTGGCGCTGCGAAGGCAATCCTCTTCTGTGCGTAATCAGCTGCACAGTCTAATGCCGCTTGTGCAATCCCAAGAGCCTGTGATGCAATACCAATACGCCCACTGTCCAGGGTTTGCTGTCACACACAACACACATTACACAGGCATTGGACCGGACAGTAAATTTAAGCTAAACCAATCATGTTAGTATTTTGGTGTTTTTGGCCGTGTTAGTTTACATGTGCGTACCTTGGCTAAACTACATGGCTTGGATGCATTCATTGTTATTGAGAGATAACTTTGGGGGGAGAAAAATAAAATAGAATTTATTTCAGAATTCATTTTCTCTACAACAACATGATTGAAGAAACATGTTTGTTTTTTGTTTTTTTTTTAGTGGGCATGCCATAAATAAAGTGGTCAAAGTGGAAATATAAAACAAATTCTCTATTTTTACAGAAGCTATTATTGGCATATACATATTCTTTAGCATTAAGAAAAGCAGACCACTAATGACATCTGTCTCTTTGCAGACGTTTGGTGGATTCGGTGGACTTTGGGCTTGTTTTTGTCTCTTAACTCTCTTAGTATTCTTCTCATTCAGCTTCGTGTCTGTGTCACAAATTAATTTATGAACTTTATGGAATTATGATGGACTTTCAACTGATTTAACGTTTGACAAAAGTTCAAGGTATGAACTCTCAAACCATTTCCAAATCACAAACCATTTCGGAAACATTATTACCTTTCTTATGCATCAGATCATCCTGAAATGACGAGGCATTCGTCTCCATCATGTGGTCATATAATAGCACCTGTCACGATGGGACCTCCGCCCCATCTACTGAGATGGGCAAGAGCTCCGAACTCGGCGCCACATCGGAAGGCAGAAGGGTTGCGCAATCGCTGCACAACCCGGCGCGGATGAGAGAGAGGCGGGGCGTCTTCAACGAGACACGGCTGGAGCTTATCTTGGAGTGGCACCTCCATTATCCCTAATCACGCGGCGTCTATAAAAGGCCGTCGGACGGCGTTTGTCGTCGGAGAACGTCTGGGCTCCCGACTAACGTGTCTATTTCTCCCGACCTCCCACTACAGGTGAGACGGTAAACACGGATGAGGAATACCCACCAGACCCTCGCAGTGCCTGATAGCTTGGAGTATCCACAGCCTTGCGGCAGGAAACGAACCTGACCCCTACGTGCTGATGGAGATCCGGAGAACGAAGCTGCCCATTACTCGGGACCTGACATCGGAGAGAGCGTCGAGAGATCTCCGTGTTCCCTCTCCCGCTCCAGCCACTCCTCACTTGACCTCCCCAAGTTTCGGACACGAACAATCTCTCTCTCTTTTTTGTTTACATTTAATAAACACTATCTCCCCACCCCTCCCCCCCCCCCCCCCCCCCCCCCCCCCCCCCCCCCCCCCCCCCCCCCCCCCCCCCCCCCCCCCCCCCGTTATGCCTCTCCGCGCCTGTGTTCAGCCCGAAGCGGCGAGCGAGTCGCCACACACCTCATAAATATTCTGCCATAGATGCAATAACAATGCATCTGAATGGAAGTGCGAGTCACAAAAATATTTTATTGACATGAATATGTAGTATGTGTACGGCTGTTTCTTTTCTCATGGCACTGGAGTGTAAGTGTATATTTATGTAGAGAGGTGATAAACGAGCAGGGAAATTCTTTAGAAGAATCTGGTACTGGGATGATGAGGATGAGATATGGGTGGGCCTTCGAACAAGAAAATGACCCAAAACACACTGCGACTTAAAACTGGTTCAGAATGAAACAAATAAAGTTGAATAGTTACTTAACTTTAATAAAAAATGTTTCTTGACTGAATAATCAGAAATTCAGATGAGACTGAGATTAGCTGTAGGAGCAGATATCTTCTATTAATAAAATTACGTATTAATAAATACGTGCATGTTGTATGTTCGGCATAAGAGTGTACATTCTGCTTAATTAAAATAGGTCTTTCCTTTTACAATAGTACATCTAATTAACCAGCAAAGTAAGAGTGTGAAAAGGACTATATCCTGCACCACCACTGTAATTTCAATATTTCAATTTAGCATCTTGAATAATAAAAAGTATAAAAAAGAATGAAAAATAAAGCTTAATTAACCTACTGGTTAAATGTGGTATCGTTATTATCAAAGTTTATATCAAAATTATAAAATCAAATTTAAACTACATTTATTTACTATTCATGTGGTTGAGTACCAACTTTTAAAGTTTATTTATGCCTACAATATAACAGTGCTAATCAGTGCTAAAATTAAACTTTTGATATTTGTCAGTTTTAATTGTCTCTTCATAATGCATTCATACCCAGGGTGCACTTCCTGTCTCCTAGGAGTTTCCTGTCTTAAAACTGTGTGTGAAAAGTCTTGTGTTTTGCACTAAACTCCAAACAGACGCTTACTAGTTAGCTGAAAAGTCAGCTTACTAGTCAGCTGAAAGAACCAAAGAGCAACTTACCATGGCAATCTTAAAACCCATACCACGCTCTCCCAGTAAGTTCGTCAGTGGAATACGACAGTCTTCCAGAATCAGGTTAGCTGTCGATGATGCTCGGATTCCAAGCTTATCCTCTTTCTTTCCGAGAGACAGGCCTGGATGAGGCATCGGTACCAGGAATGCACTGATGCCCTAATTATACATAGCAAAAGTAATGTGTCAGGTCCGATTAAAAATAATAATAATAAGCTTAATAATCTTTAGTAAACATATAATTTGTACATTGAAATAAAAAGTGACAATTTTAATAATGATAATGATATATATATATATATATATATATATATATCTATATATATTATATATAATAATAATAATAATAATAAGCCGCATCTGCTCTATTTGAAAAAAAACCCCCAAAAAATCATAAATAAGCCGCACCTGCATACAAGCCGCAGCTATTAAAATATAATCTTGTAGTAAAATATAATCCTTAATCCTAACCTGTATTTTTGTAACGGTGGACGCTACGGAGATCCGGAATTCATACAAAACAGGATTATTAGAATAAAGAACTCAGGAGACGCCGATCATACGGAGCGGCCAGACAGGCTATCCGGAGCCTTGCGCTGTGCGCGCCGTGGTACCGGGAGTACCGGACAGCAGGAGCGGTGGCGGACTTGGAAGTCCGGGAATCGGGAATAGACAAAGGTTAGGCAAAATGAGCGTCGTCCGCGTACACTAAGAGCCCGGACGGGGATTGTAGGGTGAACCGGTCTTATATCGGGAGAGGGAAAATCAAGAACAACTTTGGCTGATTTGTGCGTGTGTGTTGTGTGTGTGTATCTGTGTGTGGTCTGTGTGTGTGTGTGGGGAAAAGAGCAGGGGAGGAGAGAGAGAGAGCACAGAGCAGCAACATTGCTGATTAAAACGGGACATAACCAAGAGAAAATGATTAAAACTTCATTTCTCCTATTGTAAAGTATTTAAAACGGGACATTTCTCCAAGAGAAAATAGAGCGCTATTTACAGTATTTATCTTCATTTCTCCTTAACCTTCTTGTAAAGATAGAGTTTGTCCTCCTTTATCCGCTTCTACCCACCGATTTATATCTGCTAAAGAGGAACTAGCGCATTCTTCTTCTTCTTCTTTGCATTTATTTTGTGTTAGTTTCCGGATTCTAATTCCGGTTAGAGCCCCTAGCGGTCGGGAAAAAATCTGCAGAATCTAGCCGCAGAATACCTTATTATTAGCCGCATGGTTCAAAACCTAGGAAAAAGTAGCGGCTTAGCGGCTTAGTCCAGAATTCCAGAATTTACGGTATATATATACACACATACATACATACATACATACACAAATATACACACATTAAATACTTTGTATTTAAATAGAAAAAATGTTTTCTTGTGGATTTGTACATTTGCTCACTGCTATATAAATGATCAGTCAAATGAACAGTGAGAGACAGAAATTCAATCAAAAAAAATCTAGCATTAAAAAATCTGATTTGCATTTTAACGAGTGAAATAAGTATCGGACCTCTTTGGAAAACATCACTTATCATTTGATGGAAAAATCCTTATTGGCAATCGCAAAGGTCAGACATTTCTTGTAGTCGGCCACCAGGTTTGTACACATTTCAGGAAGGATTGTGTGCCACCCCTTTTCTGTAGCTTATCTCCAACATCTCGTCCAACCGCAGTGAAATCCACTCTATTCGGGTGGTGCAATTTATTTGGATCGGTGTTCGTGTATTTTTTATTTATTTATTTTTTTTTTTTTGAAAAGGAGCGAAATGAAAAAGGAATAACGAGGTTCTTTGTAAAATGTAAGCAGTAGAAAGTACAGATAATTGTGTGAAAATGTAAGGAGTAGAAGCAAAAAGTAGAAAAATTATTAAAGTAACGTAGACTCCAGTAAAGTATAGTGAGCCAAAAATTCTACTTGAGGAAGGTAATGAAGTTTTTGTACTTTGTTAGTTAACACTGCTGCCTAAGCACAAGTTAATAATCATGACGAGAGACTCTGTATGTAGCACATTTTAGTAGTTTAGTTGTAATGGGATGTAACAGACATCCTTTTTGATTTGGCTCTAATGATAATATTATACTGTATATCTTTTCCTGTCCTATATTTGTAAAGCATTGTACTTGTGTAGCTTGTGTAGACTGGATCATACCTGGATCACAGTATCAGAGATTGGACCTCTAATTTGGTTTTTCCCCAAATATATATATATATATATATATATGGGTTTCTCTCTTACGGGCACAAGTATGACTATTACACCATGGTGCAGTTGTTTTTCTTTCTCGTACCCTTTTTAATCGGATGGGGGCGACGGTGTCGAATGTCCTGGCGAGGGATTGTGCTTATATCGATAACCATGTCCTCAAAATCATTAGCATTTATGGGTGTAGTCAGATGCTGACACAGATCAGTCAGGTTCCTTATGAATCTGTCCCTAGCAGTGATCAGATTAATAGTCCTACCAAGTCGATAACATGGTGACTAATCTGTTCTACAGGTAGTGTGTACAGTATGACATAATGGATCTGTAAGATCACAGTGATTCTGCACTGTGGGCATATAAATCTAGTGTCCATAAGCATTTGTACAGCATCCGCACCAGGACATTAGACACCCTCACCCCCCCCCCCCTCCAATTAATAAGGATGATTAAAATGATCTTGAAATGTTTTGTTTAACCACAAATGAGTTTAGTAAGTCCACAAATAATAGTCCTAAGTCTACATGAATATTAAAAAATCTCATAAAAACAGCACTTTATCCAAATTGCCCATGAGATCATAAAGAAACTCTTGGAGGAATTCAGTGTAGGGCCCTCCTGGGGGTCTGTACACGATGCCCAGAGCAAGAGATAGTAAGTGATAGTAAGTCTGAAAGTACACGATTCAGTACTAGCACTTCAAATGAGTTAAACCTGAATCCAAATCTCTGACTACTATTAAGGAGGGTGCTGTAAACAGTTGCTACCCCACCCGCAACCCGACGACCAGTCTGACACGGCTCATGCTTATAGGAATAACCTGCTGGTTTAGACGCCAATGTCCTCGTTAGGTTTAATGCCAGTTTCAGCTTGTTTGCTCATTTGATTGTGTCTGGGTCTTGTAGTGTATGTATTTCTTGACGGGGAAGTAGACACAGATTCAATAATATTGACTATACATCACTGACAATGATGAATTCCCAGCTGACTATTTGCTGTTCTCATCGCCAGTGAAACTCCATGAGGATGAGATCTTGCATGCTGCTTGACAACGGTCAGAGATATTCCGTCTCTCAATGTTCTAATAAACCTACTATTAAAATGACAGACTAATCATTTCTTTATCAGTGTGTAAACAGACAAATGAAATGCCCCCCCCCATGTAAAAAAATTGAACCACATCCCGCAAACAGAAAACTTGCTAAAGATATATAAAAAAAATACATGATTCAAAGTGAATAATATAGCACAGCCCAGACACTACCAAGATCAGACCAAATAGAGAACCTGGAAATGACTGTTCTCCAAAATCCTCTTAGTTGGGACTAAAACAACCAAATATGCAATTCAATTCCAAGTGAAAATGGTTCCTAAGATAAGAATGCTAGGGTAGAAGAAATAGTACTTTATGTTTTAAACTCTTATCTGTTGTTGCGAAAACAACTGCGGCAGACGCGTCCCAGCAGTTGGTGATCCAAGCCTTAGTGCCATTCAGCACCCATTCATCTCCCTCCTGACGTGCCTGGGTCGAGGCTGCACCTGCATCACTCCCATTGCCTGTCACGACAAATATACTCACAGGTCCAATCACATATTCTTTTGACAAAAAGGATTGGACCTTTTTGCCACAGTTTTACAATGAATACATATTTTGGCTGTAAGTGAACTAAAGTCTACTAAAATGTAATTTGATATTTTTCCCTCTCGTATCATAATATAATATCCATATCATCCTGGGCAATGGAAAATACTGTGATGTGAACGTTACCTCATTGCCCACCCATAATTAGGGCAAGTATTTTATTCACAAAAGCTTATACAATGCATAAAAAAACTAAAAAAAAAATAATTGCTAAAGTAAAAATAAATAAATACAGAATAAGAAATGTGAATAATACAGTACAACCCCGATACTACCAAGATCAGATCAAACAGACAAATGGAAACAGCAAACAGGACCTGGAAATTATTGTTGTTCATAAATTCTCAAAACCATTTTAGAGATTTGTAAAAAAGACCTCATTGAAGAATGGAATTTTAAATTCCAAAAGTAAATAACCCACAGAGACAGACCGGAATTTACTTCTAAAGGATCATTCTCAGGGAATTCTACATTAATGACCAAATACCATCAAAAAGTTATAAAAAACAAAATTGAAACCAGTCCACTAACAGCCATACATGTTTTTTGGTTTGCAGGATGTACTGATGACACGTATATGTAATAGTCCATTCACTGCGGCTGAGGTTTTGTAAAGAAATAAATAAATATTTACCCGGCTCGCTCAAAGCAAAGCAGCCTACTTTCTCCCCAGTGGTAAAGGGAGATATCCAGCGCTGCCTTTGCTCTTCAGTGCCAAACTTCAGAATAGGGCCCAGATATAATGACTGAAATGCAATCAGATTGCAATTATGGCCTCAAGGTTTATTTACAAGTTTATTTTGTTGCTTTTTAAAAAAAGTAAGCCTAATGATACAACACATTCACCTTACATGCATAATAACCAAGTCATCATTTAATTTCTACAGATCTTTTCCAGTGTTCAAGTAAACGGCATAGAATATCTCAAATGTCAGAAATAAACACTAAATCTTAAAACAATGAGCAGGAGCTTCGACTGTATTTGCCAATTTATAAGTATTGAATAGACAGAGACAGACAAACAGCAGGTTACACGAACAACTGATTATTGACTCACATTATTGACACTGACTATGACCCCAGTGGACGCACAGCCTCTGCTTATCTCTTCAACAGCAAGGCTGTATGCTAAATAATCCATTCCAGCTCCCCCGAGTCTCTCCGGTACCTCCATGGCCATCACACCCATTGCACCAAGTTCCTGAATCTGAAAACCAAGTTATAACCAAAGTGCACATTTACAAGGACACATTGCAAAAATATTAGCAAATCTGTAGTTAGTCCCAGAGTTCCTATTGTTCGAGTTCTGAATTTTTCATCATAAAATTATAATGATGCAACAAAATGATAGAAACAGAAATTTTTGTGCGGCAGGAAACGTAGCGTTGTATGCGGTAGGATATATTGGGATGCTTTCAGGATGCAACTCATTTTAGCTCGTCTTTGCGGATAATCGAACCAAATGTTGTCGACTTCTCACTAAGCTGCTTGGTCGATGGTCTTGTAGCCACTCCAGCCTTGTGTAGGTCTATAGTCTTGTCCCTGACATCCTTGGACAGCTCTTAGGGAAAAAATGATGTATTTATTGAAACAGAGCTCATATGGGCCCTCCTGCCCTTCAGTCACAAAGAGCCAAAAATGTCATTCAAAAAGATTTAATTTATATGACATATTGCCCAGCTCTACATATGCGGTTACACCCCTAGTGTTAATTGCTCTGTCTAAACATTATTTTCTGTCATTAATTCAATTATCAGCTAATTACAGTATACTACCTATTACTGGTCATTATTTTTTAAGAACGCTGGGAAGGCTAGGCCTTGTCTCGTCTTACGATAATTTCAAAGTAGGATTTGGACGCATCTCCATCGTAATTCTGGGACTATTTGAATCCACAACATTAAAAGCACCTGCCTTATATCAGGCGCTTTCCCATGTGCCACCAACACAGCTTGGAGAGTATGAAATTCCCAAAACCTCTAAAGGTGTGCTGAAGTATCAAGTACCAAGACCTTTACAACAAATCCATTAGAAATCATTCCTGAACGATTTGAGCAGAAAACGCATTACTCAACGCAGAAAAAGGTGCTTTGAGTGTCCAGAAAAGTGCTATATAAATGTAATGAATTATTATTATTATTATTATTATTATTATCGTTACTCTGCCAGAAGGGAAAGGCCCTGATATGAAAGCATGTATCCACCTTCTCAGCTCCGTACAGTACGGTTCAACATTTCTAACCGAATTTTTAGCAAATTGTGTCTTTTGAGGGATCACACCAGACAGGCTATCCCAACCCCGTCTCCTAACACACATCATTACACTTTGTGCTCTTCATTGGATTTCTTTTCGTAGCTACTCAACGCTGCATCCAGGAAACAACCACAATGACCTACTACTGAAGATTCTTTGACCCAGATATCTACTTTTCACAGCTAGATGAAAGTATAAAGACCATTTTTGTAATCCACACTGCATTTGAAAAGAAGGAAAAATATGCAATTAAAGTTTAGGTTCCTAGCTTTAATTATAAAATAATGTAAAAAAAAATCGCCATGAAATAATTAGGAATTCTGGCCATTATTCAGAGAGTACATACACTTTTTTACCGGCTCAAATGTTGAGTGTGCATTTCTATAGTTAACTGTTTGTTGTAAATATTTTGTTTCCTATTTTTTTTTCATCCTTTATTCTCTATTTTCTGTCGCTGTGTTTGTCTTTTTTTCCTTTTGCGAGAATGATCCCCCCCCCCCCATTTTAAAGCAGTGAGAGGAAGCCACTCCCTCTGCAAATACTCTGCACTCATGAGAATAACATTAACGAGTCTTTTATCACCTCAGAAATATTTCTAGAATAAGAAACAGGATGGAACGACCTTCCAATTATTGTTCAGGATTCAAAAACAGTGTCAGTGTTCAACTCGAGCCTGAAAAGCTGCTAATCTGTAGTCTTTTCTTATGTAAAAGTGCAGATCTGTAGGGATCTGGGAGATTGGGTGAACTGTTATATTTATATAATGTCGTCCCCTCAGGCTCACATATTCACTCAGGTGTGTTGACGGCGGTGTGCTGGAACGCTTCTTATCCCAGACGTCCCGTATGTCTTCTGGTGTTTCCTTTTAGACCACTCTTGTTCCTCTTCTCTCTCTGGTGAGTTCTACATGCCCCTGAGGTACCAGAGATCAGTGTTCCTGCCGTTCTCCTCTGAGCTCACTAATTGTCCCAGCATGCCTCTGGATGGTTTTTCTCTTCTCTGGGATGTTCCTCGTCTACAGCCTGGGGATCTGAGAAATTACGGAGCCACCCGGGAGCTTCAAGGATGGAGTGGGACTCTCTCTACACCACAGACACAAGGCTGCAGTTTACATTACATTTGAGCAGATGATTAGACGTAATTAATGGAAATTCGGTGTCACCCAGACGAGGATGGATTCTCTCTCTAGTCTGGCTCCTCTCAAGGTTCCTTCCTTTCCATCTCAGGGAGTTTCCTTGCCACAGTCGCCAACAATCTTTTTCATTCTTTCTTCATTAACTGTGTAAAGCTGCTTTGAGACAACGTCCCGTGTTAAAAGCGCCATACAAATAACTGAACTACGGAAACAGATTGACTTGAACCAGGAAGAGAAGAGATTTAAGATGCAAAGCGCACAACAACATCTGTCAAATACCAATACCATTGAAATTGGATTCTTTGTGATTAATGATGTCACTGCTGTCAGAAATAGAAGGGAGAATTCTGACGTGTACAGATTCGGTAAAATGCTGTTAAACTGATAAAAATGACCCAAAACATCAACAAAGCAACCCAAAAGCTTTTTAAGGCATAGAAATGTAATTTCATTCACCAAGTCAGTCACCTGATCTCAAATCAGGTGGCAGAGATAAAGGACTTTGCAGAGGATCATCAGCTCTGTAATGTCCATATATTTCAAACTTTATACAGTCACTGATTGTCCAGTACTAAAAAATCCTTATGCTTAAAACTGTTACATTTATCCAATTACTATTGAGTTTGTGAAAATGCAAATGATCATTTAAATAATGGAAGTGGAAAATGAAGTGGGTAAGATGTTGGACTTGTGATTAGAAGGTCATGAGTTCAAGGGTCTTGGCGCTTAACTGGTCAGTTCAGTTTGGTTAAATCAAAATCAAAATATACATTTCTGTAATTCTTAAATGGTTAATATTGTAAAACAGCATTTCATTCTTAAAGAAATTATACAATTTTTAATTTTTAATAAAAGTTTTAAAAAGTAAGGTAAGAAAAAATGGAAATGAATGTGAATGTTGGAGGCGGGGTTTAGGGAGACGGTTGTGCTGTTAATTGTGACAATACCATTTTCTGCTCGCAATATAAAGCTACCGTATTGTACATTTTACATTCTTACCTGCTTAGTTGGGAAAGAATGATCTTTGTCAAGTTGTGCGGCAATTGGAGCGAGTTCCTTTGCTGCATAGTCCTGACACGTCTGCCGCAGGATTTGATGAAGTTCGGGTAATTCTGCAAGCTGAGTGAAGAAACGAGTACCACATCTCACAGCACGGCTTAATGCTGAAACAAAAAGAGCAGGATTTACTGGTTTGGTATATACATATACATATAATACATATGTTACATATAATTCATGTATTATTTACTGGAGAAAATAACAGCCTGGATGGGAGAAAATATACAATGCAAAAAAAAAGGGAAACAATAGAAAGCCTTATAGAAATAACAACTAAATCCATTAGAGCCACGCAAATTCATTGCACTTTTTGGTGTTGATGCCCCCGGCGCTCGCCTGAATGGTGCCCGAGCCAAAATGATTCTGGCAAGGAGAATGATTCTGTTTGACTGGAACGAGCCGTCGCCACCAGTGGGTTCTCATTGGATTACACAGGTTTTATACTTTATTCATTTAGAGAAGTTTCACTATTCCATAAAAGATCTGCTCAGAAATATTTTGATGTCTGCCAACCTTTTTTGACCTACTTTGTAAATTTTAATTAAATTTGATTGATTGATTTCCCCCCTTTCTCTACTGACTATTTTTTGGGGGGTATGGGTGGAAAGGGATAGATGGGACAAAGGAAAGAAAAGGGAGGAGACTAGTATATTGTGTATGTATGTATATGTTTGCTTCTTAATAAAAAGTCTTTGTTTAAAAAACTAAAAGAAATCTCACATATCAGCAGCTACAGTACTGAAGTACACTACAGATTACTCCGGTAGGGAAAATCAAGAACAACTTTGGCTGATCTTAAAGAGAGCTAATCTATTTGTATTTTCTTCATTTCTCCTTTTAATGTCACCTTAACCTTTTATTGTCCTCCTTCTATCCGTGTGTGTGTGTGTGTATGATTCTAATTGCCTTATTATTGTGTGTGTGTGTGTGTGTGTGTGTGTGTGTGTGTGTGTGTGTGTGTGTAGATATTCTATACATATTTCAGTTTTTAAGTAATGAATCAGTTAAATGCTGGGATGTTAGGGGGAGGACATGTCTCAATTCATTGCACTTTTTGGTGCAACTGGTGCTCGCCTGAATGGTGCTCAAGGTACCATAAGGTACCCAATATGGTAGCGTTTAGCTTTAATTCTCACTGTTTAATCCAATATTATTATTTTTATTATTCATTCATTCATCTTCTAACACTTCTATCCAAACTACCGCTTTATCCGATCTTTTATCCGATCTTCCCTCGGGTCACGGGGAGTCTGTGTCTATCTCAGGCGTCTGTGGGCATTAAGGCAGGATACACCCTGGATGGAATGCCAACCCATCACAGGACACAACACACACACACACACATTCATACACTAGGGACAATTTTCCAAGGTGCCAATCAACCTACCGTGCATGTTTTTGGACCGGGAGGAAACCTGGAGAACCCGGAGAAAAACCCCCCTGAGGCACGGGGAGAACATGCAAACTCCACACACACATGGACTCGAACCCAGACCCTGGCGGTGTGAGGCGAACGTGAAGGGGCACGGTGGCTTAGTGGTTAGCACGTTCGACCTCACACCGCCAGGGTCCGGGTTCGATTTCCGTCTCGGCCATGTGTGTGTGGAGTTTGCATGTTCTCCCCGTGTCTCAGGGTTTTTTCCTCCGGGTTCTCCGGTTTCCTCCCCGGTCCAAAAACATGCACGGTAGGTTGATTGGCACCTTGTAAAATTGTCCCTAGTGTATGACTGTGTGTGTGTCCTGCGATGGGTTGGCATTCCATCCAGGGTGTATCCTGCCTTAATGTCCATAGAGGCCTGAGATAGACACAGACTCCCCGTGACCCGAGGGAAGATTGGATAAAGCGGTAGAAGATGAAGATGAATGAATGAATGAATGAATGTATCCACAGCCACAGCTGTTGTTTTCCTTCACAGACCTGTTCATTGTCTGGTTGAAAACCACTGTTTTCTTTCTTTCTTTCTTTTCAAGAAAATAATATTTGATTGGAATGTGAAATGCAGGTGCGCTGACTTTCCAGTGATTTCAAGCACACACAAACAACACCCTTTTTATAACCCTATTCACCTGACAGAGTTCTGATATAGATTTGGTTAAGTTCATTATATTACACCACTTTTTGTCTAGTTTAATAACAGCGGTAAGAATAATTTTAATAGGACGGTTTTGCACATAAATACATCAAACATAAAACATGATCACACAGAACTAAAGAGGATAAACTCCACCAAAATTGACTACAACAGAACTCTAGTATAGTTACAGTACTATATATGACAATTTGTGTAAAAATAAATATATAAAGTAAATAGTAATATTTAAGCATCAGTTAATACAACACTATGTATTTACTATGCTACATGTTTGATGGTATATTTTGTGATATCGTTTCCAATCTAAAATGTATATAAGTAAAAACTTGATTAAATCGATAGCGGGTTCCCTGTCCTTCCTTCCCGAGCCAACCATCTCTCCACACTGGTGCTGGGGAAATAAGGGGGGAAATAAACAGCGCTGGGAAATCCCGTAAGCCTCTACGCCAGGGGTGTCAAACTCAAATACACAGTGGGCCAAAATGTAAAACTTGAACAAAGTCGCGGGCCAGCATTGAACAAATGAACCTTTGAATATGGACCCAAACAAGATTTACTTTAACATTGAATATGGAACAAGCAACACTTATTACTATGACTTATACAGATTACTATACTATTACAGATATAAAAAATCTAATAATGAAAAAAACCCCAAAAAACATCAATGGCATTCATTTATTCAGTAAAATTTAAATAATAATAAATAATAATTTTTAAAATAAAATAACAGTAATAAATCTGTAATAAATAATCTATCGTGGTCTGGCCATGGACGAATTAAGCTGCCCCTCCATTCCTATCTCGCACTCACTCGTGTCGGCCGCAGAAATGAGTGGCAACAAGTAAAGACCCGGTTCCCTCTATCCAAAACACGATATTATTTATCACTATGACTTATGTCACAGAGGAGAGGGCATTTCTGGAACCTGTCCAGATTGACGCGCCAAAACAACAGCAAGGCATTATGGGATTTGTAGTATTAGTGATGAATGAATGCGCTGTATAATAGCGGCGGGCCAGCTCTAGTAGTCATTTGGTATAGCCTCTGGGCCAAATATAATTATACTGCAGTCCAAATTGCGGGCCAAAAAATGTCGCAGTACAACAAAAATAACCATCATAGTTATGCAGAAGTGAAGGTTAAAATAAACAACGACTTGTCAGTTACATTTACAGTATTTGGCAGACGCCCTTATCCAAGGCGACTTACAACTGAGCAATTGAGGGTTAAGGGCCTTGCTCAAGGGCCCACTAGTGGCAGCTTGGTGATGGTGGTGGGGTTTGAACCATTGAAGTCCAACACCTTAACCACTGAGCTACCACCTCCCTTGTCATCATTGTCGGTGTCAATTTAAGGCACAATATTTACACCAGGACAGAATTTTGACATTTTTAACATTTCTGCAAATTTGTAATATGAAATGGTAATATAAATATGTAATAAAAACAGCACAAAACAACACAAAAGTGGATCAATGGTAATAAAAGTCTTGGCGCGCACGACAATGTTTAATGATGTGTGCAATTTTAATATACTGCATGCGCACTGTTATTTCACCTGAGACTAATGTCAAACTATAACTATAGATTCAGTATTGGTGTGTGTGTGTATATGTATACATATATGTGTGTGTGTGTGTGTATGTATGTATGTGTGTGTATATATATATACATATATATATATGTGTGTGTGTGTGTGTGTGAATGTGCGTATGTGTATATATATGCGTATGTTTATGTGCATGTGCGTATATGTATGTGTTTGCATGCATGTGTGTGTGTATGTGTATGTATGTGTGTGTGTGTGTGTGTTATTTCGCATATAGTTGAACTCATGCATATCTTCTTGGTTTAATCCAAACAGGTAACCAAATATTTGCATGGATAATCCACATAATGGATCCACGTGTGTATACCGGATGATTCCGGATCTCTCTCTCTCTCTCTCTCTCTATCTCTCTCTCTCTCTCTCTCTCTCTCTCTCTCTGGTGTGTGTGTGTGGGTTGTGTGTGTGTGTGTGTGTGTGTGTGTGTGTGTGTGTGTGTGTGTGTGTGTGTGTGTGTGTGTGTGTGTGTGTGTGTGTGTGTGTGTGTGTGTGTGTGTGTGTGTGTGTGTGTGTGTGTGTGTGTGTGTGTGATTATTTCAGGTCCAGAGGAAAAGCACAGATGAGATCATGTTGAATAGACCGGACAGTTGTTATTAAACTGAGTGAGACAGCGGGTGGGATTTGTAGAGCGCCAGTGGAATATGGATGAGAGTAAATAGCAGGCAAACAACAAATCCTTAAAGTATTATATATAACCTGTTTACATGTTATTATATGTTATATTTCCTTACTGACCTTTCCGAGCTTTAAAAAGTGCTGCCATGTCCGACTTCCTTCTTCGTCCCTTTCATAATGAGTCGATGATGTATTTTATCTGCCCCCTAGTGGTGAATGTCTATCTTTATCGTTTGATCTGTTATTATTTGGAGTAAAGGCCAGGCCTAGTCTATACAAGAAAGAAAAGACAAGCCAACTTTTCACAAGTCTTTCTTTCTTTCTTTCGAATGGAAGAAATTCATATAGGGCGGCTTTCTCAAAAAAAAAGTGGAGTGAAGTATGTTATAATATCTAGTGCAGGACTATTCAGTTAGTTTGCCATGCGGACCAGTTCGTGAAAACCTCCCAAATGAGCGGTCGGAGAGATCTGGGCTTTCAAGCGATATGAGTGATGACACAACAGCAATATAAGCGCTCATATGTTGTATTCTTGCACTTTAAGACATCCAAGTAGGTTTTTTCTACATTAAAACATGTTTGTATGTTGTATTTTGAAACTATATAGCATCAAGTATAGCATTGTAAAATAAGCTTCTTTTTTTTTTTTTTTTACAAACATATTAAAATGTATTTTAAAGCATTCAGTGCATTTCTCAAGGAGCCTTTTCTACATTCAACCAAGTTCATTCATTCATTCATCTTCTACCGCTTTATCCGATCTTCCCTCGGGTCACGGGGAGCCTGTGCCTATCTCAGGCGTCTATGGGCATTAAGGCAGGATACACCTTGGATGGAATGCAGGGCACACACACACACACATTCACACACTAGGGACATTTTATCCAAGGTGCCAATCAACCTACCGTGCATGTTTTTGAACCGGGGGAAACCGGAGAACCCGGAGTAAAACCCCCTAAGGCACAGGGAGAACATGCAAACTCCACACACACATGGCCGAGACGGGAATCGAACCCGGATCCTGGCGGTGTGAGGCGAACGTGCTAACCACTAAGCCACCGTGCCCCCCCTCAAACAAGTTGATAGCTGTAATTTGAAACTGCAAAACAGCACGTGTATTGTTAATGCACGAGTCTTCTACATTCCAACAAGTGCATGTGTTGTGTTTTAACACGTGTTATGTTTAAGAAGTTTTAAAAACTTCTTTTTTTGCAAAGTTGAGAGAGACATTTTGTATAACTCGGCTGCAGTGGGGTCCATGTTTTTACACTGAATTTGCCGATTTTTTTGTGGGGAAAAAAAACGAAGAAAGAGAAACAGAAGAAATAAAGAAATGAATGATCTCGGAGGCCCGGGTCAAGCCCACGGGTAACCCATTGAATATCCCTGATCTAGTGTGAGGTCAGCTTAACACCCATGAAAAAAAATCAACTCTGATTAGAAAAGTTCATTTTACTTTAAATATTTTTTATTTGAATCATAAGAAGCTTGGTACAATTGATATCAATCTGCAGTGAGAATCAGAGCTAGAACAGGAAAAGGGAGATAAATAGCACCGTCAAAGGGCTTTACTTGAAAGAAAAAAACCCGTTTCATTGTTTAGCAGCGGTCATGGTGAAACTACCACGATGGTGATACTGCATATCCCTCACACGGCGCATGGACTGAATCTGAGGCTGGAAGGCACAAAATTCATTATAGTGTCTGTAGTCGCCACACTCAAACAGATACTGGTAGCCTCTGTATCCTGGGTATTGATATCCCACCCAACTAGAAATAAAGAAAGAGGTAAAGAGAGATATTCATGATCAAAATCACAATGGCAGACTTTTAATGACTATATTAAAACTCTATTAAAAAAATCATTATTGAGCTGTGAATCAAATATTGACTGTTTCTGCAAGTTAATATGGGATAAATGGCTTTATTATAGATGCTAGATGATATCAGTGCTCTTGTTTTAGGAAGAATAGGAATAATAATAATAATAATAGTAATAACAATAGTAATCATTATCATATTAATAACAGTACATTTTTGTTTTATTCGGTTCATGAAGCATAAACCAAACACATGCTACTGAAGGAGCAGAGAACCAACTCTGTATTAAGTCTCTTATATATAAATCTATTGTTTACGAACAACTTTTTAAACCATGCTTGAACTAAAGCAAGTACTTGTGTATGCTACTTTGTTTACAGCCTTGTTGTTTGCATTATTTGAGGTAATCAAGATTGAGAAGACTGTCCATGATAGAGTTTTTTCTGGAATTAAAAACAGCAGTATCTGGTTAAATGGAGAATTAATTGTGGAATAACACTGCAACTACAAAGTCAGAAATTGAAGCTTGTTGATTTGTTGTTAAATATCTATCTAGCTTTAAAGTGATAAAACGTCTGTGTATTTAATTCCTAAAACAGCCATTTTAAAATCAGATATAACATGCAAATATTACTATCAAAACACAACAGAAATGATTGAAATATTTAAATTATACTGAGATATACTGTGATTTGCTGATAGTGGCTTGTGCAATAGTTGAAATGAATTACTAGTGACTAGTGAGTAATGCAGGCCATAGAACGTTATTCTGGGATGCGCTTCTGTCTCACACATTCCGATGCCTTCTGGTTATTGATGATGGACTATGGATAAACAATCAATCGGTACTCACGCTCCACCAGGAACTCTCACACTGCCCACGCGGTCACAGAAACCATGTGCCCACAGAGTAGGGACATCATCCTCATGGATCTCCATCTTATTCCCCTGGAAATCGGTCATCTCATACATGCAGATCTTGTGCTCCATGGGGTCCTGTGTATTGGGTGTGAAAGAGGAGAAGACGAAGATGTAACGAAACATTGTGACCAAATATGGTTGGGCAACTCTTAATTATTTAAGTCCAGGTATTCGAAACAGGTACACGCTAAAACCCTACGTTACATCAGACTTTTATAGAATGACATCTGATCCACAAGGTACTGACCATGCGAATGGGCCTAAAGGACATAATACAGTCACTGCGGTAGCTGTTGGACCAGGTGTCCCAGCGTGGATATTCCCCCTTCTCCAGGATGAACATTTCACCGCGGAAGTTGGTCTGCTCAAAGCCAACAAATCTAAAGAGACACAAAGAAAGTTAACTAATATCCAAGACACATATTTACATACGATCCAGGTCACAAGAGCAAACTTACGGGCCGCACTCCACAATGATACTGCGTACTCGATCAAATCCATGGTCACAAATGTTCATGCACTCATTGTAGATCTCCATCATTCTTCCCTGGAAATTCTCCTGGTCAAACATCATCATCTGGAGGAGGAAGAAGTGCATGTTTCATTCTAGTCCGTCATATTTAAAGGGGTCATTCAATTCTCTTGCTTATTTTTGCTGGCGACAATAAGAACATTACTCTGTAATTGCCCATTCCAGTCTCTCCGGCTTTGGTGTTGGTCTTGCTAGATGTAGGTGGGGCAGGGGTTCCCTTATCCTTGGCATCAGTAGCCTGGCTGGTGGCGGACTTAGTTTGAGACATGTTGTTGAGGTTTGATAGCGTCTGTTAGGAGTAAAAAAAAAAAAAAAAAAAAAAAAAAAAAAAATGGAAGGGAAGAAAATGTTAAAGCTCCATTGCTTCGAATGTTTGGATTGGTTGGATCTGGATTTTGGGTCAGATTTTCCAGTAACGCGCTTTTTTCAAATGATCGATTTCATTCCCCAAATTCCCCAAATTTTGTATGTGTTTGCGATTATTGCTCTCTTACCTGCTTGAGTACAGCTGTATAACCCTGTGGTGAAGGCTGGCTTGTGCTGCTCACTCCATGCAATACCCCACCTTTTATACCCTGGCAAGCATGGAGCAAGGCGAGCATGGGGGGGGGGGTTGGTTTATAATAGAAACATCCCTGTCATCAGAGTTTCTAGGTTCTAAAGCCATGAGGTGATCCCATTGGCCAGAAAGCTCTCCCTGATTGTCTGTATGCACTGCAGTATCAATGGAAAGCCCTGACAGTGTGACTTTGCTCTTTGTGATGGAGCCGCATGGCACAGACGGCGTTTGGATGTGATGATTGCATAGTTCAAAAGTCAGTCCATGATAATCCTCCACGTGTGCTCATGAATTTTTAAACTTGTTAAAGTTTGTTCATATCCAGTGATTTTCTTAGAAACATTATGGTACACAAATAAATTGCATATATAGACGAGTGTGTTTGCGTTATATGGATATACCACACATTGTATGGTGATAATAATTGAGAGAAATGTATGATCTAATCTTGTAATTACTCTTTAAAATTCATTTGTAGAAATTCATTCTTTAAAACATTTTTGTCAAAGTCATTACCAGATGTTTTATATTAAATGTACCTATTGTTGCTATTCTGCAGAGAAAACATTATATAGGAGTAAACATTATGTTTTAGGACCTTTTAAGAGATATTCAATAATTTAAGAGTAATTAAATAAATGTAAAAAAAAAAAGGATTCGGTACATTGTAATTAGTATATTCATTTTCTTTTTATTTATTTAATTTGAATAGACATTGCAATGACTACATTGTTTCTAGGCATCTGCCATCCAATTATCTCAGCATGGGACACTTAACACTCCCTGTGTTCTAATAAGCTTCCCTTGAGAAAGACACACACACACACACATATGTGACTATTTTTTTTACTTATGGTATAGAAGCAATAATAATGCTATGTGTTCCATTTTATAGTCTGTTGTGTCCAAATATCATAATAATGAATTATTTGTTAGTTATTCAAATTATTAAATTTTATTTTTAATTATCACATTAATGTTTGGTCAAAATAATTGCATTAAAGAATACGACATCCTGTAAATGGAAAGGAACATTTCCATTTAAGTCATTTAAGTCACATTTGCAACACATTTACCCGGACGAGCAAACTTGTGTCTGTACTAAGTAGAGTTGAAGTGACTTCATTAAAAAAAAAGTAGAAACTGGATATTATGCTTGTCTTTGTGTTCTGTTTAGAGAACATATTTTAGACATTTTAGACATTCTTTAGACATAATGTTCTATGTTTAACCACATTTATTACCCTCAAATGGATATCTGACTGAGTGGTATTTGGAGCACATTTACTAACAATAGACCTTTATATGACTCTAATTTCCTGTTCTGATATGCATCTCAAAAAAGGTTTAACCTGCGAGTGAAACCTAATATTAAAATACCATATATATATATATATATATATATATATATATATATATATATATATATATATATATCTATATATATATGGCATATTAATGTGGCAAAATTTGTGGTGAAATTTGAGCCTTTCTCAGCAGGGCAGTGAAGCAGAGCAATGTCCTCAGCAGGGAACAGAGACAGAAAAACGTCCTAATCAAAGGAGACTGCATGGTGTACAGCTGTAACCAGGATAGGAGCCCCATTAACCTTCTCAATGCAGCACTTGGTACTGACCATCACAAAGACTTGGTCCAGGAGCACTTCAAGGTATTAAATCTGCCTCTGGTCCTCCCTGAGTTGCATTTTTCAAGCTGGAATGCGTAATATTATTGCATTTTCCTTGTGTGGTGAGAGATGTTTTAGTGTGGCGCTAACAGGAGGGATAGCATTAAATAAAGTCCTCCTACGGGTATCGTTAAATAAATCAGCCCTGTCTAAATTGCCCAGTCCTGTCTTATAGCGCTGACGCCACTATCAATATTAACAATAGTCTAAGAGCTGCACCAAAAAATCAAAACACAAATGTAGTACATATTGAAGTGCTCTACATTAACATCAAATATTTAGCGTCCAAAAGCAAGTTTAGACAGTCAATTCCTTGAATTATTATTTATAGACCCCAAGGGCCCTACTCTGAATTTCTAATAGAATTTCCAGATTTCATCATGAATCTTGCTATTTCCTCACACAAAGCATTGATTGTTGCTGACTTGAATATACATTTTAATAAGCTTATATTGTTAAAATTATTAAGATGCCTTAAGAACAGCAGATTCCATTCTAGGTTCGGGAGGAATTAAGCACAACGTTGCTGGACTCAGAGGTGGAAACACTCTTGATTTAATATTAACATTTGAATTAGATATAAGGGGACATGGTGGCTTAGCGGTTAGCACGTTCGCCTCACACCGCAAGTGTCCGGGTTCGATTCCTGTCTCGGCCATGTGTGTGGAGTTTGCATGTTCTCCCCGTGCCTTAGGGGTTTTTTCTCCGGGTTCTCCGGTTTCCTCCCGGTCCGAAAACATGCACGGTAGGTTGATTGGCACCTTGGAAAATTGTCCCTAGTGTGTGAATGTGTGTGTGAATGTGAGTGTGTGTGTCCTGTGATGGGTTGGCATTCCATCCAGGGTGTATCCTGCCTTAATGCCCTATAGACGCCTGAGATAGGCACAGACTCCCCGTGACCCGAGGGAAGATCGGATAAAGCGGTAGAAGATGAATGAATGAATGAATGAATATAGTCATAACTCTACAGACTGAACCTATTTCAAATCATTACTTTATCTCCTTTAAAATCCGTCTCAGTCACAGTCCGTAACACTCTGTGTTAATGTACTTTCACGACAACTACTGCTACGTCAGCAAACTTTACCAATAATCTTCCAAAGTTATCAACATTAATTAGATCTCCATCTGAGCTCGCAGAGCATCACTCAGCTACTGAAAGTCTAGAATCAACATTCCGTCTAGACGAGGTAGCTCCCATTCAAACTAATATGATCAGGGAGAAGAAATGAGCACAGTGGTATAATGATGTACGTAAATGAACATAAATGGTGTCAAACCAAATAATTAGTATTTAAAATAGCTTGGAAGGAGAGACTCCTGAATAATAGAGAAGCTCTTAGTGCTGCTCGATCTGCTAAAACACATTTTACTACCATTCATTCATTCATTCATTCATCTTCTACCGCTATATCCGATCTTCCCTCGGGTCACGGGGAGTCTGTGCCTATCTCAGGCGTCTATGGGGATTAAGGCAGGATACACCCTGGATGGAATGCCAACCCAAAGCAGGACACACACACACACACACACACACACACACACATTCATACACTAGGGACAATTTTCCAAGGTGCCAATCAACCTACCGTGCATGTTTTTGGACCGGGGAGGAAACTGGAGAACCCAGAGAGAGAAAAAAAAGAGAAAAACCCCTGAGGCACGGGGACAACATGCAAACTCCACACACGCAAGGCCGAGACGGGAATCGAACCCGGACCCTGGCGGTGTGAGGCGAACGTGCTAACCACTAAACCACCGTGCCCCCATATTTTACTACCTTCATAGAAAAAACACAATCATAGATTTGTATTCAGTACTGTAGCAACACTAACAGGGAATAAAAGCACCGCCTTAACATACACACCATAAATAAATTTTCGATAGTGAAATTGAAAATATCAGTCAAAAAAACTGATTAAAATGAATCCAAATGATTTTATAAATAACCCTATGTATAGCACTATAATTATAACAGATAGCCAATTACATAGTTTTACCTCTATTCAAGAGAATGAATTCGTTTCATGTGTTTCATCTGCAAAACCATCCGCTTGTGTTCTAGATCCCTAAACTCTTCAAACAGATAGTTCCAGAAGTAAATAAACCTCTTCTAGAAAGAATAAACACTTCTATTAGAACTCGTTATGTATCGATATCTTTAAAGCTGGCTGTTATCAAGCCCCTAATTAAGAAACCTGCCAGCTCTCCAACAATATATACAATATCAAACCTCCCCTTTATCTCCAAGATTCTAGAAAAGGCTGTAGTACAGCATTTATGTTCACACCTACTCAGGAATAATATTTTTGAAATTTGCCAGTCAGGATTTCAGGCTCATCACCACACAGATACCGCACTGGTTAAAGTGGGAAATGACTTGTTCTTGGCCTCGGATCAGAGCTGTGTTCCCTTACTAGTGTTGCTCGATCTTAGTGCAGCTTTTGACACGATTGATCACAACAACATTGATCACAGCTTCCATTGCTATACTGATGATACACGGCTGTATGTGTCAGCAAAACCAGATGAGAGAGATCAGTTAACAATGTTGAGGAGTGTGTAATGGACAGATAGCAGACGCTCGACAACTTCCTTCAGCTTAACTCAGATAAGACAGAGGCGCTTTTACTAGGACCACATTCAGCTAGAAGTAAACGTTTGTGGTTACGTAGCATCTTCGGATGGTCTTTCTGTCTCAGTGTGTACAGAAATCAAAGGCACTGGCGTGATTATTGACTCTAGTCTTTCCTTTAAGGATCGTGTGAATAACATTACCAGGATATCTTTCTTTCACCATAGAAATATTGCTAAAATTAGAACTATGATGTTACAGGATAGTGTGCACGGTGGCTTAGTGGTTAGCACGTTCGCCGCACACCGCCAGGATCCGGGTTTGATTCCCGTCTCGGCCATGTGTGTGTGGAGTTTGCAAGTTCTCCTCGTGCCTAAGGGGGTTTTTCTCTGGGTTCTCCGGTTTCCTCCCGGTCCAAAAACATGCACGGGAGGTTGGAAAATTGTCCCTAGTGTATGAATGTGTGTGTGAATGTGAATGTGTGTGTGTCCTGCGCTGGGCTGGCATTCCATCCAGGGTGTATCCTGCCTTAATGCCCATAGACACCTGAGATAGGCACAGACTCCCCGTGACCCGAGGGAAGATCGGATATAGCGGTAGAAGATGAATGAATGAATGAATGTTACAGGATACAGAAAAACTAGTTCATGTTTTTGTTACATCTCAATTAGACTACTGTAACAGTCTACTGTCTGGTTGTTCTATTAAATGCATAAAATAAGCTTCAGTTTGTCTCTACCAGATCTAGAAAATATCACCACATCACCTCTGTTTTGAAGTCTACACTGGCTTCCTATTAAATCCCGCACTGACTATAAAATAGTACTATTATTGACGGGAGTGTACTTCTGTACTATTATGGTCCTCCACGCTTATTTAGATATAAAGGTGCAGGTTATTTGTTGACACCTCAAATAATGAAGAGTACAGCAGGGGGCGGAGCTTTCATCTACAAAACCCCACAGTTATGGAACAACCTTCCAACCAGTGTCAGTGTTCAAGTCGAGGCTGAAAACACATTTATTTATCCACGGTTATCTTAGGTAAAGGAGCAGATCTGGAGGGATCATGGAAATAGAGGATTTGGAGAACTGGGATATCTGCATGCTGTCGTCCTCCTACTGTCACACATTCACTCAGTTTATTGATGTGGAGTGGTGGACCGGCTTTTATCCCAGAGATCCCTCACGTCACCTTCTGGCTCTCCCTTTGAGTGATACTGCCATAGATAGTACTGACGGAGTCCACAACTGTACAGTGTGTATAATTTTTCTACTACAATACGGATACTCAATAATCCACATCTCTCTCTCCCTTGTCTCTCTTTCTGTGGAATTATACATGCCCCCGAGGTACCAGTGAGAGTGTTCCTGCCCTTCTCCTCCCACCTGCATCCAGCACCATCCACAGCATGCCTCTGGGATGGTGTTCTCTTCGATTGGAGGTCACTCTGCTTGGATGTTCCTCATCTGTGACCAGGGAATTATGGTGCCACTCGGGAGCTTCGAAGATAGATTGGGACTCGCTCTACGCTCTATGCCACTGACCCAAGGCTACAGTTTATATTTATACTTTTTCCTTGACACAGTTGCCACTTTGCACATAAGGGACAAATTTAATTAATCTTTTTAATTTTTTATTTCATAAAGTGTTATACAAATACAATAACTGTAATTGAATAATCTATATAATGTTCAGGATGTCAAATTTGAAAATATTGTGAATATCATTCATTCATTCATCTTCTACCGCTTTATCCGATCTTCCCTCGGGTCACGGGGAGCCTGTGCCTATCTCAGGCGTCTATGGGCATTTAGGCAGGATACACCCTGGATGGAATGCCAACCCATCGCAGGACACACACTCACATTCATCACACACATTCACACACTAGGGACAATTTTCCAAGGTGCCAATCAACCTACCGTGCATGTCTCCCCTGAGGCACGGGGAGAACATGCAAAACTCCACACACACATGGCCGAGACGGGAATCGAACCCGGAACCTGGAGGTGTGAGGCGAACGTGCTAACCACTAAGCCACCGTGCCCCCTATTGTGAATATCAAATATTTAAAATTTAAGCAAACTTTCCTTTAAGTATTACTGCACAAGAGACATAAGATGGGGAGAGACTTTTTTATCTTTTTTCTTTTTTAGATAAGCAAAATGGACATGAAAAACTGAACATGTAGAAATAAACATGGTTTACATGGGAGGGGGTGATGAATTAGTCTCCAAAAGAAACTTTGGGTTTTTTGTTGGTTTTTTTTTTTATTTCAATAGGGCAAAAATAAACCCATGGTTTATTTACTATTTAAAAGCAAATGTAAACATATTGAGATATACATCAGCTATTGTAAAAATTCAAACTATACAGTGATATCAAATATTTTATATATCGCCCAGCCCTATGTGTTATTATCATATTAAATAATTTAGGTACACCATCTAATAACAGCAGCAATTGACAAATTACACTTTTTGCATATTGCGTCTTTATTCATATTGTGAAAATCATGTGTGAAATCCTAAGTGCACTCGGGAGCCAGGTGCTTGTGCGGATCAAATTTCCTTCATTAAATGATCATCATCAAGTACGACAGAATCTATAAAAGTGTACGTTTAAAGGTTTGCTTGTCTGGTGCATGTTATTACACATACCATGGAAGAAAGACATCAGCAAAGGCCTTAAAGTCATCAATCTGAGAAGAGTCATCAGACCATTTCCAAACAATATAACGCTCATCCTTATACAGTGGGGAAGATTATTCACAATTGGAAAACATGAAAGAGAAGTAGGAAATGCTCTCAGTGGTGAACCATCCCATTTCAACGCATCTAAAGACAATCTAAAACAGAATGGATTTTAAAGAACAGAGATGTAAATAAACAAATACCCGCAAACTTCAATAAAGTGAAGCAACACTATAAAGAAGAGTCGGCCAGAATTCCTAGAGTCATGTAGAAAACATTACTGCAACTTATTCCTGCTAAAGTTGGTGACTGTGTGCTGTGCCAATCCAACTGAAATGTCAAACGTATGCCGTGAAGCCAATATTATTACATTTAATTTGGACACTTTTAGGCATAAAAGAACAACAGAAGCAGTGAAGCATTTAATGCACTGGTTGGTTTTTAAATCAATTGAATCTCTTTAGAAACAGACACTTAAATGGTTTGCTTTGGACATACAATACAATACAAAGTGAATAAATGACTAGTAGAATCATTTTAAATATTGAAATATAAATTACAGAAATGCTTAAAGAAATGTGATTTTAATAATGCCATTATTGTCCTTAGTAGTGTCACTGTATTCATTAATTCATTCGTCTTCTACCGCTTTATCCGATCTTCCCTTGTGTCACGTGGAGTCTGTGCCTATCTCAGGCGTCTATGGGCATAAAGGCAGGATACACCCTGTATGGAATGCCAACCCATCGCAGGGCACACACACACACACACACACACACACACACACACACACACCACAACACACACACACACACACATTACACTAGGGAAAATTTTTCCAAGGTTCCAATCAACCTACCGTGCATGTTTTTGGACCGGGAGGAAACCGGAGAACCCGGAGAAAAACCCCCTGAGGCACGGGGAGAACATGCACAAACTCCACACACACATGGCCGAGACGGGAATCGAACCCAGACCCTGTCGGTATGAGGTGAACGTGCCAACCACTAAGCCACCGTGCCCCGTGTCACTGTATGTAATAGTAAATGTTGGTTTATGTGTGATACCTTTGTTGTTTTGGGTTTTAGGCTGCCTTTCTAAAATCAAGCAAGGAGCAACAGAGGAAAACGAGCCTTTCAGCTAACTCTGGCTTATTTACAGTATCTTTTGTCGCATATTAACGAGCACGGTCAATATTAAATCAAATTGATTCAATTGAAATTGACTTGATTTTTAATACCTAATATTTAATATATTTAATCAGATCCTCAATAGGTGATGGGGAGCACTGAAAGTCTGAAATTCACATTTATTATAAAATAAATAATAATGAATGGGGCTTGTGAAAGCAGTTTAGCTATGTAATGTACAATCAATTCGGCAAGTAAAAACTTGCACATAAAGGATCATGTCAACCAGGCTGGAATCACCAATCCAATATCACTATTTACAAAGGTCAAACTATCATTTAAACTATGGTGCCTAAGACCTCTAATGTCATAACTATCTAGTTGTTTTTGACCAATCATGTACTTTGCATCTTTAGATAATATTATATACAGTAAATTGCCAACACAATTTTCTTACATTAAGCTTTTCATCACCTTTTACAGCATTGGTACCTAAACCCATCTAAACTCTACTATTTATATTTAGGAAACTGTTGGGCACGTATTGTGTGTTATTTATTGTATTGTATTGTATAAATTAGTCTCCAGAAGATACTTCGGGTTTTTTGTTGGTTTTTTTTTTTCAATAGGGCAAAAATAAACCCATGGTTTATTTACTATTTAAAAGCAAATGCAAACATATCGAGATATACATCAACTATAGTAAAAATACACTCATAAACAGCGGCAATTCTAGCTTGAATGTTGCCCTGGGGTGAGGCACGGTGGCTTAGTGGTTAGCACGTTCGCCTCACACCGCCAGGATCCGGGTTCGATTCCCGTCTCGGTCATGTGTGTGTGGAGTTTGCATGTTCTCCCCGTGCCTCAAGGAGGTTTTTCTCCGGGTTCTCCGGTTTCCTCCCGGTCCAAAAACATGCACAGTAGGTTGATTGGCACCTTGGAAAATTGTCCCTAGTGTATGAATGTGTGTGTGTGTGTGTGTGTGTGTGCCCTGCGATGGGTTGGCATTCCATCCAGGGTGTATCCTGCCTTAATGCCCATAGACACCTGAGATGAAGATTCCACATTGAAGATCGGATAAAGATGAATGAATGATCGGTAGAAGATGAATGAATGAATGAATGTTGCCCTGGGGGTGAAGCACGCCAACCTCCACTGCCACCAAAATATAAAAATCACCCTGCGTTTACTTTTTAATAACAAATGAAAAAACAAATAAATTAGCATTTTGAACAACAAACAAACCAATAATTGTTTTATTCACTACAAATTTGCTTCCGTAAAACCCGACCCTTCTTGCTTTCTTTGATGCCAAAACTTATCTATTACTTCATTGGAGCAAATCTACCAGCAAATGCATGACTGTTACTAAAGACAGTAAAACTGTGGCGGTGTTCTTGTGACATGGTGTATTTCAGCTCCTCCCTTGCTCATTTACTCTCCCTTTTTACTCTCCTTATACCTTCATTATAGGTAACCACATCAATAAGTGCTAGTTTAACTACAATCCAGATAGACTAGTTAGGTTGTAATTCTTTTCTTGAAAGCTACCCTACACCATATACAGTATACAATTGCTGTTCTATAAAGCTAGTTGAACAGAAAACAGAAAAAAAATATTGTTGTCCTATGCATAAAAGCATAGCAGGCAACATGGTATAACCTAATTGATATACAGTTAGTAGACTCTTGTATTAAATGCATTACCAGGGTATATTGTATATTTCTCCCCTACTTCATTCCTCTTTATTTTTATGTATTTTTTTTCTCCTGAAGGCTTAAATATTTTTTGGATTATTTGTGGTCTTGATTTGCATGAACCGTTTTAAAAGATTGTTTATAGTGGCTTTAAAACTGACATCTTATTTGAAATCTATGCTCTGGTAGCAACAGAAAGCCAAGGAGACAAATAACCCATTGTCATTCAATAGAGAGCTGGTAGCATGTTGACAATGTCATATAAACATTTAGTACTACTCTTTTAGTCTAAAATGAAAAATATATATTTTGATGTACATGCGCAATAAGCCATGAAGTGTGCCGCACGTTATTAAAGCCTTTCCGTGAGCTACCATCAGTTTTTTTTTTTTATTGTTTCCAGAGTGTCTACATTCATATTTGGTATTCTGGTGCTGTAGAGCAAAGACGACATGCAAGAACGCAACCCTTTCACTTCCCTAAAAGTGGAGCCTCCAGCTATAATGTAGCATTTGCACTTCTGCCGCTCTGGATTTATCCCCATCTTTGTTTGCTACACAATTGTAGTCCAGCCCACTGGTGCTGAGTTGGGGCTTTTGGCTCGGCCTTTTGCCAGGGGAGACTTTAAAAGGATGGTGGTTTGTGCCAGGTCTCACTCTATCATCAGGACTTCCTGAACTTTAACTGAAACAAGGTGAGTTCTTTTTCTGCTCTCCCCTCATCTCTCCGCCTTATCTGCGCCAAGTGTTAAATATTAGGTAAGAGTGGAGTAAATAATGACCCACCAACAAATATATCACCATAGTCCTTTAGTCTAGGGAATTCCTGTTCGTATTGTTGGTCTGACGAGCAAAAAAATATTTATATACCTTTTCTGTTGTGTATAATAAGATATACATTATGGCATAAGAACATGCAACCGAAATGTTTATTTACCCAATATTACCATTTACACTGGAAGCTGCAAAAGCAAAAATAATTGCTCTAAACATATTTTGTGAATGCTAATATATCATTTTGATGATCTGTGTTTCTTGCCATGTTTACCGTATTAAAGTACATTCAATCGCATGTCTTTTTGCTACAGACAAAATGAATCATCATTGTACCAAGTTTTCTGGCCATTGGAAGGTATGATTATCAATGGGTTATACATATTTCAAGTTTCTTCTGACTTTAAGCAAATCGTCTATCTTTATTTGTAAAATTTGTTTAGTTCATACCTGATGAGCCATGGCCAAAATGACATTAAATCTGTTTTTAAAAAAAGTCCATAACCTCTGTCTTTTAGATTATTGTATATGATGAGGAGTGCTTCCAGGGCCGCCATCATGAGTTCACCTCTGAGTGCTGGAATGTTATGGATTTTGGCTTTGAAAGCATCCGTTCTCTAAGGGTAGAAAGTGGAGCGTAAGTTATTGTGGCACATGAGATGTGTTATTTGGGTATTTATTGTTGAGAGTAATGCAACAGTATACAATTATACTGTACAAAATATGTGCATAAACACTACATGTAAAACATACATATATACATATCATATAGAACTGTATAAAGGTAGAAAAAGGTCTATTATCAGGGCTTGATATAGTGGTCACAATATAATAATATATTTAAAAAAAATTATATTTCACTGCTATTGCAGGGGCTGGCTGATAGATTTAGGTCTCTTTTTTTTTTATAGATTTTTACAGATTTTATATTTAGATTTTTATATTTTTATATAAAATTTTATTTTATAGATTTTATAGATTTTAGATTTAGATTTTTTTATAGATTATAGATTTTATAGATTTTATATATTTTTTTATAGATTTTATAGATTTTAGATTTAGATTTTTATAGATTTTTTTTATAGATTTTATATTTAGATTTTTATAGATTTTTTTTATAGATTTTATATTTAGATTTTTATAGATTTTTTTTTATAGATTTCCATAGATTTTTTTTGTAGGGCAGGGGATAACCTATTGTTTACGACCATCATCCAAATTAAGATTAGTTTGCATGATGACTGCTGCTCTCAATTACTGGTCTAGTGATTACGTTGCATAACCTTCCATAGGTGGGTGGGCTATGAGCATCCCTCTTTTCAGGGCCAGCAGTTTGTCCTTGAGCGTGGCGAGTACCCACAGTGCGATGCTTTTGGTGGAAGCAATGCTTACCATATTGAGAGGATGACCTCATTCAGGCCAGTCGCTTGCATCGTAAGTTTTAAAAGCGTTCACACTTGTAGCACTGCATTTGTTTCAGATGAATACCATTCAAATCTCTATTAATAAAAAAAAAAAAAAAAAACATTTGAGGGAAATTTCGAATATTTTTGTCAATAATCAAATGTGATTGTGATTTTAGTCAAATAAATGCAATTACTCATGTTTCTAATGCTTCTAAACAACTCCTGCAGAACCACCGAGAGAGCAGGATGACAATCTATGAGCGGGAGAACTATCTGGGCCGCAAGGGCGAGCTAAATGATGACTACCCTTCATTGCAGGCAATGGGCTGGTGCCACAATGAAGTAGGCTCCATGTGCATCCACTCTGGAGCGTAAGCAGCACTTCTAAAATACGACTTTATACTCCTATTGTTCTTTAGGATTTCTGTTTCATTTCGATTGTATAAATGAGCTAACCCGTATGCTTTTAATATGACAGGTTTGTGTGTTACCAGTACCCTGGCTACCGTGGATATCAGTACATCATGGAGTGTGACCGCCATGCAGGCGAGTACAAACATTTCAGGGAGTTTGGGTCGCACTGTCAGACTCCTCAGATCCAGTCCATCCGCCGCATCCAGCAGTAACCAAACAGTTCTCTGCCAGTTTACCCTACGATTAAGAAACACTTTATTGATATGTGCTGAAATAAAATGTCTTTCTAAGATCTCAGACTATAGACACCAGACTGCTGTTTTCTGTCCATTGCTCAAACACCTCATAATAAGATCTTAAAAGGAGGGCAATACAGCCTCAGATGAACAAATAACACGTCACATATTACACCTTGTCATTCTTTATTTTACAAAAAAGGACATAAGGGCAAAACCATGTGTGGGGGGAAAAAACTACACCTTAAAGTACACATTTACTGCTTCAATAGGATTTAAGAGGCCAAGTGTTTCTAATGACATGGTTTTATTAACTGCATAACTCCATAAAAGGCCACATTTTAATGCACATCTGGAGCACTGAGGTGTGTGACAAGTGACAAACGTCCTCACAGCTGGAAAACTGGCTTCAATCTGGCCCGCAAACTTGGTGTACATTTTCTGGGACACGATCTTCCCAAGAGTTTGTGTGTGTCCCAGAAAAGTTCAGACTGCTCAGAGAAATTGCAAAAAACCCAAGCGTTAGAGCTCGGACTCGATTGTCCTCAGTTTGCATTTGCGTGTAAAAGTTAGTACACTTACATTACAATAATTAGTACAGTAGAATGCATAATTGTTCAGGAAAAGACTGAACATTCTCAGCCCGCTGAGCGACGCCATTTACCCCGTAGCTGCTCCGCTGTTTGAACGTAAGATAAATGTAAGTTGATCTGGATAAGGACATCTGCCACATGCCATACATGTAAATGTCAAGCACAATGGTGGAAGTGTGATGGGCAATTACTCATCTGAGCGAACATGCGCATGGGTGCGACAACCAAAGCATTCATAGTGAAATGTGAGGGCATCAGTCTGACAGCTAAAACTTGTGGAACAGGGTCACACCACAGAGGAAACCTACAACAGTATGGCTAAAAAAGATCTCTCTCTCTCTCTCTCTCTCTCTGTCCATCTATCTATCTACCCTGTTTAACTAATCTATAAAAGTATTCTCAAGTTGTCAAATTCATCAAGCTGAAAATTGCTGTTTGTTGAGAAATGTCTATTTCCTGTTTGGTAGCCTTGACTTTTCAATAGGTTTTCAAAAATGTGGAAACCCCGTATGTGGGAAACGCCGCCGTCATAGGTCTAATGAGATTCATGGATTCATGTGGGAGTGTCACAGGATTTCAATCCAATGTCAGATGACATAAATGAAATATAGAAGAGTGGTGCAGGACATGTTTGAGGACGGTGTAACAGCAGGAAGGTTTGAGGTTGGATTGGCAAACTGGTCCAAGATGGAGGTGAGACTGGATCTCTCTGAGGCTCTGAGCCTCTGAAGGAGGATGAGTTTAAGTACCTGGGGTCAAAGGTGTAAATGTAACAGTGCAAAGGAAAGGAGAGTGTGTTAGAGGAATGAAGAAAAGAGTGCAGGCGTGGTGGAGTGGGTGGAGAAGAGTTGCAGGAGAGATTGGTGATAGAAATATATCTTGCAAAAGCGAAAGGGAAGTTTTATCAGACTGTGAGACCTGCAATGTTGTATGGACACTGGTGTTGTCGATAGACAGGGGGGCGGAGCTGGAGGTGGCAGAGTTAAAGGTGATCATTGGGAGCGACGAGGATGGACAGGTTTAGAAATGAGTTGATTAAAAGGATGGCACATGTTGGTCATTTTGGAGACAAGTTGAGGGAGGCTATATTGACTTGGTATGGAGACAATTAGTTTGGCATGTGGTAGCCATTTTGTTTACACATGTGAACTTTTGAAGAGACTTAGACGAAATTGCAAACATTGGTAAAAATCTTGAAACACGTTCTTAAACCTTGTATTTGCATATTATGTTTATGAAAAAGGATCTTGAAGCATTTTTGTTCGAGGAAACCCAAGTAATAAGTAGTAAAATGAAATGAAATGCAGAAGTGACAACACTGTAGGTATTAATCAAAACATGAACAAAGATTAATAAGTGTGAGATGTTTCGATACTGTATGAAATATTACTGAAATTATTTTGGGTGAAAATGTGGCTGTTTTTGATGCAGCTACAGTAAATAAAAGTAATTTGCCCCATTACTGATATGCAGAACAAAAAGCAGCTTTACAATAATAATAATAATAAAGGGGCACGGTGGCTTAGTGGTTAGCACGTTCGCCTCACACCGCCAAGGTCCGGGTTCGATTCCCGTCTCGGCCATGTGTGTGTGGAGTTTGCATGTTCTCCCCGTGCCTCAGGGGGTTTTTCTCCGGGTTCTCCGGTCCCCCCCGCCCACCCGGTCCAAAAACATGCATGGTAGGTTGATTGGCACCTTGGAAAAATTGTCCTTAGTGTGTGAATGTGGAATGTGTGTGTGTGTGTGTGTGTGTGTGTGTGTCCTGCAATGGGTTGGCATTCCAGCCAGGGTGTATCCTGCCTTAATGCCCATAGACGCCTGAGATAGGCAAAGGCTCCCCGTGACCCGAGGGAAGATCGGATAAAGCGGTAGAAGATGAATGAATGAATGAATGAATAATAATAATAATAATAAATGACATACAGAAACAAAATGTAACATAATCCAATTTATAATCCACTTAATCACACTTTCAGCTCCTGGTTATTATTTGTATATTTTTTTCTGTAATGTCCCAGAGCAGTTTACAGAAATATAGAAATTCATTCATTCATCTTCTACCTCTTTATCCGATCTTCCCTCGGGTCACGGGGAGTCTGTGTCCATCTCAGGCGTCCATGGGCATTAAGGCAGGATACACCCTGGATGGAATGCCAACCCATCGCAGGGCACAGAAATATAGAAATGACAAAGATAAATTTAATAACAAGTCTTATTTTTAATGAAACATTACATAGGCCTGAAAGAGCTTTTTAAGTTTTGTGTGAATTCATGCTCTCAGTCCTCAGTTATAAATATGATTTAATAAATCATCCTACGACCCATTTACATTCTCATCTTGAGCTTAGACTTTCTATACATGTTCATATATTTACAAGTAAACTCCTACTAATAAGAATGGGAACAGATAATAATAATAATAATAATAATAATAATAATAATAATAATAATATAATAATAATAATAATAATAATAAACAAAAAGAAATCCTAGGACAAATGACTATGATTGAAAAGAATATTAAATATTAACTACATTTTAGATAAGAAATAGTTAACTAAATGGCAATATTGGGCAAATTCAATGGCAAACAATTTTTGTAGTCCATGTTTTATAGTTCACGCAATCATTAAAAATAAACAAACAAATAAATGATAAGGAGAAAAGGGAGACGTGTATAATAATGGCAGATGTTACCCGCGAGTGTGACGTGAATAAGGGAATACAGTAAATGGATCTCATGCGAAAGCTTTCGAAACAACGTGCACTGCCCCTAATCAAACACCAGATGGCGCCAGGGAACCAAAATCCAAATGATTTACCACATGTTTTATTTGATTTATACAAAAGAAACTTTTCTGTTAAAAAAACAATAACAATACGTAAAACCTAATGGATCACAACAAGATAAAAATGTATAAATTGTTTAAAAAAATATATATATATTTTTTTAATCATTTTACTCACCTTGGGTTTTAAGTTTTTAATGTGTGTATTCCCAAATAAAACAGTTTGTCGATAAAATGTTAGTTTGTTATGACTCGTCATTTATCTCGGGTTAAATCGCGGTGTATTTGGAGTTGAAGTCCACACTCCGGCGTGGTCCAGTTCGGGTTTTGTTTTGGTTTTTTTTGGCGGCGCGTTTACACTAAGAGGAAGTGCAGCTCCTGAACAGCTTCTGCTTGCAACAGGAGAAAATCTCCACTGCGAACCGTAGCTGCTCACATCACCGAGCAGAAATATATATATGTATATATATTCAGTTTAGTTTTCATATAGTTTCTTCGAAACGGGCATTTGTTTATTATTATTATTTTTTATCTCGACGTGCGTTCAGACTGTAAAGGATTTAGAGAACTATGCTGGACGGCCATGAACAGTGTTTTTCAGCACAGCGAATGCGGATGCGTTGCGCTAAAAGCTGAATCAGGGACTTCAAGATGAGAACCAAGCGTTTCTTTCCTTTTTAAACAACCAACCGAAAGCTGGATATGTGTTTGTTTGTTTGTTTGGATGTAGAAATGACTAACGACACGAGCATTTAGTCGGGCTAACTGTAATAGCGCGGTTCGTGTGTTTTGGATAGGCAGCGAAAAGTGACTTAGCCATGAAAATGAAGTTCCGCAAGATTTAGCTGCTCGGTGTTTTGCATGATTTGTTTAGCAAAGAGTGTCGCGTTTCTTTTCGCCGTGTGTCCGTTTGACGTTTTGTCAGCAAAAAAAACAGTTTGGAGGTAACCGGTGACGCTTCAAATTATTCATTATTATTATTATTATTATTATTATTATTATTACGTATTATTATTTACGCCGCATTCATCGTTGGTGAGAATCGCGAAGCTAACCTCGAGCTAATTTCCTTTTTCGAGCGGGCGCCCCCTCGCACCAGGTCTTCACTCATCCTGCGATCACACAAACCCATGTAATTCATTTCTCGCGTTCACATTGCACATTACATTACTTGTTTGCTTAAAGGCCAGAATGTCGGGGTTGTAAACTTCTACCACACGACGAACAACCTCCATATTTTTCCATCCGTGCTGCGGAATTAATCCGGATTTTTTTAAATTATTTTTTTAACTCGTACAACTGAATCCAATCATTTTCCTCTTTGGCGACTTCCACTGTTTTCTGTCCTCGCGTAAAATGGAGGAGCGATAGCGATGAAGATGATCTGGAGTTACTGTCTACTGCTTATTCGACGTGTAGTATAGTCGAAGCGTGAGTGCTGATAGAGAGGCAGATAAACAGCACACACACGCCTGTTTGGCTAGCTTTCGGAGCCGGATGTACTGAGCTAGCGTGTTAACCAGCTCGTCGATAGCCATTCTGTGTTTTTTTTTTTTTTTTTTTTTTCCTCTCTCTTGTCAACAAGGTCTGGTCGGTGAAAAAAAATCGACTATTCGCTTTATATACAGCACAGAGAGCTGCAGTGAGAGAAGGGGAAGTGGGTTTATAATAAGCGCGTCGAATCATCAGGATATATATATATATATATATATAGATCTATATATATCTATATATATATTTGTTCGTCCCGAGTCTACGGGATTTGAACAGAAAAGCTTTCGCCCATTTTGGCAATTTCCTTTTTTTTTTTTTTTTTTTTTAAAAAGAAGCTGTAACAGGAATTTGAAATATAAATATATTTAGGAACGGGTCTTATTTACCCCCTTTTGTTGTTGTAAGCGTGTTCTATTTTGCACGTAGTGTATTTAAATGTTATTTTGGAAGCGAGCCCCACTGCACGCGCACGCTAGCCGGATTTAGCCGTCACAGTGTTTTTGATGTGTGACTTTACGTTCGGCTCGATTCTGACAGCCTTTAACCAGCAGGTGGGTGTAAGGAGGAGGAGGGGGGGGGGGTGGTGGTGGTGGTGGTGGTGGTGGGGGGTTCCGAATACAATTGATTTTCGAATTATTCCAGTAATATGTAGGTAGGATTCGATCGGTTGCACTTTTCACTGAAACTGCAAGGTGTTTTTTTGTTTTGTTTGTTTGTTTGTAAGAGGTCGCTGTAGAGACTCGTCGCTTTCGTGTGAATCGTATGTTATTTGTTGCAATGCCTGGTTTTCTGAAGATCGGCAAATAGTGAGGAGCAACACGGACTGGGCTTTATCGATGCTCGCCCGGGACTCGTGCACTGCAGCCCCGCTCTTGGTTTTGTGGTGATCACCTCGCTGTTTCTTTCGCCACTTCTTTGTCGTCCGTCCCCCCCTCGTGTCACATTCCCACGGCTGTTTCTCTACATCGATTCGATTGAGCCACGGTTGAAGATGGCGGACCTAGAGGCAGTCCTCGCCGATGTCAGCTATTTGATGGCGATGGAGAAGAGCAAGTCGACTCCAGCGGCCCGAGCAAGCAAGAAAATCATTCTTCCTGAACCCAGGTAATGAATATCATCTACACATATCCCCTCGCAGACTCGTGTACGCCGCCGCCTTCTTACTTTGGCCGTGCTTTTTTTCCTCCCTTTTTGCCAGCATGGTTTCTGATGTGTCAGGCGTGGGGCATCGTTTATCTCAGCAACACATCACAGTTAGCTCATCATTCAACCTGTTGTTACATTGCGTTAGATAAATCGCATGCCTAATATGCTTAAAGCTTAAGGTTTCATATAAAGCCTTGCCCATGACAGCACACACCTGTCACTTAATAGCAATCCAAGTGCCTAGTTTTTGTGAACACTCATGCACAAGTATGTAAAGCTAATTATTGGCCTAAAAGGTAATTGTGGAAAGGTGTGTGTGTTTATATTATATATATATATATATATATATATATATATATATATATATATATATATAATCTATTATATGTAATATATCTATATATGTATGTATGGATGTATGTGGTTATGTATGATGCCATTATTATATATTATATTTATATACTGATTTATATATATATATATATATATATATATATATATATATGACATTTTACTGAAGTGCAGGGAATGTTTTGTTTGTTCAATAGAAATGCAAGTCCAGTCATTTTCGTATAATCTAATCATGTCTAGAAAAATCAGAATGGGTTCAAATTGAATACTAACCATTAAAATATGCACATCATTGTTTATAGAGATGGAAAAAGCATTCTGGTATCAGAATATAACCTCACGAGCAGAGCAGGTTAAAGGGTTTACTCGCGGCCCCAAACATGTCGAATTATAGCCAGTATTGTTTACCAGTGAGTCACCTCTATTCACCGACATTGTATTAGTTTTACTTTAGCTACACAAAGCCTATACACACACACACACACACATCACTGATGTCAGAAGTGGTGTTCTCTTAAAAGGAAGTGGTTAAAATGTTACAACCAAGTGTAGAATGATCAGTGCAGACAGGGCGAGTATGCATACACGTGATGCAGTTTGTTGCAGTAGATGCTTAGATTTGGGAGTTACGCCTGCTATAAGGAGGAAAAACGGCACTGTATCAAACCTATGGTAACGCTCCGATAAAATAAAAACAGCAGTTTATGTTTGTGTTCAATTTGGGTAAAATCGAAAGAAAGGCTTTGCTCTCGAGAGCACGCTTGACGCTGTTGGCGTCTTTAATTGTGGCTGTGGATAAAATTCTTATTTAAAGCTTTTCCATACAGTGATGTATTAGTACCTCACAGAGCACAATATCTGTATAGGTTGAACGTCACACAGATGCTCCACACAACAGCCAGAGTAAATAGTAAGCCAGAATTCTTGGGTCTAAAATGACACAGTGCATGCTATGTAGTCTATGAAACGGTTATAACACTAATTGTTATGCTGTGCATTGCCAGTATTTGCTTTAGATCCTTCAAAATACAGAGAGAGGCTTATTGCACAATTCTGGGCTGTTGCTATCGATTATTTTAGTACCCAATTATTCTAATCATCAATTACTTGAGTAATCAGATAAGATGTACACTTTTATTATTGAAGAAAATCTATGTGTATTATGTGTATATTATTTATGTGTATATATGTGCATACATAAACGCATAAATAAATCAATAATTTAGCGGTGTACAGATCACAACTCATGGTTTGGTACACACGTGACCCGCAATATAAATATACATTTAATAGTCCATTGCTGACATTTAATAATCAGCAATGACTTCATATTGAGCTCTAACTTCTAAGGGAAGTCAAATACAGCATAAATCCAAATGTTTTTCAGCTCAAGTTCTAATAGCAGTATTTTAATGGTCCTTCAGGAACGTATATATTTCAGTGAGTTTATTATTAGTAGTATTATTGACTTAAACAATATAACTATAGGTGATACTGTTATTGTTATACAATTTGGTGTGATAATGCACATACAAGCATCATTCAGTATCCATCGTCGGGACATCATGCACACCTTCAACAACCTTATTCACACACAGAGGCAGTTATGCAAAGCCAGCACACCTTTCTATCTCCCTGGCAGGAACCTTGCTTGGATAGAGGAAGAACATGTCAAACACACCACAGAAAGTAATAATGTGATGACTGGTCTAAACTATTTGATAGTCGTGATGGTGAGGTACCATATTATTTAGATATTTGGCCACCATGTCTTTTTTTTTTTTTTTTTTTTTTGTCATTTGTCGATTATTTGAATACTATATACTGGAATGTTGCATTGTATATGCAACTGGCAGTGATTAAGTGCAATGTTTAAATCAGACCAAAGTCAGAATTATTTCATTAGCATGTAGCACTGATACATTCAAGTAGAGCGGGGCCGTATGTTGTGTAAATTGAATCTCAGACTTTTTACGACAAAATTCGATTTTGGATACAGAGGGAAAATGTGTGCGCTATTAGGACCCGTTTGTAGTCGTTTTCGGGTTTTGCCGCTGTCATGTTTATCCCACAGCGCCACACACAAACCTCCCCATTCAACAACATGGCTCTGTTTGAGGTGCTGGAATAAATGAGTTGCCACAAACTTTAGATAAATGTTACAGCGGGGCTTTGGCTTGTTGAACATCTGAATTTGCAAACCTGAACCATTTCCATACAACTGATGAAACCGCACTCCTCATGAAAATGAGCTCTTCGGATCCATCATGTTATTATATATTTGGCCATATTTGGTATTTCACAAGTGTAATATGGTGCAGTAGGCAGGAAACTAGGGAAGTTAGTGGGGAGGTTGTAGCTCAGTGGTTTAAGGTGCGGGGCTATTGATCGGAAGGTCGGGGGTTCGAGCCCCGCAATTGCCAAGTTGCCACCCTTGGCTCCTTGAGCAAGGCCCTTGGCCCTCTGTGCTTCAGGGGTGCTGTATCATGGCGAACCCTGCGCTCTGACCCCAACTTTCAAATAAGCTGGGATATGCAAAGTAAAGAATTTCTCTCATGGGATCAATAAAGTTTAAAAAAAAAAAAACAATAAAACAAAAAAGCTTGCTGTGTCAAACCATAGTGACATTGTAAAATTGATTTTTGTTTTTTCATCAATGACATAAAGTCGAATTAATCGATAATGCCGATTAATCTCCCAGCTCCCACAAAATTCCCAGACATACGAGTTACCAATATTAATTAAAACAAAGATTTATTTAAAAACAAATTCAGTTTATACTTTAATAAGGATAATCAAGGGCAGTGATTGAGACATACAGTAGATAAAATGTTGTAGTTTTGGTGAGTTAAATATAAATAACATTAAAGCCAATAATTATTTATAAAACCTTCAAGATATTTTAGCTTCTGTTTGACTGCAATACGTTTCATGAATTGCTTTTTTGCACAGAAATAAAAGATGGAAAATATCGTGAGGTATCTGAAAGTGTGCCCTCATTTGCCACTGTGTCATTGATGTCATAAAGTATAGATTTGAACTCTCTAGATCAGGGGTCACCAACCTTTTTAAACTGAGAGCCACTTCATGGACACCGAGTCATACAGAGGTCTACCAGACTGACTCAGTCTTCTGAAATAACACATTTGCCTTTAGTTATATATTATTATTATTAATGATTAATGATGCTTTGTTTGTGAAGACACTGATAATTATGTTTTTATAATAATTATCACAATGACAAAGTAAACATTTTTAGATGCATCTGACTGACGAGTGGTGCATTTTCAGAACCATGGTCCTTGGGGGCGACCTGGTGCCCGCGCTCACCGTGTTAGTGACCCCCGGTCTACATCCATTAGTTACATATGCCTGTACGTTTACATTAAACCAGGTGTCTTGTATTAAGCAAAATAACAGGGCGGTCGTCCTGCATGACTCCGTGTCATGAAGTTCGTATTTTCGAAGCTGTTTGCGCAGTATGCAAAGGTCAAATATTAGCTGCGGACCGCCTCCTTTAGAGGAGATGTTTGCTCAGGTCAACAAACCTCGGCAAATGCATTTTGATGGTTGGGTGTGGGTTTAACAGACAAACCGTCCCATCCAGACATGGCATTTTGCTAAAAGGTGCTTTTGTCCACAAATCCCAACTGTGTTTGAGTCCCACGTGCGACTTTGAAGCCGTTTCATAACAGGTTTTTGTATTTTGCAGACATTACGTCCTGACTTGCGACGACCTTTTGTGTGGCTTCTGAGGTGTTTCTGGTCTTTGCAACTTTCCAGGGCAACTTTGTCTTCTCACATGTCCCATTGACCAATACAGTTGTGTGGTTCGAACCATCTAATCATTGTTAGTAACAGGGAAGCTGTGTTGAGATGTTCAGTCCACCTAGCTTGCTCAGGAACTGCGAGTTAGGACTTTGTTCCAACTTTTCCCCTCAATAATCTCCAGTTCAGGGCCGCGCTTTCACACGCGATTGGGTAAGCATGTTTGACCTACGTTGTCAGCATATTCTATCATGGTTAGAGGTCGAGCGATATGATTTCCTCTCCGGCCAATGCCAATTTAGAAATCACGGCGGCCGATGGTCGATATGTGACGCTGATTTTCTCATAAACTGTAATTGAGTAAGACTATTTTGTTTTGAGTAAGACGATCAGGTTTTGGTGCCCAAGCCTACAATTCTCATTCGCTTTCCAAATGCTGAATCGTATTTTACTAATGAAATATGCAAAGCTAGATTAAGAAGGAATGATGAAGTCCGATGCGCACCGAGCTGACAGTCAGGGAACGTCAGCGGGGTTCCGAGTGTAGGACAGCTTTTGTCGTCCCCCAGGTCCCCCCCCCCCGGTCCCCCCCCCCCGTCCCCTTGTCTTTATTTGGATGGCTTCGGCTGTTTTTGGTTATTCTGCATGTCAATTGGAGATTCGGCGGCTGTTGAATCAGTCGACCTGTAACTATGGTAGCTAGTTTCTTAAGGAGACGGGTCACAATGTACAGGTGATGATGAAATCATGCCCTTGCAAAGCGTGTGCTTGAATGGAAATGATTTGCTATAAATACAGTGTTATTTTAAATGATGCATGTTTAAAGAAGGCTCAATTATTGTTATGTTTCAAGGAGTTCAACATTAATAAAGGACTTACAATGATAATGCAAATAATTGGTCTTTATAGCTTAGCATTTTTAATGAAAATAAACAACTTTTTTGTAGTAGTACGGAAGTAAACTATTCGAGTCGCGACACGTCATGTTTGTGGTTGAGTTCGTTTGTGGCCATGTTACAGTGATTTCTTTGCTGTGCAGCAAATACGTGCTTCATAACGCGTTTGTGACGCCGGTGCCTGGTGTCTTTCATTTAATTCATGTTAGTATTTTAGTGACATTAATATTGTTCTTAAGTTCAGCCAGCTAGACATTTAGTCGACTACAAATTCAGACCAATGCATTTTTCCTTGTTCTGTTTTGTAAACAATGAAATGACAAGCAGCATTTTATTAATGTTAATTAATCTAGGGATGTAATGGCATGAAAATTTCATATCACGATTATAGTGACCCAAGTTATCACGGTTATCAATATCACAGTTTTGTTCAAATGAGATGTAAATGTTTAAATAAAGAACTGATACACAGACTGAAGGGGCACGGTGGCTTAGTAGTTACACTCACACCGCCAGGGTCCGTCGGCCATTTATGTGTGTGTTTGTGTGGGTTGGCATTCCATCCTGAGATAGGGTGAAAAAATTTTTTTTTTTTTGCCGTGCGAGAATAAAGATGCACATCCACGGTGGCGTAGTGGTTAGATTCCCGTCTCGGCCATGTGTGTGTGGAGTTTGCATGTTCTCCCCGTGCCTCAGGGGGTTTTTTTTTCCTCCGGGTTCTCCGGTTTTTCCCCCGGTCCAAAAACATGCACGGTAGGTTGATTGATTGGCACCTTGGAAAATTGTCCCTAGTGTATGAATGTGTGTGTGTGTGTGTGATCCTGTGATGGGTTGGCATTCCATCCAGGGTGTATCCTGCATTAATGCCCATAGACTCCTGAGATAGGCACAGACTCCCCGTGAATATCCGATGGGTTTTTTAGAGGGAAGTTTTTTTTAGAAGCCGTGCGAGAATAAAGTACAATTGCACATCCACTACAGTAGGTGGCGGTGGCGATCTCATTGTCAGAGTATGTGCAGGGAGGATCATGACAGAAAAATATGAAGTGCATGTAGCTCTTGGATCCGATGTGACTACGGTGGGAGACGGCGCAAGATCATTGTGTTTTGTTTACAGACGGCAAATAAATTCATCGAATATTGCAAACAAACATGCCGCTTCGTAACCTACACCCCCAACACTAGGAAGAAGTTGCACCTGCTCCCTCACGCCCCTTTTTCTTTGCAGAAGCTTTGCGATAATTACAGTTGAGAGAATTAAATATTTATTCTGTAATCAATACTTAATATAGTAATAAACTACGATGTATCGATACTACGTCGATATACATCGACGCCTAACCTACACCGTAACCTACACCGTAACATACACCGTAACATACACCGTGACCTACACCGCAACCTAACCGCAACCTGACGTGCAACCCCTCCAAAAAAGTAACTACGCGTTACACATCAATGCAGAGCGCGAGGTCTGTGATTGGTCGGCTCGGCAGCGTATTTCCCGTGCAGCATCCTTCGTACCGCCATTTTTAAAGTCCATAGTGAAGAAACAAAGCACGGATGTGGTCCAAGCTGCCGAAAGGTTAACGGAAGATAATATAAACACCTCTGATTCTTCATCGCCATTTTACAAAGACTGCCATCGAACCATTGTTGCTACATCACAAACCCAAAATCTCAAACACCGCACGACTGCCAACTAGTGTTTGGGAATAGTCACTGCAGAGCGGCGCAGAGATATAAACGCTCCCCATTCATGCGTAGGCTACAGCGGGAAGTAAAAGTCCGCCTCCCTGCATTCACGTCATTCTACGCTCACGTTATTCGTCACACTAACATAATAACAAAATACTGATGTCAGAATCATCAGAATAACCTTTTTTTTGGTACTTGAGTGGAATAAATTCTTGTTAGAAAAATGAGAATTGTGTGAGAAGCGTGATCTCGGTTCCCATGGAGGAAAACCATGATTCACATTGTAGCAAGGATCGTGCAGCCCTACACGGGTTACAGCGCAGATACAGAGCTCGTAATAACGGATGTTCTCAGAACAGCTCTACGGAAATCCAAATGTTGGATTTAATGAGCAAGCCTGAGGTGACGGAGGCAAAACTTGACCACATGAGGAACAAAAAAAAAACCTTATGAGGATTGCTGTGCGTTCGGGTGACACCAGATCCAATGTGATTCTGAATCATTGTGCAACTGTACGGTGTGTGTGTTGAAAGCCGAGGACGTGTTCTGCGCGACATGCATCAGCAGTTTTAAAATTGAAGTCTGTATTAAGTGACGTTACAGGTTGAAGTAAAGTCTGTGCTGTGGAAGTGAATCGTTAAGGTTTCTGTGCGTTTAACAATCCACACTCGGTGGCAAATCATCGTGTTCATGTAGGTCATCCACAAGCATAGTACTTGTATCTCAGGATTGTTTTCATCAGTGTAACAAGACGGGAGAGCGTTCAGGCAGGTGGCAGGTACGCTGTGACATGAAGCAGATTTCCACACTATTCCAGTTTAGCAGCTGGACGGTGAGGAGGATGCGAGAATGTCTCGGCACTGATCTATGGCACATTTTTAATAGAAGAAAAAATGGGAATAATTATAACATGTTCTTGTTGCCATTGTGCCTAGCAGGAGTACTTACTCCAGGTCACTACTCAACCACACCTCATCCACTTTCATTACAGAGAGTTTAAAGTGGTGGTGTATGTATGTATGTATGTATGTATATGTGTGTGTGTGTGTGTGTGTGTGTGTGTGTGTGTGTGTGTGTGTATGTGTGTGTATATATATATATATATATATATTCGATTTTGGATACAGAGGGGAAAATGTGTCCGTTATGCTGGAATAAATGAGTCGTGCTGCTTCCTTTATTCAAACTTTAGATAAATGTTACAGCGGGGTTTTGGTTTGTCGAACATCTGAAGTTGCAAACCGAACCATGGAAGCGAGCTCTTGGGATTCGTCAGAGCGCCGCCATGTTGTGTTTGGTATTTCGCAAGTACGGAAGAACTACGGAAGCTCGCTGTGCCAAACCAAGGTGAAATCTTCTGTAAAGCTCTATAAAAAAATCATAAAATCAATAAAATTTTTTTTCTTTTCAACATCGACGTGAAGTCGAATTAATCGATAATGGCGATTATAATCTCTCAACTCTATTTCCCCATTGTATCCAAAATTTAATCAGAGATTTGATTTATGACTCGTTCTCTCAGCTTTTTACCTGCGATGCGCTAGTTGAACTTGGTACTTGTCTAAATATGATTCTGCAAACGTTACGAGAATCGAATTCAATTTGTAACAGTCACATGGTATTATCCTGTTCCCCTCTGTTTGTGATTATTTCCCCACATGGGTTTATTTATTTAAGCTGCTGTCTCAGTGCCTATTTGCATCCTAGTGTCATGATCAGGGGAAAGATAGAATGGGGAAACATAGTATGCAAAGATATGCTCGTGCACAAACCTGCAATTAGTTGGCTATTCATTGTCCATCTTTTTGTGCTTCACCCCAACACTACCGGTGGCTGGTTGATCTTTTGTTACGCATTCAGAAATGGTTTATTTAAATGCCTGACTTTTCATTGGTGGGGTTGAATTTAAATTCAGTATATTGTTTGTCATCTGAAGTATAAACAATTTTTGTTTCTTTTTTTTTTATTTTCCCTCCATTCAATTTCTGTTTCGGCCTCTTGTAAATCACGTTAGAATGATCAGAATTCTCTTGGCTTGTCATTTTCATTTGTGGTTTCTCTCTCCCCCCCCCCCTCATTTTCCAAATCAAAATAATATACAGGTTATGCTGTGTTTATTATTCCTACAGTGGAACATGAAACCCATATCATGCTTTATTGTTCTTTGCAAATTATGATGGTGTTTATATGAATAGTGTGCTCCAAATAGAAAGAATACTTTTGAATAATTGACAAACTTGCTGTTGAATGAAACAAAAGCCGTGCGTTGGATCATAATGCAGTTAATTCTGGTTAATTAAGAAGCTCCCTGACCAGCTGGTGTGACTTTCTACAGGGTGTTTGAAATGTGTGGCTTTTTTCTAATTCTGCTTTTAGCAAAGTTATTCTATTTAAGCCTTTGTACACGTGTGCGTTTCCTTGTGTTATTTAACTCGATGGTGGTTTTGCACATGTTGTTTTGTTTGGTGTCTCGGTCCTGGAGGGACGGGTAGAATTTCCCAATAACGCACTGGTAACACTCTTTTTATTTGAGTGCATGAGTGTGAATGCACACGATTGTACGCCAGTGTGTGTCATTTTTTAAAATTCTACCAAAGGATCAAAGATACTAAAGATGTTATCAGATGTGTTTATGATATCAGCATTTGTCTTGTGCACAAACTGGCTGTCAGGCAGCTGGGACAATGCTCCTGTACATCAGAATTTACATTAGGAGATTTTAAATATTTGTTTGTGGGAATCTTTATACTTGTAGTCTAGTGTGATTTTCATATAAGGAAGCTACTGTTTATATAGCATGGGGTTTAAATACCTGTTTTTTAAAAATTGTTGTATATATATATATATATATATATATATATATATATATATATATATATATATATATATATATATATATATATTATATATAATATATATTATATTTATTTATTCATTCATTCATATCTTCTACCGCTATATCCGATCTTCCCTCAGGTCACGGGGAGTCTGTGCCTATCTCGGGCGTCTATGGGCATTAAGGCAGGATACAACCAATTGGATGGAATGCCAAACCATCGCAGGGACACACACACACACACACTTCACATTCACACACACACATTCATACACTAGGGACAATTTTCCAAGGTGCCAATCAACCTACCGTGCATGTTTTTGGACCGGGGGAAACCGGAGAACCCTGGAGAAAAACCCCCCTGAGGCACGGGGAGAACATGCAAACTCTCCACACACACATGGCCGAGACGGGAATCAAAAACCCGGACCCTGGTGGTGTGAGGCGGACGTGCTAACCACTAAGCCACCGTCCTCTTTATTTTTATATATATATATATATATATATATATATATATATATATATATATATATATATATATATATATATATATATAAATACACACACATATACACATTACAATAAAATTGTGTGTGTGTACTCACGTCACAATTTAAGCACTTTTTTTTTTTCTTTTTATTAAACTTGCTCAATGCCAGAGGTTTAAATAAAGAAAAGAAGGGTTCTTTTTCAAGAGTTAGTACATTGTCACCGTGGCTACTCACTATATGACCACATGACCTCACTGCTCACTACGTTTGAGCATGCATTCAAACGCTTAATATTCATAGCACTAACCAGGACGTAAATTCGCGTCCAACTAGCGCTATGGAGTCTTTACTGTTTGCTTCAAGAACTTCTCTTAAACTGGGGAAAATCCTGACAATTCCATACATTAACAGTGTGATTTAATGAAAGGCATATTTCCAATGCAAGGAATATATTTGTTAAAGTATTCTGCAATAAATAGAACAGTTAAGTACATAACGTCTTTAGAACTGTAAATATCACATTTAAAATGCGTACACTCGCACATTCTCGCACATTTCTCACACACACACCACACACACACACACACACACACACACACACACACACTTGCATAAATATCTGTATTACCCAATCAGGATCTAACAAATGTAAACTAATTGAATTTAGCAGTTTTTATTTCATTTAATTTAACTAAGCAGGTATTTTATTTGTGTTAAAAAAGGTTCAACTGTAGATATTCACATTAGTTAATGGTAATAAACTGCATTAACAAAGGACAAGTCATTTTATGGATTTCTGCTCCATAACATACTGAACCATGACTTAAAACCCAAAGTAGGTACATACGTACTTTTTTTTGCCAGTTTAGTAATGATAAAAATATATTATATTAATATAATATAATAATAAATATATATTAATATATTCCTGCGGCAACTCCGATAGTTGTAGACATACTCCATACTTAAAAATAGCTGTTGAACAAGCCAGTAGATAATTATTTGGTCAGAAATGAAGAAGAGATGACTGGATAAGGCATACGCTTGACCGACGGGACAAACTAAATAAACAATGCTTATTAGCTCGTCTTTTATTTGTTCATCTCAAATCACAGGTGATGTGATGAATTTCCTGGATGTTACCGCATTATTTACCATTAATTTAGTATGTAGTCTGTTAGATTAATTGATGTATCGGCTGAGGGTTGTACTTAAGTAATAAAATACTACTACTAGTGGCGGAGCTAGCACTGCAGCGCGACATTCTGTTCTTGTGGAGGCTACGGCTATTCGGCAAAGAGGTGAGATTTTTATTGCGTGACTGCAAGTGTTTGAACATCTAAGAAGAGTTAGCAGTATTGTTTGAGAGTGAAATGCTTAAAAGACACTAAAAATGATGAGGCATTGATGAGTAGGGAAAGCAGTCGGGCAGTGGATGGGAGGAGCAGTGAAAAGTAAATGGAGGGAGTAATGTGAACACTGAACAGTATACAGTTGTTTCATGCTTATTACCGAATTGCAAAAAGGCATGTATAGATTTTCTGAAGATGTGCTATATATATATACGAGCTAATAAGATGTCAGTATTGTTTATTTAGTTTGTCCAGCCGGTCAAGCGTATGCCTTATCCAGTCATCTTTTCTTAATTTCAGACCAAATTCAAATATAAAATAAAAGTTAAATAAATATCTACTGGCTGTTCAACGTCTATTTTTAAGTATGGAGTATGTCTACAACTATCGGAGTTCCCGCAGTAATATATTTAAATATACATTATATATTACTTATATATATATATATATATATAATATATATATATATATATATATATATATATATATATATATATATATATATATTATACACATTCATTCTATCTTCTACCGCTTTATCCGATCTTCCCTCGGGTCACGGGGAGTCTGTGCCCTATCTCAGGCGTCTATGGGCATTAAGGCAGGATACACCACTGGATGGAATGCCAACCCATCACAGGGCAGGGCACACACACACACACTCACATTCATACACTAGGGACAATTTTCCAAGGTGCCAATCAACCTACCGTGCATGTTTTTGGACCGGGGGAGGAAACCGGAGAACCCGGAGAAAAAACCCCCTGAGGCACGGGGGAGAACATGCAAACTCCACACACACACATGGCCGAGACGGGAATCGAACCCGGAACCCTGGCGGTGTGAGGCGAACGTGCTAACCACTAAGCCAACACCGTGCCCCGATATATATATATATATATATAGTAATATATATATATATATATTATATATATATCTATATATATATATATATATATATAGATATACACAGATATATATATATATATATATATATATATACACATATACATACATACATACATACACACACACATATAGTCTATGAAAGATCAAGAACCTAATTAGTTTATTCTTTTAGAATATTTTTTTTTCTGTATCCATTTGTTTTGTCTCTGTAAATAAGTTATGGTTTGTGTTAAGTTTATGAATTATTGACTAGTATTATTCGCTTTCCCATCTTTCTGGGAAGTGCTTTCTATCTGCGTACATTTTTCACGTCCTGGACATTTCGGGATCATTTGGGGAAATGTCTCAATCCCGCTCGTTGGAAAGATCGCCCTCTATAAACACCGATGTGGTATACACTGCAGTCTAGCGGCGGGATGCCGTCCCGTCGCGCATAACACGGGCGCGTGCATTGTGGGAGATGTAGTTTGCTAATGCATGCTTTAAAGCATCATAGCCTTATTTTGCGCAAATGTCGAGCCTGTATGATGAGATGGAACCTGTAGTAAATTGAATGAGAACTGTGTGCTGGTTTCTACACCGTTAACTTATTTACTCACCTTTGAGGAAGTGTTCTGCCAAACAACAGCGCGAGTGAATGGCTTTCCCTTGATCTACTCTGATTCTCAGTGGGATCAGGCCTGGGTGTTAATGGAGGAGGTGTTAATTGATTCATTATCCCAGACACGAGTTCCTCATTATCACCCTGTTGCAGGGCAGCTTGGCCAGCTCTCGACTGGTAGAATATCGGTAAAGATAAGGTGTAAAGAACAGGTGCTTTGGTAGGTTACACAAGGCCTAGAACTGCAGTGAGACGTGTGCGCTGTAAAATAGAGTAATCAATTTCTCCTAATTATTACTGATTACAGTTTCCAAATAATTTGACCAGGTTTTGGAGTATTTTGATAATATAACTTTGATTGACCTTTATGGTAACTTGCAACAAACCAGTTTTAATAGTTTGCTTCAGAGCTAATGTTTCTCACATTCATTGAATTAGTCACATGACTAGTCACAATATCCAGCAGTTTACAATTCTTCAATATTCTCCGATATGTTTCTGTTGCTTGTTTCAAAAAGCATTCAGGAAAGTAACATTTTTATGAAATACCTGAATATAAAATGTGATCAGAACAAATATTTGACGGATTTTTCAAGACCAAATGGATGAAATAGCAAGAATTATTCCACACAATACTCATCCTTTAGCGTTGCAGTAATCCTTTATGTATGTGCTCTGTTGTTTAACATTAGACTTCAGTAATGCTTTAGAATAGATCAATTATTTTGATTAATCGATTTTTCTGCCAGTGTTTTTACCCTTTTACAACACTGGCATTTGTACAGCTGCTAATGTTCTGCTGTTCCGCCATCCGTTCTCTGGTGGAAACGCTCGTTTTTCCTGCATTTTATTAGGTTATTTTATCGGAGTGGTCGCATCGTTTATTGAAATGTTTCTAATGTTAAAATGGTGAGGTAAAAAAAAACAAATCAATGTCTGATAAAGCTGCAGTTTCGTGCACTGGATCCTAAATTTGATTCATTATTCTGGCTTTTAAAATTTATTTTTCTTTTGCAAGTTTCCTAGTTTTAGTTGTACTTCTGTGTAATATTAAGAATCCTTCTGGTAGTTGTAGCTAGTTATATAATTAAACTACCGTACCTTTTACTAACTCTTGTACTGTACATTTAGTAGTATATTGAACTTTGTAATCTCTTTTTCACATTCAGGTTTGGTTCTATCTATCTCTCTCTCTCTCTGTCTCTATCTCTCTCTCTATCTATCTATCTAAATAGTACAAATTAATATATATATATATATATATATATATATATATATATATATCTTTTTTTTTTTTTTATTTTATTAATTTTGTATTATTTTGTACTATTCATATAGATAGATAGAATAGACAGAATGTGTGCCCAACAACATTTAATATTTCAAACAAAACTAATTATATATATAATTATATATATATATATATATATATATATATATATCTAATATATATATATATATATATATATATATATATATATATATATGGTTTATTTTGCTTCCTTCATCTGGCTCGTATAAACTGTATTTGAATGTTCTATTCAACACAAAGCATTATTTCCTCATTCAAGTATCACAAAAGTTTTACTGTCTAGTAAGTTAAATATCTGTCCGATAACATTTTTGCATTATATTATGAACAATATGTTTGGACTTTACAATGATTGTGTAAACTATAAATCGTTTCATTTTCATTACAACAATGCTGTACAAAGCAGGACAATTTGCACATTTATACTAATAATACCAATAATATTCTAAGGTCTAAAAGCTGCAGTGTGCTTTAGTTCAGCCACGCCAGTGTTCAGTAGATTTGTGCTGATGAGCTCGGGGACGGACACACGGACGCACACAGAGACAGACAGGACATTTGAATCAGTGTTACTGTACGTGTTAATATCCTGGCATTTGACACACTTGTGTTGTTCTTTTCCTAGTATTCGGAGTGTGATGCAGAAGTACTTGGAAGAGAGAGATGAGCTCACATTTGACAAAATCTTCAACCAGAAGATTGGTAAGTGTTCATTCATTTTGTTCCTTGTCAATAATCGAACACAAAACAGCTGCCTGTGTATTTTCTGTTATGTGTCCGACATGCTGACTTTAATTACGTGGTAAAGTATGAGTAAGAAAAGCTGCATTAATCATTTATTTGATGATCAGAACTGTAATCTACAGGGCTGTGATTTGTGTAATCTTGTGTAAGCGCTCCATAACATGCTATTCCTGTTCACTGGACATTTTCTGTTTTTATAACTATAATCTAATATATTTAGTCAGTTTTAGATTTTTGTGTACAGAATTGAGATATTGTATTGTGTTTCATTTTGTAGCAGTTTTTAATGTTAGAAGTAGAGACCTGCACTCACGCGGGATCGCTGGGTAGGATTTGATGGTGAACACGGCTGCGGGCGGGAATATATTTGTGTGTGTGGTGTGTGTGTGTATGTGTATGTATATGTGTATATATTATATATATATATATATATATATATATATATATATATATATATATATATATCTATATATATATATACACAATACACACCCACACACACAGGAGCAGGAATGTCAACTAAAACGAAAATAAACAATATACAGGTACGAGGCCGGGATTGGCGTAAATATTGCCTGCCTGTCCTGTGCAGTAAGTTTAACTTTAATAATCTACATTTAAGGTAGATTATTCTGTATTATTGTTATCTTATTTTTTAAAATTTTAGTAAATAATATATATATTTTAAATTCCTCAGCCCTAGAACTAAATAAATTTCCACTTCCTTTTGCGTTCTGTCCTGGCTTTCATCCAAAAAAGCTGTTCATGTAGTTCATCGAGGTAATATGTGTCTGAATATACCTCCCCTATTTGTTTGTTTTGAGGTTGCCATATGGTGGTTTATTACTTTCCCTTTTTCCTTTTATAAACGATTAAGGAATTCTTAATGGCTGACCATGTGACCAGAATTGTATAAGCTTCTGCCAAATGATATATAATATAAACTCCTATAATATCTTTGGTGTATGTTGATCTGTTGAGAGTCATTACAGTTTAGCGTTGTTGTGAGAGACAGCGCATTGTTCGAATCCCAACAGTTTCCTCGTTTGTATCCGTTTGTAACCGTAGAAGCCGAGTTTGTCTCAGTTTGATCACTGCTGCTCTGATCACCGCTTTAAAAAGCTTAATCATTTGAAAGTGCATAACTGGGAGGCCGTGTCTCTTCTGCTGATTAAAAAAAATGGCTTTTATGTAAATCGCAGTGGGAATACATTAGACCTGCGAGCGTTGATTAATGTTACTTATAGGCCTGAAGTCTCCAGTGAGAAATCTGTACTGGATTCACGCTCTTCCCCTTTTCTCTCTCTCTTTCCATCTCGTTCTCTTTCCTGATTTGGTAAGCGGCGACTTGATCACAGGCCATTAAAGTTTTAATAGTTTTGGTCACATTTGAGTAAATCACAGATTTTAAGTGAAGAAAGGAAAACTATCCTGATAGACTGTTGACTTTTCTATATTTTTAAGCTAAATTTACTTTAGCTTTCGCATGTCTCAACTGTAAACTGAAGCTGTAGTGTGACATTCATTCGTTCATTCATTCACCTCTACTAAGGTGCTGGAAGTAAAGCAGTGCTACATTCTGAGGTTTATAGGAGAGTGGTAAATGTGGTAAATGTCATGTCAGGGAGCTTAATCACATCTTGTTACAGTGAATGTTTTTAAACTAAAGTATGCAAATGAAGTGTCCAATAATTCGATTAAAAGTTTTATGTGTTTGACATTTTATTCTCATCATTTATAGATGCAACACCTTATGGAGCTCTGGTGGTATTGGATGATTTGTCACTTTAATAAATAAATACATTTAATTTGGTACTATGCGGTACTCTCATGAAGACGAGCTGAAATATAACAGTTTTCAGAAGTGTTTGTTTTTGGTTATTTTGTCTTTTTTTGGTATTCTGTTAGCATTTATTCATTCATTCATTCATTCATCTTCTACCGCTTTATCCGATCTTCCCTCGGGTCACGGGGAGCCTGTGCCTATCTCAGGTGTCTATGGGCATTAAGGCAGGATACACCCTGGATGGAATGCCAACCCATCACAAGTCACACACACACACACATTCATACACTATGGACAATTTTCCAAGGTGCCAATCAACCTACCGTTCATGTTTTTGGACCGGGGAGGAAACCGGAGAACCCGGAGAAAAACCCCCTGAGGCACGGGGAGAACATGGCCGAGACGGGAATCGAACCCGGACCCTGGCGGTGTGAGGCGAACGTGCTAACCACTAAGCCACCGTGCCCCTTTTGTTAGCATTTATATACTTTTTAAATTAAAAATATAACTATGCTAAATGGATGATAGTTTTCACTCTATCTGTTGTGTAAAAATTCAGCAGTTCCATATAGTCGCTGATCTATTTTTACCCACTAAATCCTCTGCCCTAGCGATGCTGCTGAGTTACCAAACAAAATAAGGAGGAAGTAGCAGTTGAGGAAGTTCCTTCTCTCTAAGCCCTTATTGGTTGGTTTGTATGTCCGTACAGGAGCATGTGAGAAAGTTCTATACAATTCACAAAGCAGTGTTTTTTTTTTTCTCAACCAAACATGTTTGTCGAGTCCTCAGTAGAATCCGAATGGTTTAGTGCCGCATGTTCATTTTCATTTGAAGCTTTTATTTGCCTGTTTATTTCAACACACATTAGTAAAATAAAAGCGAGGCTTGTCAGCAGAGGCAGTCCAGTTTGCATTGCTTGCATTGAGTGCTTGTTACTCCTCAAGCCTGCCCTCATTAAAACCTATTCACATGAAAAATATATGTTTCAGTTTCCTTCGAATTTTTAGCCCGACCGGTACTTTTGCTTCTCTGCCACGTGATTGGGTGTTTTATGTAAATATGCATGTATGTGTTTGAGTGTTTTGGCTCTTCATTACTTGTGCGCTATCTCCTGACGGTTATGTTTCTGGATTTGCAGACCTGTCAGCTATACAAAAAAAAAAAAAATCACAATCTTGATCGGTATGACATGTGACGGTTATTCGTTTTGATGTTGGTTATGAAATCTTATCTCTATTCCTTATTAGATCCCTATTTACATTTAGATCCCTAAATCCCTATTTACATTTTCTCAGATAGTAAATTTAATTGAACTCTTTTGTCAGCGTATTTATATATTAGCATAATTATAACTAGCTACCAACAGGTTACTCGTACTAAACACCATGAACCACGTCGCGCATCGCTCCTTTTTTTTTTTGGCTTATTTGAGCAAAGCTTTTTCTTATCTATGAGTGCAGTACTACATGTATTCTAAATCTACATACTTGCACAGGTTTGATGTTTTAAAGCTGCTATTCTTGCCTCTGAGCAAATACACAGTACACTTTGCAATAAAGCAGTTGCCTTTTTGCACTCGAATCCAAAGTGGTCGCTTAAATACGGCCTGTGTTTTACTTCATTTCCTTCAAGTTCAGCTAAAGCAGAAACTATTAAATATGATTTAATAACGTAGACAGGTGATGTGGTGATATCAAAACAGGCGATGTGGTATTTTCTAGATCTGGTAAGGACTCTTGCTTCTCTGTTTTGTACTAACTAAAGCTTATTTATGCATTTAATAGAACAACCAGACAGTAGACTGTTACAGTAGTCTAATTGAAATGTAAAAGTATGTTAAGGGCCTTGCTCAAGGGCCCGCTAGTGGCGGCTTGGTGGGGGTGTAGTTTGAACCCGCTATCTTTCTTTAACCACTGAGCTACTACCGCCACTGAGAGAAAGGGACAAAACGAGGCCAAAGAAAATAAACAAAACATAACCCTGCTCTTTCCTGCCCATCCCTGTTCTTACCTGCCAGAAAGAAAACAAACCAAAAAGAAAATATTTACTCCTCTCTCTCTCTCTCTCTCTCTCTCTCTCTTGCTCTCTCTCTAACATAACACAAACATACAGAGGGTGGCACTCGCTAACCTAATGACCTAAACAATTAACCAGGCTATGTGAGTGGTAATCATGTCACGTGACGTACTTCCCTGTCCCCAGACTCTCCGGTCCACAAACCAGTAGAAGAACAGAAAACGGCTGCATACCACAAGGCAGCTTAAAAACTAGGGCTTGCTTCTGAGCAGCAACAAGTAATCATGTGTGTCAAACTGAAGGAGTGGTGTTGAAGTGGTGGTGGGAGGGTGTAGAATAGGGGTGGGCAAACAGACAGGCTGGGGACAAGAACCTGGCCTGGGGGGATGTAGTTGTCGCGTTGTGAGTTGTTCACGGGGTTGCGTGCCGGTGAATGTTACTTGGTGTCGCGACCCGAGTTGATGACCGGGGTGGCTGATCTGTTGCTTGCCATGTTTTGAAACGCTTTTGATGAAGAGGGCATTCTGGTTCAACCTTTGCATGAGCTTCGCTATATTGCTGTTTTGCAGTTTTTCGGCTTCACTTTCATTTTGCCCAATTCTGTTACGATATTTGGAGGACCGGATTAAAAGCTGTAGTTTGCCCATGTCAGGTGGCAGGGGATGGAGGGTATAGGAGGACAGGTGGGAGGGTATAGGAGGACAGGTGGGAGGGTAGGGTAGGTTAGGACTTTATAAGAGGACTGCTGGGAGGGTATAGGAGGACTGCTGGGATGGTGTGGGAGGACACGGGATGGGCTGGGACAGGTGGGACACGGGTGGGATGGTGTGGGAGGACACGGGTGGGATGGTGTAGGAGGACAGGTGGGATGGTGTAGGAGGACACAGGTGGAATGGTGTGGGAGGGTGTAGGAGGACACAGGTGGGATGGTATGGAGGTAGGGCAGAGTGGTGTGGGAGGGTGTAGGAGGACAGGTGGGAGGGTGTAGGAGGACAGGTGGGAGGTGGGACAGGTGGGAGTGTGTAGGAGGACAGGTGGGAGGTGGGAGGGGACACAGTGTGGGAGGGTGTAGGAGGACACAGGTGGGATGGTATGGAAGGGCAGATGGGAGGGTGTAGGAGGACAGGTGGAGTGGTATGGAACGACAGTTGGGAGGGTGTAGGAGGACAGGTGGGAGGGTGTAGGAGGACAGGTGGGAGGGTGTAGGAGGACAGGTGGGAGGGTATAGGAGGACAGGTGGGAGGGTGTAGGAGGACTGCTGGGAGGGTGTAGGAGGACACAGGTGGGATGGTGTAGGAGGACAGGTGGGAGGGTGTAGGAGGACTGTGGTGGGTGGAGGTGTAGGACACTGGTGGGATGGTGTAGGAGGACAGGTGGGAGGGTGTAGGAGGACATGTGGGAGGGTGTAGGAGGACAGGTGGGAGGTGGGAGGGTGTAGGAGGACAGGTGGGAGGTAGGAGGGCAGGTGGGAGGGTGTAGGAGGACAGGTGGGAGGTGGGAGTGTAGGAGGACAGCCTGTAGGAGGACAGGTGGGATGGTGTAGGAGGAGGTGGGAGTGGGGGTGTAGGAGGACAGGTGGGAGTGTGTAGGAGGACAGGTGGGATGGTGTAGGAGGACAGGTGGGAGGGTGTAGGAGGACAGGTGGGAGGGTGTAGGAGGACATGGTGGGTGGGAGGGTGTAGGAGGACAGGTGGGAGGGTATAGGAGGACTGTGGGAGGTGTAGGAGGACAGGTGGGATGGTGTAGGAGGACAGGTGGGAGGGTGTAGGAGGACAGGTGGGGTGGGAGGGTATAGGAGGACTGTGGGAGGTGTGTAGGAGGACAGGTGGGATGGTGTAGGAGGACAGGTGGGAGGGTGTAGGAGGACAGGTGGGAGGTAGGAGGGAGGGGAGGTGTGTAGGAGGACAGGTGGAGGTGGGAGGTGTAGGAGGACAGGGGGTAGGAGGACAGGTGGGATGGGTGTAGGAGGAGGGGGATTAGGTAGTTGTAGGAGGATTGTGGGAGGGTGTAGGTAGGACAGGTGGGAGGGTATAGGAGGACTGCTGGGATGTGTAGGAAGGGGAGGGTGTAGGAGGACAGGTGGGATGGTGTAGGAGGACTGGGAGGGTGTGGGAAGGTGTAGGACAGGTGGGAGGGTGTAGGAGGACAGGTGGGAGGGGTAGGAGGACACAGGTGGGAGGGTGTAGGAGGACACAGGTGGGAGGTGGGAGGTGGACACAGGTGGGAGGTGTAGGAGGACAGGTGGGAGTGTGTAGGAGGACAGGTGGGAGGTAGGAGGAGTGTGGGAGGGTGTAGGAGGACTGTGGGAGGTGGGAGGTGGGTAGGAGGTGTAGGAGGACAGGTGGGATGGTGTAGGAGGACAGGTGGGAGGTGGGAGGGTGTAGGAGGACAGGTGGAGGTGGTTAGTAGGAGGTGGGAGGTGGGAGTGGAGGGTGTAGGAGGACAGGTGGGAGGTGGGAGTGGGAGGGTGTAGGAGGACAGGTGGGAGTGTGTAGGAGGACAGGTGGGAGGTGGGAGTAGGAGGTGTAGGAGGACAGGTGGGAGTGTGTAGGAGGACAGGTGGGAGGTGTGTAGGAGGACAGGTGGGAGTGTGTAGGAGGACAGGTGGGAGGTGGGAGGTGGGAGGGTGTAGGAGGACAGGTGGGAGGGTGTAGGAGGACAGGTGGGAGGGTGTAGGAGGACAGGTGGGAGGGTGTAGGAGGACAGGTGGGATGGTGTAGGAGGACTGTTGGGAAGGTGTAGGAGGACTGTGTGAGGAGGTGTAGGAGGACTGGTGGGAGGTGTAGGACACTAGGAGGACACAGGTGGGATGGTGTAGGAGGACAGGTGGGATGGTGTAGGAGGTGTAGGAGGACAGGTGGGATGGTGTAGGAGGACAGGTGGGATGGTGTAGGAGGACTGGTGGGACAGGTGTAGGACACTGGTGGGATGGTGTAGGAGGACACAGGTGGGATGGGTGGGAGGGTGTAGGAGGACACAGGTGGAGAGGGTGTAGGAGGACACAGGTGGGATGGTAGTGTGTGTGTATGGGATGGTGTAGGAGGACTGTTGGGAAGGTGTAGGACACTGGTGGGATGGTGTAGGAGGACACAGGTGGGATGGTGTAGGAGGACAGGTGGGAAAACATGGAAAACATGGGGAAAATGGAACACCATAAACAAAACATTCTCCAAAACGTCAGGCACGTAACAATGACTTCCAGATGATCACAACGTATAATCTTATGTAACAAAAGAAGACGACAAAGGAAATTGCATAGATTGGATTATTTAGATTTTTTGTAAATGTCCATAATTATTTGAGTGGAAACTTAGAAAGTAGGAAACCTTTCCTCAGCGAAACATCAACAATCTTTATTAGTTCAACTGGAATTGTATGTTATCAGATGGGATGCACATCAAGTTTTATAGTTCTGCACACCAGCGTGTACAAGGGCCATCAAACACAAGCCTTAACACAGTATGTGACAGGAAGTGTGTGTGTGTGTGTGTGTGTGTGTGTGTGTGTGTGTGTGTGTGTGTGTGTGTGTGTGTGTGTGTATGTATGTATATATCTATATATATATATATATATATATATATATATATATATATATATATATATATATATATATATAGTCCCTGACAAAAGTCTTGTCGCTTATCTATTTTGTAGAAACACCTGCTATTAACCTTGCTATTATTGACTTTTAATTAATCAATTGGCGTGTTAGAAATAGCTCGTATGAACAGCTAAAACCCTCCCAAATGATGTTTAATGCACTGAAATAAATTAAGTTTCACTGAAAAAAGATTTATCATTTAATCAAAACAGAAAGGTCAAATTTTGGCAAGACAAAAAGTTTTGTCGCCTATACAGAAATTGAACAAATTTACTGCAAATACAAAAATAGTTTTTTTGTCAGCAAATTAAGTAGTGGTGCTGTGAGATCCAAATTTAATATCTTGTATGACTTCCATGAGCTTGAAGGACTGCATCCATGCGGTTTGGCAAGGATTCATACAACTTATTGATGAAGTCATCAGGAATAGCAAAGAAAGCAGTCTTGCAAGCCTCCCAGAGTTCATCAATATTTTTTGGTTTAGTCTTCCATGCTTCCTCTTTCATCCTACCCCACATATGCTCAATGATGTTCAAGTCTGGTGACTGGGCTGGCCAATCCTGGAGCATCTTGATCTTCTTCGCCCTGAGGAACTTTGATGTGGAGATGGAAGTATGCGATGGAGCACCATCCTGCTGCAGAATTTGGCCTCTTTTATGGTTGGTAATTGGGAATATAAGAGGTAGCTAAGATTTCTTGGTATTTTAGACTATTGATGTTGCCTTCCACCCTGCAGATCTCTCGTACACCCCCATACTGGATGGTAACCCCAGACCATGATTTTTCCGCCACCAAACTTCACTGTTTTCTGGGTGAATCTCGGATCCATGCGGGCTCCAGTAGGTCTCCTGCAATATTTGCGGCGACTGTGGTGTAATTCAACAGAAGATTCATCTGAAAAATCCACCTTCTGCCACTTTTCCAGCGTCCATCCTTTTAGCAGGCTGTGGGCCTTGGCAAATGCCACACGGTTTTTCAATCGTCTTTTGTTTAGTGCTGGCTTCTGGGCACTGATTCGACCATGGAGGCCATTTCGAGATAGAATCCGACAAACTGTTCTGGTTGACACGGGGACTTCAGGTGACCAGGTCTCGTGGAGCTCTGCTGCAGTGGAAAATGGGCTGGCCTTGGATTTTCGAGCCAACAAACGGTCCTCTCGAGCAGTTGTCTTGCGGGGTCTGCCTGACCTGGGCTTGTCAAAAACGTCTCCAGTCTCTTCAAATCTTTTTTTTATCCTCTGTACTTGACGCTGAGACACATTGAAGGTGTCTGCCACATCAGCAGTGGATCTGGTCTTCAGCCTCTTGATAATCAACACTTTAGTCTCAGGGTGAATCTTAGGCATGTTTGCAGAGGTCTAGTTGCAGTTGAGGTGAAGGTCTAGTGTACTGGGGTTCTTTTTATACACACCTGAGACCTAATTGATCCATTATTAGTCACAGGTGAAGCTCATATGACAAGGCGACAACACTTATGTCTTTGCAAAAATGGACTCAATGGGCTTTACCAAGCTGTGAATATTAGAATACTTTTTGACAGTTTCGTTTTGCACTGAAACATTATTACAAAAGCTGTTGGGATTAAAAATTAAAATTAAAATGAGCCATTTCTTGTAAAAAAAATCTTGATTAGAAATATATTTCAGCGGCACTTCAGGTCAATTTGTACACAAGCGACAAGACTTTTGTCAGGGACTGCTGTGTGTGTATGTGTGTATATATATCTATATATATGTGTGTATGTGTGTGTTTGTGTTGTGTGTGTGTATGTGTGTGTGTGTGTGTGTGTGTGTGTGTGTGTGTGTGTGTATATGTGTGTGTATATATGTGTGATATATATATATATATATATATATATATATATATATATATATATATATATATATATATATATATATATATATATATTCATAGGAAAAGCACTGCAGTCATTACTGGACAATCATACAATCATGTACTTATAAAATCCAGCTATTTCATTTGTTAACTCTGGTAAATATCTGATTTGCGTAGACTAAAAACACAACGACGACGTTTGTGTTAAAACAAGAATTGTCAAAGTCTTCCAATTGTTTTGCCTTCTATCACTGATCATCCATTCTTATTTAAGATTGCTTTAACAACTCCTATACTCAACCATACTCAAGAAACCAGCTGTTGATCCAAACAACCTCCAAATTCCAAACTGCAATTTTTTTTATCCAAAATTCGAAAAAAAACAAAAAAAACTAATAGTTTGTGGCACAGGTTCATATCCGTATTCTTAGCGGTAAATAGCTTGTATGAACAGTTCCGATCAACATAGTATTGAGACTGCCTTTGTCAAAATCTCCAACAATCCACCACAGAAACTTCTGGCAACCTTCCACCACAGAAACAAGTGCCCCGTGTGGCTCCACCACAGAAACAAGTGCCCCGTGCCTGTTTCCACCACAGAAACAAGTGCCCCGTGCCTGTGGACTTCTGTCTCCACCACAGAAACAAGTGCCCCGTGCCTTGGAACCTCCACCACAGAAACAAGTGCCCCGTGCCTCTTCCACCACAGAAACAAGTGCCCCGTCCTGTGGAACCTTCCACCACAGAAACAGTGCCCCTCTGGAACCTCCACCACAGAAACAAGTGCCCCGTCCTGTGGAACCTTCACCAGAAACAAGTGCCCCGTCTGTGGAATCCACCACAGAAACAAGTGCCCCGTGCCTGAACCTTCCACCACAGAAACAGTGCCCCGTGCCTGTATCCACCACAGAAACTGCCCCGTCTAAACCACAGTGCCTTCATCCTCAGAAACAAGGTGCCCCGCTGTCCCCGTGCCTCTCCACCACAGAAACAATGCGCAACCTTCCACCACAGAAACAAGTGCCCCGTCCTCTGTGGAACCTTCCACCCAGAAACAGTGCCCCTGCCTGTGCAACCTCCACCACAGAAACTAGTGCCCCGTGCGTGCAACCTTCCACCACAGAAACAATGCCCCGTCCTGTATGCAACCTTCCACCACAGAAACAAGTGCCTTCCATGCCGTGCAACCTTCACACAGAAACAGTGCCCCGTGCCTGTGGAACGTTTCCACCACCAGAAACAATGCCCCGGCCTGTCTCCACCACGAGTGCCCCGTGCTTTTCCACCACAGAAACAAGTGCCCCGTGCCTATCCACCACAGCTGCCCTGTGCAACCTTCCACCGTGCCTTTGGAACCTTCCACCACAGAAACAGTGCCCCGTGCCTGTGAACCTTCCAACAGAACCTTCCACCACAGAAACGAGTTCCCCGTGCCTGTGCAACCTTCCACCACAGAAACAAGTGCCCCGTGCCTGTGCAACCTTCCACCACTGAAACAACTGCCCCGTGCCTGTGCAACCTTCCACCACAGAAACAAGTGCCCCGTGCCTGTGCAACCTTCCACCACTGAAACAACTGCCCCGTGCCTGTGGAACCTTCCACCACAGAAACAAGTGCCCCGTGCCTGTGCAACCTTCCACCACTCCACCACAGAAACAACTGCCCCGTGCCTGTGGAACCTTCCACCACAGAAACAAGTGCCCCGTGCCTGTGGAACCTTCCACCTCTTGGTATCCGAAACAAGAACTACTGTCTCCATATTTTTGTTTAAAAACACATCCTTTCAGTGAGGCACATCACTGATACTTCTTTGTATGTATTTCTGTTTATATACGGTCTCATCTTTTGAACTGTTGTTTTTGTTTTGTGTAAGATATATGCAAAGTGTGCTTGTGTCTCATCAAAATAGCCTATAAATAAAAAGTATTATTATTAATCCTTGCCCCACACTCCACTGGCTTTCGTGGTTACAACAAACAAACTTGTACATTGTTTTATTACTACATAAAAGGACTACACAAATAAAAAAAAATGCCTGCAGGAAGAAGCTGCTCCGGGCGACAGGTCATATAAATTGAATGTTTTTTTTTTTTTTTTTTTTTTTTTGGTCCATTGTTGGGATGGCTGAGGTCCTTCACTATCTTCCTGTCCCTGGTCCATCACAACACTCTGTAGATGCCCTGCATCACAGGGAGCTTGGTATGGCTGCTATGTTCAGCTGACTTGTTGTGTGGAGGCGTAATGGCGTCCTTAGTAGAGCGGTTTTGGCGCTAAGCTCTTAGCATGCATTTTGTTTTCTCCTCTAGTGTGATTGGCTGGAGCCTCGAAGCGAGCATAGAAGGTGTTTCATTCGTCTGCCAGAGAAGCGTTTGCATTCCCTCTTCTGGAGGAGGGTAATTTTATAGTCCATGATGGTTTTCAGATGGTTTTCAGCTTAGACTTGGTTTTCTCCCGTATTTCTGCCCTTAACTCTCCCGACTCCATTGTTCTGTCCATGTGGTGGAGCAAGAAAAACCCGGCCGGCTGGATGGCGCGGTCTGGTGCAGCCATGTCTTGATGAAGGAGAGAAGGGGTTGCACTCCCGAATGTCCCTCTAGAACTCGACCCTTACCCTGAGGTCATCCTGCTTGTTTTCCAGAGATGGACATTGGCTAACAGGATACTGTGTGTGTGGGTGGGGGGGGGGGGCGGGCGGGGGGGGGTGTGTGTGCTGTGTGTGTGCGCGCGCCCTCAGTCTGTTCACGGATGCTGGTACGGATCGCTTCTTTTGTTCAGGATCTCGCTCGGCCAGCATCCAGGTTTAATGCATGTATACATGTGAGTAACTCTGTCATATGGTATGACGACTGTCTTGTATAAAGAAAACGTGCATCAAAATATGAAAAATAAAGATACAAAGTTTTGTCGCTGCAGTCGTGCTGGCAGCCGACCTCACCAGCGCCATGTTGACTCACCATATTTTATGAGAAATATAAGCAGTAATTAAATGTATAGGCGTTTGGTGCATCTTATCCTTACCTGGTCTGATACACAAATACGAAATTAAGCGCATTTTGTGAACACGTAAAACGGAAAACAACTTTTTTTTTTCCCAGCACTGTTGGATGTGTGAGATTTGCATGTGTACAAATAAGTCACAGAAATATTTGGTGCTCATTTTCTCTCCACTTTATGCAAATTGTACACACTAACAAGGCTGTAACAATTGCTCAAGTCATTTGTTTGCAAAAATTCATCAAAGCAAACGAACGTGCCTTGATGATTCGTTTAGTCCATTTCACTAAAGCACTGAGCACCGCGTTGCCCCACGAACCGTTCTTTCTGATGCATCACCCGCTAAACTTTTCAGTTATAAGGACGGGCAACGGCGGAGGCTCAGAATGAAAAAATGGAGGATCGTTTTGGATCACTTCAAACGACAGCGTAAAGGAAACACTGTGCAGTGCTGTTAATGCCTCTAATGGAGCAGTGAGCAGAGCATATAAAACAAAAACGGTACGTAACATGGCTAATGTTCAACTTGTTCAGTGTGTTGAGTGTGGCATGTTCAGACAGTCTTCCTCCGTTATTACCGATAAGTTTACCTGCGATAGGTGTGTGCTAGTTAGCAAACTGACGGAGAAGATCCTAGCATTAGAGGAGCGCATCCAGACCTTTGAGAGTGGTAGCAAGAGAAAGTGTAGCGTACCTGTAACGAGGTGTCTAGATGCCGCAGGGGGAGCTATCCAGTCAGCGACTCCGGCATTAGAGCCCTCACAGCGGGGCGAATTGGGTGACGACTCGGCGGCATACTCGTTCAGCCAAAGCTACGGCTAAGGCTAGCCCACCGGAGCACGCCAATGCGATTCACGTGTCCAACAGGTTTGCTCTCCTCAGTGAAGCACCCACTGAGAAACCTGAAGGTACTCTGGTTATCGGAGACTCAATAGTGAGACACGTGAAATTAGCCAGGCCTTTAGGGGCACCAGCGGCTGTAGTTAAGTGTATGCCAGGAGCCAGAGCACCGGACATTTCAGGTAGTCATAGGGCTATAGGCCAGCGTAAGTTCTCAGGAGCAGGAGCTAACGATATACGCCTTCGCCAGTCAGAAACTAGCAAGCGTAACTTCATAGAGGTGTTTAAATTAGCGAAGGCATGTTTTTATGTCCGATGTTGTAGTATGCTCTGGCCCTATCCCAATGAGACGCTGCGACATAGCCTACACCAGGTTATGGTCGCTAAACCGCTGGATGTCCAGGTGGTGCTCCGAAAACCACGTGGGCTACATAGATAATTGGAAAACTTTTGAGGGTAAACCTGGCCTGTTAGGGTCGAGACGGTGTCCATCCCACCAGGGAAGGGGCCGCTCTCCTTTCCTGTAACATAGCTCATAGTCTTCAGGGTAGGACTAGTTAATCACTGACTACCCAGAGTCCAGGCCAAGGAGCAGACAAACCGGCTAATCCAACCGTCTGCTAGCTGTACAGAGTCGTCACTCAGGTTATATAAAATTGAGACTGTATCTGTTTCCTCGAGCGAACCACAAATCTCGAAAGACTCAGAAAGTCTGTTTTAATAATCTAATTAATGTAGATACCTCTTATTCAGATCTTACTGAACACACAGCCTCCACCTCTGTTCTGAAGTTAGGTTTATTAAATATCAGATCTCTTACATCTAAAGCAATCTTAGTTAATGAAATGATCTCGGATCAGGCGTTTGATATCCTGTGTCTAACAGAAACATGGGTTAAACAAAACGAGTATGTAGCATTAAATGAAGCGAGTCCTCCAGCATACAGCTACATACAGCAGCCTCGTCTAACTGGTAGAGGAGGAGGAGTCGCACTTATCTATAAGGATAATTTAACTATTGTACACAAGCATGGACACAAGTTGCCTTTGAAGTTCTCTTCACTGCCTTTGAAGTTCCATCCATTTCTCCATACTAATATTAGCTTCCATTAATTATATACAGACCCCCAGCCAATAATAATTTCAGTGCTTCCATTGATTATTCTGTGCAGATTTATCGTCGGATATTCTTAATTTCATTTACAGACCCCCAGGGTATTCAGTCGTTTCTGTTGATAAGCGCTAATCGTCGGAGATTTTAATATCATTTTGAAAACACAGACGACCCGCTAAGGACAGCATTTATGTCCATACTCGACTCAATGGGAGTCAATCAGTGTGTGATAGGACCCACTCATAAAGCAGGTCACACCTTAGATTTGATATTATCATTCGGGCTAAGTGTTACTAGCATAGTGACTGTCCCGCAGAACGAAGTTATATCAGACCACAATCTACGATAGACCACAAAATAATTTTATTTAAAGTGTGTTACGGTAATATTACACACAACACCACGCTTCACATCTTCAACTTTAACTGCTCAGAGTTTCGTTCAGCGATCTCCCAAAATTATCCATGATCATTGGATCCCCCTCTGACCACGTAGAACTCGATCAGGCGACCGAATATCTAGAGTCAAACCTTCCGTTGGCACCTTAGATAATGTTGCACCAGTTAGAAGAAAAATGGTTAAAGATAAGAAACTTGCCCCCTGGTATAATGACCAAACACGCTCTTTAAAACAGAGCTGTTAGAAAATTAGAACGAAAATGGCGTCAGTCTAAACTGTTAACATTTAAAACAGCCATGGAAAGAGAGCACCAGAAAATATAAAAAAAAGCCCTGAGTGAAGCTAGATCAGCTTATTTCTCCACCTCTTATAGAAAACTAATAAAAACAATCCTAGATTTCTATTTAACACTATAGCAGAGTTAACTAGGAATAGGAACACGATAGAAATCTCCACAGTAACAACATGTAGTAGTGACGACTTCATGAATTTTTTCAATAACAAAATAACAAATATTAGGGAAAATATTCAGGCCTTAAATCCCGATTTTTTCATTGATTCTGGTGATAAAAATAAATACTAAATACCAGGCCAGATCCTAGATCATTTTACTCTTCTTGAAGAGAATGAATTAATTTCACTCATCTCTTCTGCTAAATCGACAACGTGTGTATTAGATCCCGTACCGACACACTTTCTTAAACAGGTAGTAAGCATCAGTATCAGAACCCCTGCTGACAATAGTAAACTCTTCACTCAGCAGTGGGTATGTTCCAAAATCCTTTAAATTAGCAGTCATTAAACCACTAATTAAAAAACCTGACCTCGACCCCAGTGAGCTAGCAAACTATAGGCCGATATCAAACCTCCCCTTCATTTCAAAAATCTTAGAAAAGGATAGTTGCGCAGCAGTTAAGTTCATACCTACTTAAGAATAACATACACACGGAACTTCTACCAATCAGGATTTAGACCTCATCACAGCACAGAGACAGCACTCGTCAAAGTAGTAAATGATCTCTTACTGGCCTCTGATCAAGGCTGTGTCTCTCTGCTGGTATTACTCGACCTCAGTGCAGCCTTTGACACCATTGACCATAAAATTCTCCTTCACAGATTAGAAAAGGTAGTAGGAATTAGGGCAGGGAACAGTCCTTGCCTGGTTCAGGTCTTATTTAACTGACCGCTACCAGTTTGTAGACTTAAATGGTGACTATTCTGTGCATTCCCAGGTACAGTGCCACAGTATGGTGTGCCACAGGGTTCGGTATTAGGCCCATTGCTCTTTTCTCTCTTTACATGCTTCCTCTGGGCAACTTAATTCGTAAATACGATATTAGTTTCCATTGTTACGCTGATGACACACAGTTATATGTCTCAGCTAGACCAAATGAAAAAAAAATCAGCTTAAGTAAAGTTGAGCAATGTGTGAAAGCCATAAGAGAACTGGATGTTAAGTAACTTCCTCCTGCTTAATCCGGGTAAAACAGAGGTTCTAGTACTCGGACCACATGCAGCTAGGAAGTGAAATATCAGACCAAACAGTTAACTCTAGATGGTCTTTCTATCACACCCAGTACAACTGTAAAAGATCTGGGTGTGATTATAGATTCCAATCTCTCATTCGAAGCTCATGTAGATAATATTACCTAAGATAGCATTTTTCCATCTCAGAAATATCGCTAAGATTAGGAATATATTGTCAATTAATGATGCAGAAAAACTAGTCCATGCTTTTATCACATCCAGGCTGGATTACTGTAATGCTTTACTGTCTGGATGTTCAGCACGGTGTATAAATAAACTTCAGTTAGTTCAGAACGCGGCAGCGAGAGTGCTCACTAGAACTAGGAGATATGAGCACATCACCCCTGTCCTATCCACACTGCACACATCACCCCTGTCCTATATCCACACTGCACTGGCTCCCAGTGAAATTCCGTATAGAATTTAAAATACTATTACTATTAACTTATAAAGCACTGAATGGTCTCGCCCCACAGTACCTGACAGAACTATTATTAGAGCCTTATGTTCCACCACGCCTGCTTCGATCAAAGGATGCAGGCTGTCTGTCAGTACCACGTATTAGGAAAATTACAGCGGGGGGGGGGGGGGGGGGGGGAGCTTTCTCTTACAAAGCCCCAAAGTTATGGAACTCCCTCCCTGATTAATGTTCGAGAATCAGACACAGTCTCAGTGTTTAAGTCCAGGGTGAAAACTTTCTTATTTAACCAAGCTTTTAGTGAATAGTCCTACCTTAGATAAAGGAGTAGATCTGGGGGACACATGGATGTTGAGTATTATAGTGATCTGGTGTGTTTAGTTGCTGTCTGCCTCACTTTCATTAATCACTCAGGTTTGTGGTGGTGAGAGTGACTGTTTGTTTACACATCAGGAAGCTCTCATGTCTGTGTTTCCCTCTGATTCTCCTTTTAGTGTCGCTGTTATAGTTAATCCTGCCGGAGTCCACGTCTGCACTCGACACTACATATACACACTCCCATTCTGCAACCATGACTGTGACTAACCACTCATTTCTCTCCTTCTTTCTCTCTTTCTCTCTCTCTCTTTTCTCTCTCTCTCTCTCTCCATTGAGTTACATGTCCCACTGCTGAGCTGTCAGTGATCCAGACCCCCTTCTGCACTCTGTTCCTGTCCGAACCTCCTGGTGACTCCGCCCCCTGGTTGATGATGCTTCAAATTCATGAATACACTCCACACTCTACACAATAAACATCCTCAACCACACACACAACACTAACAACCCAAATGAGGATGGGGTTCTCTGTTGAGTCTGGTTCCTCTCAAGGTTTCTTCCTGTTCCCAGGGAGTTTTTCCTTCGTCCACCGTCGCTTCGGCTTTGCTCAACAAGAAACAATTAGGGCCAAAACTGATTTTCACTTTTCACACATTAGTATTATGTAAAGCTGCTTTGGAGACGATGACACATTGTTAAAAAGCGCTTTATAAATAAAATTGAATTGAATTGAAATCGATTTTTTTTTTATATTTTTATTTATCAGTGGTACATCGGGGGAAAAACCCCCATGGATCACAGTACGGATAATTTTTTCGGCTCAGCAAAAAAAGGGGGAGGAGACAAATCATTTGTCTTCCATTTATAAGGAGACGTTACAGTAAGGAAATGCTCCCATACTTGGGTTATGAATAACGCGGGAGGCATTTTAAAAATTCTTCTGCACCTCCGTTAGCCTGATCAGTTGTTGACTGATTAACACGTTCACGTGAACACACGACTGCCTGTGCAGTTATAAGATGACTTACAACAATACAATATCGACAGGAACAATTCTGTGAATTCTGTGATCATAAAAAAAAAAAAATAATGCGTGGGTCACGTACACACTGAACCATACTGACCCGGGATCACAGATAAGCCTATTATATATATATATATATATATATATATATATATATATATATATATATATATATATATAATATATATATAGATATATAGTGGGTTTAAAAAGTCTCTCCGCAGTGGCATGGAGAGCAGGAACACTTTTGGAGTGGATGTGGATTTACTAACCTTTTGCCGATTACCCTAATTTGATGCCAAATATTCCCCCAGATGTTCTTTTGGCTTGCATTTACACACTGTTTTCCTGCTCTTGACCTTTCTTTTGACACTATATGAACCAAAGTATAGACACCCTTGCCTTTCAGCCGCATGTGGTTTATCCCCAAAATTCCTAAACAATTGTGTGGCTCCAGCATGATGTCTTTCGATAGGGAAGCATTTAACTTTCACCTTAACTTGAACTAAGAAACCAAACCCTGTGCTTTACATTGGTGGGAGCAGAAAATCTTGAGTGGCCTCATGTGAAAAAATTAAGACACGCAATGAAAGCTTGTGTGTGTGTGTTAACATATTTGCAAATGTAGATATTTGATATCAATTTTGGTCATACTTATTACCAAAGAGATTCAAGTAGTATAACATTTAACAGTAATATTGCATTTTCTGTAAAGCGGAGGGTTGCGTTAGGACACCCCCGCATTTATTCCCACTTCAAATGGGTAAATTCACACACAGGTGTACCACATAAGGCACAAGTGATCAGAGCTTGTGTTGCTCATCTTTTTGAAGGACATGTTCCCTGTTTAAGCCATCAGATTTAGTTAGGTGTGCTCTCTGACTGTTGAAGTGAGAGGGAACACCATGTGGAGATTGAAAGAGCTGTCTGAGACCTTCGGACAGGAGACTGTAGCAGATTATAAGTCTGTTAAAGGATTTATAAGTACCTGAAAAGATTTCCACTGACGGAAAATAGTCTACAAGTGGAGAACGTCGAAAACAAACTGCTGACGTGCCCCCTTGTCTGGCCGTCCAAGCAAGTTCACCCTGATAGCAGACCACAAGATGCAAAGAGTAGTTATCCAAAAACACTCAAATGTCATGCAGGGACATAAAGCAGGCTCTTGCTACTGTTGTTATGAAAGTGCATTCCTCTCCGATCAGAGAGAAGGACGACACGAAGGTAAATTTCATGTGCAAAACGGGAACTTTCTCTGTTTCGGAGAACCAGCTGTGTATTAATGTAGCATTGCTATTGCTTTCAATCATTTCATGTAGATTCTTAGTACAGTATGTAATAATCACATCACCTTTTAAAGAGATAAATGCGTAAAAATGTTTAAACACTTATTCAGATGTTTACTGATGCTATTTACTCTTGTTTACCGGCTCCCTTGTTTAATCAAGTCTGTTGTCTAGCTGTTGTTGCTGTGTACAGTCCAAAATGCTGCACGAATTGGAAGGTCACTGTTGTAGAATACTGCCAATACACTACAAATATTGGTAAAATAGCCTTCCTAACATCATCACTGCATCATTTGATTCATTCTAATATTTGCTGGCGTTGTGCAAGAAAAGGAAAGGGAAGGTGATATAAAGGATAGAAATGTTTGGTTATGACATAAAATAATACAAGGTGTGTAATACAAAGTGGATAGTAAATAAATAAATAAGCCTTAAAGCTGCAGATGTCATTCAGGGTCATTTAAGGTCATTTTGAAACTGATACATGTCTGAAAACATTCAGGTTAACGTTTCAGTTTAAGCGTTTGGGCGATCTTTATAGACAGTCTTTTTCTAGGCATCTTTTGTTGATTTCTGATTTTTTTTTTTTTTTTTTTTGTTTTTTGAGCACAGAGATTTCTTCGTTCTTTTCATGCCGATATGTATATTAGATTTGAGAGATTTAATCTTTGTTGTTTGTTGTCAGGAAAACGATTCTGGATTTGCTCCATAGTTTGCAGATGTAATTTTTCTTGCATGTTGGCGAGTCTCTGCTCATATTTACTACCAAGAGACTCTCCTGCTATTTTTATACCCAGTCGTCTTACTGACCTCTTGCCAGTCAATTGTAACAATGTTCCTCCAGCTGTTTCTTTCTAGTAACACTTTTCTTTCCAAACTTTTCTTTCCTGGTCCGTGTTTTATATCCTGCATCAATCCCATTCAAACGTGCCCTATGTCTTTTTCGAATGGTGCAACATTCATTGTTTTCTTTGCTCTCTTGTTCTCCTTTGCATTTCCTCCATCTCTGTTCTAAGATTGTAAATGGACTCTAATATCGTGTGTCTTGTGTGTCCAACGTGCACATTGTGAAGAATCGCGCATTTTACGACAAAAGACGAAGCATGGTGTTTTTCTTTAAGACGGCGCTGCGAGGGTGAATTCATGCAAATGGAATTGTTTATGATTACACAAATGATGAGTTTCCCCCCCTCATTTCCTGATTCTTCATTTCCCTAGTTGGCCTCAGTGGTCTGCACTCATCCACCCATCCACATTCCCTCTGTTAATGGAAACAGTAGCATTACTGTGAGCAGATGGAGCTCAATCTCTCTCTCTCTCTCTCTCTCTCTCTCTCTCTCTCTCACACACACACACACACACAACTTTATTCAGCAATGTAACTAACAACTAACTCTGTTTGATACCCTGTTTTAAGTGTTTGAGTCAGACACCAACCAGGAAAGAATCCACAAATTTTAAAGCATCGTCCTGCGTTCCTATTGACTTTAGACTCCCGAGCAGCAGAACAGACCTGGTGCTTTTCACTCTAAACCCAGAAGACCAAATCCAGAGATTACCATATCTGGTAATGACAGAAAGCCCAACCGAACACTTGTATTGAATGTGAGAGGAAAATGATAGACGAGGAACAAAAATGTTTCTGCTCTTCTGTTAAAGAAAGACAAACCCACACTCGTCACTGAAATAACTACAAACTGACAACAGAAATAATAAATAAAAGATTTACGTCAATTGTGCCAATGAAAATCCGACACCAAACAAAAAACACACAAGTGAAACTGGCCTGGACAAAAATGACGGTAATATATATATATATATTTTTTTGCACACATCATTTTGAGGTAATCCACACAATCGAGCGATTTCTGTAGCTCTCAGTGAGACGTGTGAACCAGCAGTCTCGAGTCTGAAGACTTCATTCTGCACACTGCATGCTTCAGCTCTTCCCACTGATGATCAATAGGATTTAGATCAGCGCTTCTAGAAAACCATGTAAGAATAGTCTGTTTTGTTAGGAGTCATTCTTGGGCTTTTTTTTGTTTTGTTTTTTGTTTTGCTGTATCGTCCAACAGCATGATGAACCAAAACACACACCTTAAAACACTTACAAATCCCCCTCCCCAATGCTTTTTTTTTTTTTTTTTTTTTTTTTTTTCTTTCTCTCTCTGATGCTACATGCCAAATATCTACAGGTGCCGCATCTGTCCAAACAGCATTCTCTCTGCTTTGTGACTTGTCAATATTCATTCATTCACTCATTCATCTTCTACCAATTTATCCGATCCCTCAGGCGTCTATGGGCATTAAGGCAGGATACACCCAGGATACAATGCCAACCCATCACAGGACACACACACACATTCACACACTAGGGACAATTTTCCAAGGTGCCAATCAACCTACCATGCATGTTTTTGGACCGGGAGGAAACCGTAGAACCCGGTGAAAAACCACGGGGAGAACATGAAAACTCCACACACACATGGCCGAGACGGGAATCGAACCCGGACCCTGGCGGTGTGAGGCGAACATGATAACCACTAATCCACCGTGCCCTGCGTCACTATGAATTTTGGCAAATTCCAGTCTCGCTTTTCTATGATTTTGCTTTCAACATTGGAGTCCTCCTTCGTCATCTTCCAGAAAGTCCACTTTGTGGACTTTCACCCAAACCGTGACGGATCTGACGCTGATTTACTTTGAGTTTGGAGGTCAGCTCGAATCCCTGTGGAAGAGGTTCTGTTGGTCTGCTTGTTGTTCACTGTTTCGTATTATTTCTCTTCAGTCCCACATCCAGGGAGTTTTGGCTTCTGAAACTTGTGATTATGTACAACTGTAGTCGCAAGGACATCAAGCTGCTTGGAGGGATGATCTCTCTACCTTTATGGCGCTCTGTCATTTTCTTATTAACCTCCTGAGAGAACTCTCTCTGTGTCTTTGTGTGTTCAGTGTGGTGCACAGCCTGACAGTGCACTGGTTACTGTTCACCCTTTCAGACTCCCTGATTATGAGTTTGGTGATACCTGTGATGCTGATTAAAGCGTACAGGTTAGTTTAATATTTCCAGATGGGTAAACTATTTTCAACTGTTTCCCATCATTTTTGTCCAGGCCAGTTTTATTAGGATGTATTATTAAATGCTTCTGTTGAACCACAATTCAAAAATACATTAAGTTAATTTTAGGTAATTAGTTATTTATTATTACTGGTTGGTTTCACGTTATTTACATTTACATGAATAGCTTTTATCCAGAGCGAGTTACATATGAGTAATTGAGGGTTAAGGGCCTTGCCCAAGGGTAGTACTAGTAGTACCCTACTACTTGCCCCTCTAGTAGCAGCTTGGTGGTGGGGGGGGTTGAACCCATGACCTTCCATACACAACTCGTACAGTGAGATAGCAGCGTGCCATTTATTTAGTTAGTAGGAATTGCTTTTGTCATCCATTTTCTCCATTTCCATTTAATTCATTAATCTATTACATTGGACATTAAACTTATTCATATTTTTATTTATTGTTAAACAGTGATTTAACATTTAATTGTATTTTCTTGCTAATACTTTCTTATTAGGCTGTCTGAAATGCTATTTAGCACACATTGCTGTCTGGTGCAGTGGTTTTAGAGCTGCTGCTGCCCCCAATGACTTCACCGTTGTATAACACACTACCAGGAGCAGAGGCCCGAGCTCCCATACGCTATAACACGTTTCTGTTCAGGGTCGATTTAAAACGACACGCCACGTAAATATCCACACACACACACACACACACACACACACACACGTGTTTCAGCATGAGTATAATGGAGAATATATCAAGAATTATTTTGTATTTATTTATTTATTTATTTCGTCGTCTTTTGAGGGGCTCTAATACTGCTTCTCGTTTTCCCGTGCACAAGCCACGCCTCTTCCTTCACTCACATCCCTCTCACTCTCCCTCCCTCCCATCTGCCCGAGTTC
>JACRUU010000028.1:16399263-16406763 GCA_030449085.1 Kryptopterus vitreolus
AATAACCGCTGTATAATCAGGATTAGATAAGCTGTCTCTCTTGTAATATATATATATAATATGACACGACATTAGCACGCACACACACACACACACACACACACGCACTAACATAGAACAGAGTTTGCTCCGAGAGTAACAGTCTACAGCTAATATATGATAAGGATATAATACATATATCCTTAGTGGAAAATGTGTTCATTATTGAAATTAAAATATGTATTTATTGTATTCGTACTCAGGGAAGCGAGCACTATTGTGCACGAGCGTCTTCCTTTTAGACCCTCTCTGTCCCTGAAATATGATCCTCACTGTAAACAACAGCGAGCGCCGTGTATAGCCCTCTCCCGGAAGAGTCAAGAGTTGAGCAGGGCTCGGCCTCGGCCTCAGAGGAGATAAGTTTCGAAGAGATAACACAGAAGGGAAAGAGCATTGGGAGCACTGAAGATATGGGAGAATTTGTTTGCTTCTTTATTTATTTTTGTGTCTCCAGCGTAATTGTGCATTTGTGGCCATGTTTAAAACGAAGCGCTCATGTCACGATACAGTGGGATTCCTTTCTCTTTTCTGTCCGGAAAGGCGGTCTGTCTCTCTCTCTCTCTCTCTCTCTCTCTTTAAGGCTACAGTACAGTGTGTGTTGAGTTTAACATGCTGTGAGGAATTTACCCCCCAAAATCACATCCACATTCAGACCTCAAACCTAAAACACAATGCCAATAAAACACTAGTCACAAGTTACACAGGAATTACCTCATGACGTTTGCTGAAAGAAAGGTGATGGAGGGGATGTACGATTCTGGAAGGTGTATGATATCATCTTCAAATGCCAGCAGTCACCAAGATGATCATAACATAATTGAACATGGTGAAGTGGGAGCTCAGTGGTTAAGACATCGGAAGTTTATGAACTTAAATACCATAAGCTGTGAGCTATACACCCAGGATACACCCTGGATGGAATGTCAACCCATCGCAGGACACACACACATTCATACACTAGGGACAATTTTCCAAGGTGCCAATCAACCCAATGTGCATGTTTTTGGACTTTAGGAGGAAACGGAGAAAACGAGGAAACCGGAGAAAAACCCCCTGAGGCACGGGGAGAACATGTAAACTCCACACACACACACATGGCCGAGACGGGAATCGAACCCGGACCCTGGCGGTGTGAGGCGAACGTGCTAACCACACTTCAATCCAGCTGTTCAACAACACTATTAGAACAGCTGCTTTTAGTCGTCCTGTAGTTGAATGGATGTAGAAGAGCCGTTTCTCTGACGCCTGCAATGATTGCCGTTTATAATCTTTATAACAAACCTCTTTATTCAAGGTCAACATAGGGATGAACAAATTCAGACTCTAGTTTTGATCTGTCGCGTTGTAGTGAATCTTTATAGTCAATATTGTACATGCGAGAAGAGACTTGTTCTGGATGTTGGTTGATCTCTGTATGTCTATTGAGCAAATCCCTGTAAATACAGTATGAATGTATAAAGATAAGATAACAGCTGATGTGATGAATAGAGTTTGGATGTGTTGAACATCTGAACATCACTCGTAAACCCGAACCATTTCCGTACGACCGATGAAACCGCGCCCCTCTTTGAAACAAGCTCTTCGGAATCGTCGGAGCGCCGCCATGTTGTATCTGGTATTTCACAAGTGTAATGCGGGAGGGGAAACGGAAAACTACGGAAGCTCGCCGTGTCAAATTGAGGTGACATCGTAAAATCTGTTTTCAACATAAACTCGATCAATGAATCAATAATGATTATTAATCTCCCAGATCAAGCTTACAGCGTTTTCTTCCAACTTTAGCTTTGTTCCCAAACTCTACGCACTTGTCATTTGCCTGAATCTTCTCCTCCCCCTTTCGCTGTTATCTCCCCATAATCCATTTTTCATGCTGAAGCCTCTCCCGATTTCCTGTCCGGAGCTTTCTGGACTCTAACAGGTGGTGTTTCTGTATTAATGCTCTGTGGGGGAAACCAGTGGTGGTGTGTAAATTGACTAAACCGAGTGTCGCGGGAAATAATTATCTTTATTTTATTCAAATTACTTGAATTGTTTCAGGCCGCATTGATTGCAGCGTTAGTCCGTCCTCAGCTCTGCGTTTCGTAGCTCTGTCGTGCGATGTGGAGCATCAAGAAACATCTTATTTCACCGTGTATTGCGTCAGCTATTTATAGTTAACGAGACAATAAACACCTCTTGATTTGTGGACAAGTTACAAATATATTAGTTACTCTGAAGTGTTTGGAGTTTAAATGTTGGACTTGTGATCGGAAAGTGAATTCCCTGCACCAGCTAGCAGCCATCGCTTGGCTTGTTAAACAATGTCTCTAAAGGAAATCTGCCAAATGCTCCTGAAAATGATATTTGTTATGGATGACATTTTCCATGTATTTTTACTTGCATCTTTATGATCCTAAAAAAAAAAAAAAAAAAAAAAAAAAAAACAGCAGAAAAGGCCTCTGGCGTAATCACCCTGTACCAGTGTTCCCATAATAACAATTGAGGAACCACGGTAATGTCATCACACTCGTACATTTAGCCCTGTGTCTTTGTGAAGCCCTTCTTCTCTTTTCCTTTGCATGAGTACAACAGTTAATTAGCCACATGCATTTCTCTGGACCGTTCAAATGCTTTTGTTCCTCCTTTGCCCCCCCCCCCCCCTTTACCCTTAATTAATTAATTAATTAATTTATTTTTTTAAATCTTGCCGTGAAATGGATCGTAATTGTACTGATATTTTGTCATCATGTTTGAGCTGCTGTATTTTTCCCTTTCTCACCCTTTTGTAGACTGGGTCCTATTTATTGTTGCTATGGGAACAATAAGGCCGATCTTTTGCCGGTTGTTTTGATTTCTCTTTACCGCTACCCAACACCCACCCGCCCCTACACTTCTCACAAACGGTGCACCTCATCACCATTATGTGACGGCTTCTGTACCAGCCTGCAAGTTTTGGAAATGGAACATTCGTGACCAAACCTTCGACTTGTTTCCTGATTTCCGTGGCGTTGTAGTCTAGCAAGCTGAGGAAGTCAGGGTAGTCACTGTAGATAGGATTTATTTAACTTGGTCGTGCTATTGAGGCTCATTCCTTTAACAGCATTTATGTTGTGGTCTGTGTTATCCACCATGTGAACTTTCACTCTGTAGCTCTTTTGTCTAATATTACGCATTGTTATTGGTGTCGTAAACAATGTATTATGGGAAGGCTATAATTTCACTTAGCACTTCGACACTTGGTGTTCCACAATCCGATTGGTGCCGTTTCTTGTACCATTACTCATATAAGAACTAGAGCTGGGTGAAGTGTCATGTAATTGCCACAAAATTGTATTGCTTATATCTTTTTTTTTTTTTTTTTTTTTTTTTTTAAAGACAAAAGTGTCCGCTATTTTTTGCTGAACATGATTCTGTTTGCTGGAATAAATAAACGAGTCGTGCTGCTTCATTTAGTTGCCACAATACTTTATATAAATGTTACAGCGGGGCTTTGGCTTGAACGTTGAACCATTTCCATACGACTATGAAACAGCGCCCCTCCTGGAATAGCTCTCCAGATTCGTCAGAGCGCCGCCGTGTTGTATTTGGTAGTTCGGGGCGTGTAGGTAATTTGTTTGGGGTGTAGTGTAATTATAATTGTGTAATTCGGGGCGGGAGGCAGAAAACTACGGAAGCTCGATGCGTCAAACCAAGGCGAAATCGTAAAATCGATTTTCGTATTTCCAACATCGGCATAAACCATAAAGTCGGTAATGACTATTAGAATCTTCCAGCTCTAATAAGAACCAACAAAGCACCCGGAAAAAGTAGTATTTCTTATGCGGATTTAAAAGCTTTACTATTATGGAAAGTTACATGTTAAAATGCATACAGTTTACTTTTGTTCTCGTGTCTCTCATTTGCAGGATTCCTTCTGTTCAAGGACTTTTGTATGAATGAAATCGATGAGGGTGTTCCACAGCTGAAGTTCTATGAAGAGGTAAAATGATTGTTCTGTTGATCTTTCATCTTCCTACAGAGGACCAGTAATCATGAACTTAATGTGTACCGTGTTAAAATTGGGTACAATAAAACATTATTTTTATAATTATTATTTATTATTAATATTAATAACAACAACAAAAATAATAATAGGAACCATGAACTTCAAAAGATAAACAATGCCTAAATTAAAGCATTGACACTGTGTGTGTGTGTGTGTGGGAGTGGGGGTTAAAAAGTTTTGCTTTGCACATGCAGATGTTAAAGAATCCAAATAAAATAAGTAGCTAACATTTAAGTCGATTGTCTTTAGAAAATATAATATTAAATGTAAAACACACACACATGTATAGTACCCAAATAAAGTGTAACAAATATAAATGATTTCATTTCTGTAATCAGTATATCATAACAAGTGTATTGTGTTTATACATTTAAAAAAGAATCAATCAAATACCTTTTATACACAATTATTTCATATAATTAGACAAGCAAGCATTTTACTTAAAATAGTTTTTAAAATGGTTCACGTTTATAATAACGGTATTAATAAAAACAACAAACACACATTCACAAAATTCACATTTTACTATTGGGTACATTTTTGTGCAGGGGAAGAAACACACACTTTGATTTTAATCACTGCGGTTTGTGGATGATGAAATAAACAATTTGTTTTCCATTTACAACACACTAAATAGATTAAAAAAAAAAAAAAAAAAACAGCAAACAAACAAAAAAATCCTGGGTGCACCTGAAGTCGCGTGTCACAGACGTCGTCATTCTGTACCGCTCCATCTTTCTGGAGTGAGGGAAGAAAAAGTAAGCTAAATGTATTTTTGAAACAATTTCTAAGGTAACTATAGAACAAAATGATAACAGTGCTTTTCAAACACATCCTGTTTGATGGTTTCGATGACGTCTGCAGCAGTCTTCAGATATGACGCCCAGAATTACCCTGAGAGAGCTTCTCCACAATCCGACTCAAGGTCATACACTCTGTTACCATCGTGTTCAAAAAAAAGAAGGAGAAGGAAAAAAAAGTTTTGGTGGGGATAAAAAAAAAAAAAAATACCATGTTTGCTTAATCAAAGAATCAGTTTATAGTGTTTACACATCTGGAGCACTGATGAGTCTTATGAAGAATCCTATTCTACCGATTCAGCCAGACTAGATCGTAAGGTCAGCACGGCGTGATTAGTGTTGCATGTCATAAGGATTGCAGTTCACCAGACTCGTGTTTTCTTTTCTCAGATTAAAGAATATGAAAAGTTGGACTCTGAGGAGGAGAGATTAAGCCGCAGTCGGCAGATATACGACGGCTACATAATGAAGGAGCTCCTGTCGTGTTCACATGTAAGTCTGTCAAAAACGGCGTCATTTCGTCACGTATCAGGATTCGCTCGGCTGTTATGGAATGTGTTGCGCGGACCCTCTCGCCTCAAAGCCAATGCATTTATTGCCCCGTTATTCACCACAGGCACTGCGATTCCCATTCTGTTTACGTTTACTTTCCAGGGCCACTTATAACTGAGCACATGAGGGTTAAGGGGCCCATAAGTGGCAGCTTGGTGGTGGTGTTGGGATTTGTTAAAGTCATATATCCATGTTGTGCTGTGTGAATTGTAGCCCTTCTCCAAGAAAGCGGTTGACCATGTGCAGTCTCACCTGGCTAAGAAACAGGTCCCTCCGTCGCTCTTTCAGGTGAGACGCCGTGTAAAACGTCATCACAAAAATATTCACATTTCAAATGTACCTCATTAATGTACGGCCTGTAGAAATCTATATTCTCAAATCGCATCCTGCATTTTAAAACACCAGCAACTTCAAATCTGTTTATCTGTTGCAAATTTGTTAATGAAATACTATTTAAAGAAAAGATCTAAGGTTTTGTCTATGTGAAAGGAGTGATGTGACATTCTAATAGGTGAGCAGATCTCTACGCCATGAGGAATTCTAATTCAAGGCTACTCTATTTTAAATGTATTTTCTAGCCATATATTGTTGAAATCTGTGACAGCCTGCGAGGGAAGATCTTTCAGAAGTTCATAGAAAGGTGCGTTTTTATATTTCCAAAAGTAAACGATCTCCTTTTGCTTCTTGCTATTTTCTTTTTACGTTTTTTTTTATATATATATATATATATATATATATATATATATATATCTATATATATATTAAAATTAAATCGGCTTCTCTTTTCCATAGTGACAAGTTCACTCGTTTCTGCCAATGGAAGAATGTAGAGCTAAATATCCATGTAAGTATATCCATGTATTAAATAAGAAATGCTTTCCTCTATAAACCTTGCGGAATAAATTATAGCGATGAAAATGTAATAATGTTTAGATCGAGCCACATGATCTTGTGTTGTCGGTAGTAAACGGACACATGCGTTTGTCTGCAGTTAACGATGAACGACTTCAGTGTTCATCGGATCATTGGCAGAGGTGGATTCGGGGAGGTGTACGGCTGCAGGAAGGCAGACACAGGAAAAATGTGAGTAAATCATGCGTTTTGTGGATGCTGTAAAGCATTAAAACATTTCATTACTTCACTGCACTGGTTCCTGTCTCCCAGGTATGCCATGAAGTGTTTGGACAAGAAGCGGATTAAGATGAAGCAGGGCGAGACGCTGGCACTCAATGAGAGAATCATGCTGTCGTTGGTCAGCACAGGGGTGGGTTTGTACAGCCTCTTTTGAAAAAAGGCTGCTTTTTCTCTATAGTGTTGTCGTTTTATTTTTTTCTGCCTTTTAACATCTCTCTGTCTCTTTCCCCTTTCCGTTTATTGTGTCGCAGGACTGTCCATTCATTGTGTGTATGACTTACGCGTTCCATACGCCTGATAAGCTGTGTTTCATCCTGGACCTGATGAATGGTGAGAGTGTCGATTTCTTCCTGATTCTACTCGTCTTCTCGCGTCTCCCTAAGCAGGATGTTAATTCCCAGTAGGATTACACTAATAGAGATGTTAATTAAAGACATCCAGCCGAATATTAAACAAGCAAGTCGTGGGCCTTCCACATGCGCCGTGACTCCTGTTATAATTACCTCCACTTTGCTGAATGTCAAGTTACATCACTTGTAAGATTTTCAATATAGGCGTGAAAACTTTGGTGTCAAGTTCCGACGTTTCCTGCCCAGTTTAAATCCTTCTGCTGCGTGACTGTTTAATACGTTATTACAGAAATGATTACATAAAGCTGACCCACTTATTGACACTGTACAGGGTGGGCCATTGATATGGATACACCTTGATAGAATGGGAATGGTTGGTGATATTGACGTCCTGTTCGTGGCACATTAGTATATGTGAGGGGGCAAAACTTTTCAAGATGGGTGGTGACCATGGTGGCCATTTTGAAGTCGGCCGTTTTTTTCAATAGGAAGAGGGTCATGTGACACATCAAACTTATTGGGAATTTCACAAGAAAAACAACGGTGTGCTTGGTTTTAACGTAACCTTATTCTTTCATGAGTTATTTACAAGTTTCTGACC
>JACRUU010000028.1:16411763-16681763 GCA_030449085.1 Kryptopterus vitreolus
GATTGACCGCATGACGCTTACCATGGTAAATTTTAATTTTCTTCTTCTTTAAAAAAAAAAATAAATAAAAATATTATAAATTAGTTTATGTTGTTATTTTGTAACCCTAGCTCTTTTTCTGTCTCTGGGTGAGGGGGGTATATGTATTCTTAATTTGAACATAAATGGTCGAATTAATTAGAGTTCTTTTTCCCCCAAAGCGTCTTGTGTATTCTCAGCATGTAGTAGTTATTACAAACCAAAAGTAATCCAAGGAAGGATAACCGAGGCATACAGCTGTGCATCAAAAGCCAACAAACGATCCATTCCCACAGCAAAGCTAATGAAAAAAGACAAATGACCAGATAAGATTGATAATGACTAAGATAGAAAGGTGTGTCAGAGCTTCCTGCGTTATGCACCATTGTAGCTTCAACGCGGTCTTAATGTCGATGTTGACCCAAAACACTAAAGTGGCTGTGGAGCAATGGAAGTTTTGTCTGATGTGTCCCGTGTCAGTTACCTGGTGTATCAGCGGCACCAGTTCGCTTGCTCGGATAATGTACTGGTATTGCATACTGGGGAAATGGAACTAGCAGTTCCTTGTTTATCCAAGCATGAAAACTTTGGTGAACAGAAAAGCATCAAATCCTGAAGAAAGCAAGAAAAGGAAATAGAACAATTGCTTTTCTAACTATTTATAAACATTGTGGTTAGATATGCGTTATGTATTGCATTTGATCAATTATTTCTAATTTGTGTGATTTGGCATTGCTTCCATTAAGAATGTAGAGTTGCCAGACTCCTTCTCATCCGAACTCAAGTCTCTTTTGGAAGGGCTGCTACAAAGAGATGTGGCTAAGAGGTTGGGCTGCCAGGGTCAGGGGTATGTGCACTACTTTTTATTTCTTTTCTACAATAATAGGACCAAAAGCATCACTCTGTCCTATTGTCTGGTTGGCCAAGTTTCCCTTTTATAATGATGTTTAGGTAGAAAATGAATGTGGTGTAGATTTTGACCTGACTATTCACACAAGCAGTGATCCCCTGCTGTTCAGAGTTATTGGTGGTGTCTGATGTGTTTTTTTTTGTTGTTGTTTTTTTTTTTTTCCTTATTCACTGGTGCACCCTGTAGTGCTTCAGAAGTGAAGGAACATCTGTTCTTCAAAGGAATCGATTGGCAGCAGGTCTATCTCCAGAAGGTAAGGCTGTAGGTGCTGCTGCATTGAACTTGGTGTCAGTACTTCATATATTTGACCTTTTTTGCAGCCGATTTGTATTCATTTCATTTCATATTTTGAGTGGCATTTAGGAATGGGAAATATCCGTTCCGATGGATATTTTTTCCATATTTCTCTTATGGTCTGTTTTAGTTTTTCAATTCTAGCTAATCCCCCATTTCTGATCATTTCATCATTAGGTAGAATATAATCAGTAGATTAGATCTGTGGGCTTTGCAAAACACCAAACTTTGCTTCAGTAAGGGAGGAAACGGAGCCAGAAGAGAGCTGGTCTTTTCATTTTTACCATTTTCTAATTTATCAAGAGAATATTATGATCAAATATGTAAAAACGGATGTCCAAAAAGGGTTCAACACCACTAACAAGGACACACTGATCAGAGGCCAATAGCTTGTCATTTACCACTTTAACCAGTTGTGTTTCAGATGAGACCTAAATCTGTACTGATGTATTTCAGAAATGTTGTTGATATGTAACATATCATCGACATAAACACTGTGCTACAGGATCTTGGAAATATGCGAGATTTTGGTCTATTTAGTTGAACTGCTGAAAGGATTGGGCTGGCGTTTCTTAATTAAGGTTGATTAGCTTTATTTAATACTAATTATATGTTTGGTTTGTCTCGGTTGAACTCCTGATCAGGTATAGTTTCATTAATACGAATTGCTTTTGAATATTTAACAGTCCTGGCTTCATGTTATTCTTCATCTCAGTCTTCATCTTTAATGTTCATTAAATTAAAGTTTACTAAACTTTGACAATATGTCCTTTACGATTTTGCTCGTGGGACAGTAACGCACATCATTATGACTTGCTACCGTGGGACATGTGACGCACTTTCATCATTTTTTTTTTTTTTTTTTTTTTTTTTTTTTTTGAGATACTAAGCTATACTTAACAAAAGGGATTGGTGCTGTCCCGCTAGAACTATAAAATTGCTCCAATTATTATACAGTATACTACATAGACATACAGAAGTTCCGTAATCATAACTTGTTGTAAGCTACATTATCACATCAGACTGGGATGGAAACAAGGCATACTTCAGCATTGGACAGTGTTTTTTTTTTTTTTTTTTTTTTTTTTTTTTTTTTTTACTAATTCTAAACATTTTTCTGTAACATGTTTGTTAAAGAACTGAGGCCTAATGCGCTTTATGGTGGCATTCTTATGTAACAGCCTGCATCTCAACAACTCTGAGGCCTGTGTATGTGTAACTGTAATGATGATTTGGTTGCATAAATATGCAGCAGTCTCAAGTTCAAATAGCTGTTTATCGAAAACCCTAAATGTGACAAAGTTGAAATTTGCTAGAATTCATCTTTGTGCTACTCTGTTGAAATAGTTTATTTATTTTATTATGTATTTATTTTTTTATTTTTTTAATTTTTTAAATTTTTATTTATTTTTTACATGAATAGCAGTTCCCACTTGGGACACTCTGGGAACAAGCGTTCTTGGGTTTCTCAATCTACAATGAGATTTTTTTTTCCCCATTAATTTATTTTACAAATGAACATTGTCATGTTACTAGGCGCTACATTAAATTTGGCCTTTCCAATATTTAATATATAAATATAAGCACGAAACGGGAAGCACGTGGAAAGATTGAACATTAAAACTTTAAATGTGCTTTGTTGAACATGCACTACAGTGGCGCGCTGATTGTCGGAGGATTCTCAGGGAGTAACATGATGGAAAAACATGGTGTGTGTAGCACATGGATTAAAAGTGTCTTTAGTCTCCAGTACATGGCAGAACTCTGTGTGCAGTATTGAAGAATGCACACCGCAAAAATGTCAATCCGTATTTGCGTGCCGTTTTAAACTCTCTTTAAAACACGTGAAATAAAATCTATTATATAGAAGAATTTGTTAGACGCCATTTGGGTAATACAGATATCTATCAGTGTGTGTTTAAAATGTACATTTTATTTAAGATAGGATGAACTTAATTGTTGTAATTATATCAGTATAACAAATGTCTTTATTCCTTCCATTTTTCATTCTTTTACTCGCTCGAAATACAGAATGTTCCCAATCTTCTGCTTTTAAGGGAAATTCATAAAGCGGTCCATAAAATTCGAATGAATCCATATTGCTAGCTTTGGGTAGGCAGGAAGTGATGCAGTGGCGTGTGTGTGTGTGTGTGTGTGTGTGTGTGTGTGTGTGTGTGTGTGTGTGTGTACACGTGTATATATAAAATAAATGACCTTTACTGGTTGTTAATATTCTGAATGTTTTCTACCAAATCACAAGTTATAATATAATTATAATATTATATAATATATAATATTAATTATATATTTCATTATTCATTTCATTATTTCACCGTGACATTATGGTTCTTTCTGATCGCAGTATTCTCCACCACTGATTCCTCCTCGTGGTGAAGTGAATGCTGCTGATGCCTTCGACATCGGCTCTTTTGATGAGGAGGACACCAAAGGCATAAAGGTACGCCGTCAAATTCAAACCCGAAAACGTCTCGTACCCATGCAGCGTGTCTTTGTGAATAATGTTAGTGTTTGTCTTCAAGCCTACCCAGGTATTTATTTATTTATTTATTTTGGTTTGTTTGTTTGTTTGTTTCAAGCCTAAACATTAAGCGAGCAATCGAAAATGCTTTCCTCGTTCAGCGTGTCTCATGTGAGCTCTAGTGAAGTAGAACAAAAGAGTGTTTGTTGCATTTTGCAAGGGCTGCAGAAGTGCCTAGCAACATGTTCCTGTTAGCTAGGGGTCATGGATGTTGCTTATGTGTATGTTTTGTATTACAAGTCATACACGTTGTCCAAAATAACACATTCCTGTATGTTTAGTGCTGACTTTGCCTTGATAAAGATGTGTAAATGGGCTTTTCCCCCATGAGACCCAGCTGGCACGTGCCACTCGTCTTCCGTTTTCCCTTTCTGTAATCTATTCTTTTCTCTGCTTCTCGGTTTCAGCTGCTGGACAGTGATCAGGAGCTCTATAAAAACTTCCCCCTGGTGATTTCGGAGCGCTGGCAGCAGGAGGTGGCCGAGACGGTGTACGAGGCAGTCAACAGCGACACGGATAAGAACGAAGCACGCAAGAGAGCCAAGAACAAGCAGCAAGGCCATGAGGAGGGTAAGGTCCTAACAACTTCCCACACACACACACACACACACACACACACACACACACACACACACACTGGTCAGTTTGCTATGCTGTTTACCTCATTAAAAATACGTTCGTGCCGTAACGTGACGGAGATGCAGAGGAGTGGCAAGGAATTGTGTTCTTGAGAAATCACACCTGATTCTTTACGTAGGTCATGTAATTATTATGAATAATATTGATGCTATAATATTAAGAATAGACCGTCCTAAACTCTTGAGAGTGTTGCGTGTGAAAATCCCAGGAGATCAGCAGTATGTGAAATATTCGAGCCAGTCCATCTGCTACAAAGAAAGTAGCTGTATCTGTTGACATATGTCTACATGGTTTTACACAGCGTTGCTGCCAGGTGATGTGTGCGTACTGTGTTTGTTTTTTTGGCAAATTTTATAGCCGCGTCTCAGCCATATTTTCGATTTCAAATTGGTTTTCTCACGTACGTAATCTTGCATTTGTTCTGCAGTGAAATGCTTTGTTTAATGATTAGTAAATTATGGCGATTTCTGAATTTTTCTTTATTATTATTATTATTTTTCCTTTCCAAATGACACTTGCTATGATACTGGTGTTTATTTTAGACAAAAGATAAATATTATTATGAATCGTCAAGGAATCTATTTATAGAAAATAAGTCCAGGGTTGAGTTTTCTCAAGCTTTTCTTTGGGAAATAGCCAATCGTTCATGCTGATGTTTATTTATTTATTTATTTTTGTATGTAAAGACTATGCTCTGGGCAAAGACTGCATAATGCACGGCTACATGCTGAAACTCGGAAACCCGTTCCTGACTCAGTGGCAGCGCCGATATTTCTACCTGTTTCCCAACCGTGTAGAATGGAGAGGAGAAGGCGAGTCCAGGGTAAGTATGATGTGTTCTATAGCAGCAGCTAACGTTCTGATAAGCTGTTCTTCTCATATCTAATTATTTATTAATGAATGATTTGTCGAGTATCATTCTGATGAAATAATACGCGGATACGCGGCTGCATCGACGCACACGGTTCATTAGCAACAAGCTAGCCAGGTAACTGATAAGCAATATATTTTTAGCAACTTAAAGCAGTGAAGTGTATAGGCGGTATTTTTAATTGATTAACAGGCTAAAACATCTCTTTATAAGGAAATTGTTTAATGCAGCATATTAAACTATATTTTATTACACTTTTTTTTTTTTTTTACACCGATGCCTTTATTAAGGTATCTGGCTAATAGAGCTTTGTTTATATTACTGGGCAATTTATAGTGTTGGTGTTATAACTAGGATTTTATAATCAGAAGGTTAAACCAAACTTTTGGTTTATTTTATATTTATTTATTTTATTTTATAAAATTTATTTATGCGACTACTTGCATCAAACAAGTAAACTGGGGAAATAATTGAGTAAAATAAAAAACCTGCATCACTTTTAAAATAAAGATATATCAGTTATTCAAATGCACTCTGGCTATTGTGAAGTGTTCCATTTGTAATCTTAGCATGAAATATGGAACCTCTTTAATGCTTTATGATTTATCGGGAATGTCAGAGTTAGTCCGACTGCGGAAGTGTAATCCATAACTTTCTGCTTTTTCATGCAGCGCGTGTCCCAACGGAATTCTTAATCCATCAGTACAGGGATTTCCAATTAGAAGCTTTCAAGCAAAAAGTAAATAGCAAAAAATTCATTTTTCCAAAAAGGATTGCCTCCAGTTTAGTAGACGAGTCGACAAAAGCAGTGTCGCCATACCAGTGTGCATTGAAACAAGTTGCTTTGCGTGCTCGGCATTTTTCCGCGTGCCAACACACATGCTTGGGAGATTTTGGATCCGTTTCAGTGCTGTTCGGTCTAAATAGCTTGTTGGTTATAAACACCTTGAGATAAACACATGCCATTTGTCAAACGTGAGCACTGAGTGAAGCCTTGGATGCCTTGCAGTTTGAGCTTCTCTCAAATTGACCAAAAACACATTCCACCGCTCCCAAAAGTTCTGTGAGCACTCATCTTGATGAACACCAACCACCTGAATCACCATATTCAGCTCCATCTCATTATCTGTTTGAGAATTCTGCTGGGGCCTCCTGGTACATGTGCACATGTGCATTGGCTCGTTGCAAGGCAGGACAGTCGGCAGTTTCATTACGTTTTTTGTTTTTTTGCCATATACCTGCTGTTGAGGTTTGGACAAATCATTACGTCGGGTGTTTGCTGCCAAAATTTTCCTGTTCGCTTTTGATTTCCTTGTTGATATTTCATCCAGTGCAGTTTGTAGTGTAGTGCTGTTCTTTAAACTGTCGAAGTCTTGTTCAGGCCTGGTTGTCTGCATCATTCTTGTTTGTCTGATGGCAAAGCAATCAACTGGATACTGGAAAATGCAGGATAAACAAGCTAACATCAAAAAAGAGATTTCCATTAGAGCCGGGCGATATACATTCATACAAATTGAATCTCTATTTGTACCTGTTTGTAGTGGGTGTTTTTGGGGTTTCGCTGCTGTCCTGTTTATCCCGCAGCGCCACACACACACTTCCCCATTCAACAACGTGGTTGTGTTTGTAAATGAGTCATGCTGCAAGTCATTTAGTCGCCACAAACGTTAGAATAAATGTTCCAGCGGGGTTTTGGTGTATTGAACATCTGAAGTAAACCCGAACCATTTCCATACGACTGATGAAACCCCGCCCCCTCTTGGAAACGAGCTCTACAGGTTTGTCCGAGCGCCGCCATGTCGTATTTGATCCTTCACTAGTGTAACGCGGGGCAGGAGGCGGAAAACTCGCTGCGTTTTTCGACATCGTCGTAAACCCTAAACTCAAGTTAATTGATGATGATGATAATAATGATGATGATAATCTCTCAGCTCTAATCTCTCATCTAATCAGTCTCATTTGGTAGATCAGATAGTCTAATTTTCTTTTGTTTATTTATGTTTCATTTAATGGTAATGTATTTTCAATGAAATTAATTTGGATTTCGATCTACTTAATGTTCATTGATTAGAGCAATGCATGTTTTTTGAGACACGCCATATCCTAAGAAATGTAACGTTCTGCTCAATATTCAGCAGTTTCTCACTTATTTGTCTCCTGTGCAGCAAAACCTGTTAACGATGGAGCAGATCGTGAGTGTTGAGGATACACAGATCAAGGACAAGAAATGTATCCTCCTGAGGATCAAAGGAGGCAAACAGTTTGTTTTGCAGTGTGAGGTAAGACATATTCTTAAATAATATTGCCTAGTCATGCCAAAAAGACGCAGTGTACTTTTATTTTCCTGCGCTGAAAAAATCCAAGTCATTTCATTATTTTTCAGTGGTAAAAAATATTATTCCCCTGATAAATCTATCATTTTCTTTCAAAAATAATGTATATGAAAATATCAATGCTGTAGAGTAAACGGTATATCTGTATGTTGCATTTATTAATCCGCCTGTCCTTTGCTTCTTTGTCCCCAGAGCGACCCGGAGTTTGTACAGTGGAAGAAGGAGCTGAACGAAGCGTTCACGGAGGCTCAGAAGTTGCTGCGTCGCGCTCCCAAAGTGATCGGCAAGGGTCGTGCCGGCGTGGTGGAACTTTCCAAGCCACCTCTAACACACCGCAACAGCAACGGCCTGTGAGCCACTGATGTCTTTAAACCCCACCCCCGACCCTCCCTCATAATCGTGCATTCTTTTACACTCGCAGACGTTGCACCACTTGTTGAAATTTATCCTCCATCTCTGCCACCACCAATAAAGCATCTAAATGTTTAAAAAACGGTCCTCCACAAGGACTGTTTGGAGTTCTACTTGACTCGTTTCGTCTGTCTAGCATACGCACACACTCGTCCAAATTGACACACCCCAGGCAGTTGCCATTCCTAGACAACGGTGAAGGACCAATGCTGAACGCCGACCGTTTATATGTGGACGAGATTGAATTTAAATGAGGCATACAGTGACATCGTGTCCTTGCTCTGCTCTTTAACCATCACGTCTTTCTCGCTTAATCTGTGAATCTCCTCCTCTTTACTCAGTGTTTTTCCCCAGGCAGGGCCTGACATCAGATGCCCCTTTCCCCAAGCCACACGTGTACATAGACTGCAGTGTCGATGCTGTGGGAAGCTGAATCCTGTCCTCCTGCTGCTCTTTCCTCTACTGTGAATGTGTTGGTCTCTGTATGCTCAGGATAAAAGCTCTGTGTGAAGATGCAGATATTAGGCCACATGGGTCCATGCATGCAGAGATAGTAGGCTGCACGCTGTTCTAAGTCTGCATTGAAGCCACCACAGTGGAAGCTAATAGAATGTCTTACCTTCAAGAGCTCAGTCATATAGTTAAAAAACAAAAAAAAAAGCAAAAAAAGAAATCGCAATGCCGAGGTCTCGTCTGGTGTAACGTAATATTTCAAATCGGACTGTACAGCATTGCCTCTGTTATGCCAATTTGTGATATCCAGGGCCGCCTTGATTGGTTAATTTCTTGAAATCTTTTCATTCTGGTTGCTTTCTAGTATTAAATAATGTTGGAAGTGGCCAGAGGTGGCCAACTGCAGTCCTGGCTCCACAGGGTTCATCTTTTCCCCTGCTCACACGACTCTCTTAACTCGCCAGTGTCTTTAGACGGTATGTCCGAGCAGAAAAATCCTCATATTCTGCTTGATTTCAGCTTTTGGGGACTGCAGCTGGATACCTTTTGCCTTTAAACTTTTTTTGTTTGTTTGTTTGTTTTTCTTTGGTTTTATTTCGCATTCTGATCGATGGACTGTGGTCGTTGGGTTTGTTGTGCCCTTTTTCACCTCCTTTCTTTTGTCACATTACGATTACCTATGCTGAGGAGATCAAGGATGCACTCTTTAATGACATAGGAGGTGATGGGAATTTACCGAATGGGAAATTTGACGTTGGGCCCTGTGAAGGGATCAAATTAGTTTTATGTTGCTGACTGAGCACTTGCATGCAGCAATGTGTATTTTATGTGTGCATGTACATATGTCTGGACAACTTGTGATAGGGCCTTAAATTGTGGCCAGTGAAAGAACCTGTACACATCATTCCCTTTGTTGTGCTATTGTGTGCCTCAAGAGAGAACTATTTCACTGGTTAATAATGAAAATGAAATGCCCCCTTCCCCCATAACCCCTCCATCGTCCCACTGCGCCTTCTCCAAACTCGGAACTCCATCCATTCTACACATTGAAGTTCAAAAAGTGCCAACTCCAATAGACTTCTTCGAGCCAAGACAACTTGACTTCAGCGTGACTGTGGTGAAATGAAAGAAAATCCGCGGAAAGAACTGAAACAAACTGCATTTTCCCTCTTTTGCTTGTTGACCTTTTACAGGAATGCTTTGTTAGATAAGACAATGTGCAACACACAGTGATCTGGCTGGTCATTGCACAGTCCTGATCTGATTTAAATATAAAGCAGAAGCAGTTCTCTCTCTCTCTCTCTCTCTCTCTCTCTCTCTCTCTCTCTCTCTCTCTCTCTCGCTCTCTCTCTGTGCACCTGCAGTATACTCTTCTTGTAAGATGTTTGCATATATGGGGGATTATTCTGTCTGTGTTTGTTCCTTTGTCTTGGCTTTGGCTAAAGGTTGGGTCGGGTCGGGTTTGATGGCTTTCCAGTCATTCATGCATACCTCAGGATGAGATACAAGTATGGAATACTGAATGGCGTCTCGTAGTGAGCTACATGTTTCTCATCTTGGTCACACTCTGCACGTGTTAGTGTTCAATCATCCAGCTGCAGGTAGACAGACTGTTAACATCAGCACTGTACCTATTTGATATTCTCCATCTCCAAGTGAGGACATTGACGAGAGTTTTTTTTTTTGAGGAAAAAGCTGCGTTCCAGGGACAATGGGGGAAACGAACTTAAACCATTTGTTGTAATGCTTGATTTAAGTATAGGTTTAAGTTTTTTTTTTTTATTGTTTTGAATGTGACAAAATGCAAGTTTCTTATAGACTTTGAAATACATGCATTTTTGACTAGCATAAAAAGAGCACAGCTTAAAAGGCAGTTTTTGAAAAGTGAATTTAGATGATTTTTTTTCTTTTCTGTTTGTATATTTCAGGATTTCCATGTAATAGCGTTTTTTGTTTTATTTTTTTTTTAAGTGGTCATTTCCATTGTTTTTGAAAGAAGAAATTGATTTGCATGTGATCACGACTTTTGCAAATGTATTTGTAGCTTTGCTTTTAAGTGTCAAGGAGGTGCCATTCTTGGAGAAAGATTTAAAAAGGTGTTTTTTGTTTGTTTTTTGTTTTGTTTTTTTGGAAAAACCAAAATAGTAGTTGAACATTTTAAGTGAAATCACTGTACCTCCAGACTTCACTAGCTGACAGATATGTGCCAAAAGACTGTAAGAAATTGTCCTGAATCAGCTGACTATTTAGTTTAGTTTTGTTTGTTTTTGTGAGTGTGTAGCACTGATCAGTTCTTTATTTGCATTCCCTTCCGGCCAAAATTGGTACGTTTTACAGGGAAATTATGATTATATGGAGAAAGGTACAAAAGTGACCAAATTGCAGTGGTTCAGTGGGAGGAGTTTTGATTTCACCAACACTGAAAAGTGTCTTACCACCACGTGGGCCCCGTCAAGAAAGGCACCCCCCCCCCACCAGTTCTCAAAGATAGGGCACCTCCAACAATCCCGAATATCCATGTTTTATTTCAGGGTTTTTTTTTAAATATTTGATTTGAATTTTAGCTTTTTATTCACTGTGTTGACGTTTTGCCTCATTCAAATGCTTGTGCGTCTGTCCTGCAGGGGGAAGTTTGTATGGAAAAACAGGTATCAAAATGGCAGTTAACAAAAGACAACAAATAGGAATAAAAAAAAAAAAAAGTATATCTATATATATGTATATGAAATGAGAAATGAAATGAGTTTTAAGTTTATTTAAAGGGTAAATATCGAAACAAAAAGCCTGGGATGGGATTGGGTTAAATGTGAGTTTGAAATATTTGTGGTGAAGAAACAGCTCAGAACTTGCACATAAATTTAGATAGTATACATGCAGATTATTTTTGTCTGTTTATTGCAAGATTCTCTTGCCTTCTTTCATATTTATTGTCTTATTGGAAGCGCTAATCCCTCTTATCCTACTATACATGTACATGGGTTTTGCTAGAGCACAGAGCTGTAGAATTTTCTGTTTTGTTTTGTTTGTTTGTTTTTTTGTTTTGTTTTTTAGTGCCACAAGCAAACTCTTGTACTGCTGTATGGGTTATTGCCATAAAAATTGAGACAGTTAATATCAATGAATATATAATTATAAGTAATGATCGATTCCCCCCAGAGAAGCTAGAAACGTGTGTTGGACTGCCAATTAAAAGTTCCAAAATAAAAGCCTTTTTTTTCCTGTACTTGGACTTTTGTTGTCTATGATTCTGATTCACATGTACACTTTCTTTTTGCTAAAGGTTTGCTGTTGATCTTGAAATGTTTCTCATTCATTCATTCATTCATTCATTCATCTTCTACCGCTTTATCCGATCTTCCCTCGGGTCACGGGGAGTCTGTGCCTATCTCAGGCGTCTATGGGCATTAAGGCAGGATACACCCTGGATGGAATGCCAACCCATTGCAGGACACACACACACACACACACACACATTCATACACTAGGGACAATTTTCCAAGGTGCCAATCAACCTACCGTGCATGTTTTTGGACCGGGGGAGGAAACCGGAGAACCCGGAGAAAAACCTCCTGAGGCACGTGGAGAACATGCAAACTCCACACACATGGCCGAGACGGGAATCGAACCCGGACCCTGGCGGTGTGAGGCGAACGTGCTAACCACTAAACCACCGTGCCCCCCTGAAATGTTTCTCGAGGCACCAAATATTTTGATCGTACCAATGCTGTAATAATCCGTCTGATGAACTTTGACATGCATCAAACTAAGAGATGCAGTCAGAATCGTGTTCCCACGCCACGCCATCCAAAACACTATTGCTAATGAGAACGTTCAACATCTCCAAGCAATGTCAAATTATCCTCTTATTATTTCATTTTGTCATTCAAATATCCTTCCATTCAATATCGTTACATTTTTACAAATGTGATCAAAGTGTTTTAGTGCCGTTCTTTGTCCCTCCGTCAGCCTCCCCCTCGTTCTCTCGCTCACTCGCCCCGACTCTTTCCTAAGGGATCTGCGGTGTCTGAAGCTCCTCCTCCTCCTGTTACTCGCAGCTGATTTTGTCCGTCACACAGCCAGCGAGAACCTTTTCTTTCTCACCGTGTTGTTTTGTTTCAAAGCATTTGAATAACACTACTATATCACGAGTGAGAGATTCATGTTTAAAGTGAAGGGGGTAAAAAAAAGCCTCTTTTTTAATAATATTGCAAAGTTTTTCCTCGTCTAGTTAAAGCTTCCCAAACAGGGTAGCATGCTTACGCCACCATACACCACCCAAGATATTTATAGCAGGGTCTCGTGTTAACACAGCTGCTTATCTCGGTGTGCATGCACTCATGGCTGGGCCACTCTTATTTCAGTCTGCCTGTGTCGCTGAGTGACAGTCGGCCTGTGAACCTTGTGTTTGGCTTTTTACTTGTTTTTTGGGTCGTTTTTTTTTTTTATTATTTCATTTTTTTTTTAAGAATTTCACAGTGACTTTTTCTTTTATTCCGATTCTTCAAACAAAGCCTTCACAAGGTACGTCTTGCTTTGTCGTGTCAAGCGATTTTCAATAAGAAAGATTTGTAGTTTGAGAAATTGTACTTGATTGTAGTGTAACACTGAGTGGTGTTTATCGGGCTCGTGTGGCTTTGGAGGCCAGGATCTCATCTGGTGGATTTCGAGTTGGCCGTGAGAATTGTTGTGTTTCAGACTTGAACTGAAATCTAAGAACAGCACAACAGATCATCATGTTTCTAAAAAAAACAACAAACAACTAGAGTAGAACCTGGTTATTATAATTCTATATTATTGGATCGACACCGTTGCTGGAGTCGGCGCAGCGCTGTTCTCATGGGATATTTTTAAAAGGGAATTAGATTCAGTATTTTCTTCCCGGGAACAAGTTTCAAACCCATTCTTCGAAGTTGTACACTAATAATGGTGAAATGATTTCTAAAGATAGCGTTCTGACTGTGGTATTGGGATTTGTGTATTCAAGAAGTATGCACTCTTATTATGAAGTCATATGAATGAATATATCTATCTATCTATCTATCTATCTATCTATATCTATATCTATATATACTATCTATATATATATATATATATATATATATATATATATATATATATAACATTGTGAATATTATGGCACACTCCATATTTACCATGAATAATCACTAATGAAATCTGAATGTGAATCACTGTTTGTTTTTTTTGTTGGTTGAATCACTGACCTGATAGACTGTAGGTGTCCATTTGAATAGAAACATCTCAGAAGTCATGCATCATTGTCTATTTTTCCAGCTCTGACATCATAAATGCACACGCATTCTTAAGCGCTTGTTCTTCACTACAAGTCTCCTCGGCTGTATATCACAAAGGATGCTTGGGGAAGCGCGCCGTTATTTATGGTTGCGTTACTGATATAGTGTCAGCTTGAATGCAGCCAAGGCTTTTTTTTAAAGGGAAACAAGTGGAATGTTCTGTAAGAGCCAACTCAATCACCTGACCCGAATCCAACTGAGCGCTCGTTTCACACGCCGGAGGCAAAACGGCCCGAGGACTGCGGTAAGAGTTTTTGACGGAGCATCACCAGGGAAGAAACGCAGTGTGCGGTGATCGTTGTAGATTCCAGGCGTCAGGAATTGGTTATTGACTAAAGGATTTCCAAATCATTCATTCATTCATCTTCTACTGCTTTATCCGATCTTTCCTCGGGTCACGGGGAGTCTGTGTCTATCTCAGGCGTCTATGGGGATTAAGGCAGGATACACCCTGGATGGATTGCCAACCCATCACAGGACACACACACACACACACACACACACACACACACACACACAAACACATATACACACTCTAGGGACAATTTGTCCACGGTGCCAATCAACCTACCGTGCATGTTTTTGGACCGGGGGAGGAAACCGGAGAACCCGAAGAAAAACCTCTTGAGGCACGGGGAGAACATGCAAACTCCACACACACATGGCCGAGACGGGAATCGAACCCGGACCCTGGCGGTGTGAGGCGAATGTGCCCCACCCCACCCATATAATTCAATTAAATTCATAATATTTATGTACGAAAAAATAAAAAATTCAGTTTGACCCTAATCGTTTCTTGTTGAGCGAGCCGGAGCGACGGTGGCGAGGAAAAAAAACTCCCTGAGAACAGGAAGAAACCTTGAGAGGAACCAGACTCAACAGAGAATCTCATCCTCATTTGGGTGGTTTGTTTTGTTTTGTGATTTGAGGATGTTTATTGTGTAGTGTATCCATGAATTTGTTTGAGGCGTCATCAAACGTGGGGCGGGTCACCATGAGGGTCAGGACAGGACCAGAGTGCAGAGGATTGCTGGCAGCTCAATAAATGTAAAAATCGTGAAATATAATGTCGTGTCAGATCTAACAGACTCTCATGTCTGTGTAAATGATGGCCTTGATACAGGAAACGTCTAAAAAAAAAAAGATCACCATTGTTGCACACGTATTATATATAGTATAGTATAATATATAGTATTATATATGTTGATAAAGCTGTTACTTTATTCTTCCCTTTCATGTGACGTTTTCTTTCTATTGGCAGGTCCACAGTGTGACTGTTTCATTACTGCTCATAGTTTCTTCACAACACCAAAAGAGCACCTGGCTGAATTGTATTAGTGCCTCCTGACCGCCATGGCACTGTCGTCACGATTAAAACTGTGGGAGCAAAAGGCAGGTGTAACATTCATTCATTCATTCATTCATTTTCTACCGCTTTATCCGATCTTCCCTCGGGTCACGGGGAGTCTGTACCTATCAAAAGGCGTCTATGGGCATTAAGGCAGGATACACCCTGGATGGAATGCCAACCCATCGCAGGGCACACACACACACACACACACATATTCATGCACTAGGGACAATTTTCCAAGGTGCCAATCAACCTTACCGTGCATGTTTTTGGACCGGGGGAGGAAACCGGAAGAACCCGGAGAAAAAAAACCCCATGAGGCACGGGGAGAACATGCAAACTCCACACACACACATGGCCGAGACGGGAATCGAACCCGGACCCTGGCGGTGTGAGGCGAACGTGCAAACCACTAAGCCACCGTGCCCCTCATAAATAACATAATAATCAAAAATTAAAAATGCCATCTGCTGGAGCGTTCACAATATTTTTTGTTTCCTAGCCTGCCATTTCTTGGCAGCAAAATCAGAAAGAAGCTCATCATATGATGTCTTGCTAATTAGTAGTTTATACAATTTCCTGTTCTACATTTCCTAACTGGCATTTAAATACTTTTCTTTTGGAATGCATTTCAAGAGGATGCAGTTTGGAACCATCAAGAGTTTTTAGAAGCAGACAGAAAACATACTCGCGGCAGGTGTGACATTTTAACACCATTTACTTGCATTTACAACGTTTAGCAGATGTCCTTATCCAGAGCGACGTACACATGGTGCTTTAGGTCTCCATCTAAGAATAAATTCATTCAGGTATGATTGATTACAAACTTAAGACACAAAATAAGCATAGACACTGTTGAGGGTTTTCATTCATTCATTCATCTTCTACCGCTATATCCGATCTTCCCTCGGGTCAAGGGGAGTATCTCAGGCGTCTATGGGCATTAAGGCAGGATACACCCTGGATGGAACGCCAACCCATCGCAGGACACACACACACGCACACACACATTCATACACTAGGGACAATTTTCCAAGGTGCCAATCAACCTACCGTGCATGTTTTTGGACCGGGGGGAAACCGTAGAACCCGGAGAAAAAACCCCTGAGGCACGGGAAGAACATGCAAACTCCACACACACATGGCTGAGACGGGAATCGAACCCGGACCCTGGCGGTGTGAGGCGAACGTGCTAACCACTAAGCCACCGTGCCCCATGAAATAATTGCAAAATTGCAATTTACTAAACTAACTTGACTTTATAGTAAAATCATTTCGTTGGTTGTTTATTTTGTTTGATTAACAGTAACCTTCCTCTTTGTTGAACTTTTGTATATAATATGGAAACAGCGATACTATAAAAGGCAGATAGAAACGTATAGCACTAAGTGCTCCAGTGTTGAAATGAATGATCCGTTTAATTCCTGACTGTGTGCAGATCAAAGATGAGAAGAAGCTGCAGCCAGCGTCTCAGCCTCCGCCTCCACCTCCGCTCTCTGCCGTACCCGGCGGATTCCTTAAGCAGCTTGTGAGAGAGACAGAGAAGGAAACCAAGCAGAAGGAACCTGAACTCAAGGAAGAGAAGGCAGTGAGAATCGGATGCGTGTCGTGGATTTTCTTAATGCGGTGATGTGTTGAATTTCTTCTTCGTACTTCTGAGACCACGTTCATGTTTGTCCTCTTTACAGCCAAGCAAACTAAGTGAGAACTTGGTCCAGCAATTCCTGCTTCCAGACCAAACCCCGCCCATCCTGGAGGCAGAGATGGCGCTCCGAGCAGAACAAATGGTCAATTCTGCCCTGAAGGAAAAGAAAGCGTTCTTACCAAGACAGAGTCCAAATGCGGTGAATCAGGAAGATGACTTCAGCGTCGGACCTCGAGCACAGCGACCGGAAACAAGCAACCAGTTACAGCACAGCAACGTTTCCAGAGGTGTTGGCAGAGAAAAAGAATCTGAAAGAAATAGAAAAGGTACAGTTAGGTGTGAAAGAGGTTAAAGAGGTATAAAAGCATAGAAGTAAGAGAAGAGCCTGAGGGGCAGCTTGCTGATGTCTCCCTGACTGAGGAACCCATAAAGCCTGTGGTAGGTAATGTTTAAACACTGCGCTGGAATTTGGGGTTTTACTGACAGTAAATATTATAATTATCTGAGTTGTAATTATCTGAGGTGACTAAAATAGTTTGATTAAACCCTTTCCTCTGAAATGTACTGCATGGATATGTAATATGAAATCAATTATTATAGTCCTTAATGTATTCATCAACGTACAACACTGCATGATTATTTGACAGTAAAATACAATTCCAGCGAGCAACCTGCTTTTACACGTTATAAAAGTTCATACTAGGCATATACCAGGGTTTTACTGAGTTTACTGATGTTCAAATATGTACTTTCAGTTAATAATAATAATAATAATAATAATAATAATAATAATAATAATAGGCTAAATATGCCCCTATATATATATATATATATATATATATATATATATATATATATATATATATATATATATATATATAGATAGATAGATAGATAGATAGATAGATAGATAGATATACCTGTATACTGTCATTTAATGAGGTTTGCAGCTAAAATATAATTTCTCTCTCTCTCTCTCACACACACACACACACACACACACACACACACACACACACAATCTCTCTCCTCAGAGGGATGTCTGGTATGAAGCTGGAACAGTGTGGTATATGAGCAAAAATGGATACACCCTTGGTAAGTTTGTACAGCATTAAAAACATGTACATGTACAATCTAACACTTTTGTTGAGAGAGCAATGATAAGGAAAGGATTCGGAATATAAACCTATAAAGATTTGACAGATTTTGGGATTGTTAGAGAATGTCATGTTTGCAATAGCAGCAGATTATTTAATCCGGATAAAGAAAGCCATTATTTACACTTTGAAAAAGCCTAATTATGTGCAAAAGCCTCAGAATCAAATGTTTTCTTGTTTCAAAGTTATTGATGGCCTCTTAATCCAGTCCAATTTATCCAATAGAATCTGTTTAATAACATGCCTGCATCTAATTAATCCCATTATGAGTTTATTCAGTAACTGTTTAAATGGATAAGACAAAAACTATTGTAGCGCGCTGATGCTAATGTTGATTATAAAGTCAATTCGGAGGACATTACTGTGACACTAAGTATTCCCAAATACACATGAATCTTGAACTTATTGTTTTTGTGTTGTATGTTTGTGTTTATGTGTGATTCACTATAAACAGCTACTCAGTTAAAGCCTGATGAAGGCACACCTGAACTCCCGTTTGGCAAAGTGAGGGTTCGACTCCACGCGGATGGCTCTGTACACGATGTCACACAGTATGAGATCGAAAAGGTACACATCTTATCTTATATCAGCGTAATTGGTCATTCTTAACTTGGTACAATGTTTAAAGGACTTGTTTAAACGTTGTTTAAATGTTTTTATATCAATGTATCAGAGGTTACAGAAAACATCATTTGAACATGATATTTTAAGCCTAAAATCATTATTCAGTTTTGATCTCCATATAATTGTAAATGATTCTAGTTTAATAGCTTAATATTATATATAGTATTATATCTATATATATATATATATATATAGCTATATATATAGGCGCGTGTAAAAATAGGGGCACAGTGGTTTAGTGGTTATCACGTTCGCCTCACTCTGCCAGGATCCGGGTTTGATTCCCGTCTCGGCCTTGTGGGTGTGGATGTTGCATGTTCTCTCCGTGCCTCAGGGTTTTTTCCTCTGGTTTCCCCCAGTCCAAAAACATGCACGGTGATTGGCACCTTGTGTGTGCCCTGTGATGGGTTGGCATTCCATCCAGGGTGTATCCTGCCTTAATGCCCATAGACGCCTGAGATAGACACACAGGCTCCCCGTGACCCGAGGGAAGATCGGATATAGCGGTAGAAGATGAATGAATGAACTATCTTCACGTATTCAAATTTGTAAAATAAGGTCATTTTGATTTTGATGATTGCAAAATGTCTCACAAAAGTTGGGACAGAATCAACAAAAAGCCTGGAATACGAGCTGTTAATAAGAGGAAACATCTGGAAGAACATTTTGCAAATAATTGGTTTCATTAGCATTAGTGTTTGATGGAGGCAGAAACTTGGAAGTAGAGATGGACAGACGTATTCCAATTTGAGAAAATATTGCATTCACAAATTGAGGAACAATTTCAGAATAATGTTCCTCAACATACAAAATGGAAGATTTTGAATAGCATTATTTATTTATTTATTTATTTATTCGTCATCATTATTTATATTTGCCTCTCAAAATGGTTAAAAAAGGCCAAATTCTTTGGGCCAAAGCTCATTTGAAATAGGTGGAAACTGTTCTGTGATTAGTGGAATCTAGATTTGAAGCTGTGGATGCTTCGTCCTCCAGACTATAGAGGAAAATGACCAGCAAACATTTCCTTATTTGCATTTCCTTACCTTTTTTGAGACTTGTTGCTGCTGAATGACTTTATTTTTCATAAAAATGGTACATTTCATTAGTTTAAACATTTTTCTATGTTCTTTGGGGAATAAAACATGGGGTTCTGGTGGGGTTTTTTTTGTCATTTTTTTATTGTAATTTACAATTTTTACAGACTATTTTCACAATAGTCACTTCTCATATTCACTTCTCATAGCGGTATCAGCTGTTCAATGTGTATTTTAGAACCCTTCATAATTTTATAACAGATATGTTGGTTTTCTTTCCCAGCTGAACCCACCAGAGCTGGACTTGTGTGAGGATTTGAGCCAGTTAGTGAGTGTAAATGAGTCCAGCATCCTGCACACTCTGACCTCGAGAGCTAAAGCTCACATGGCCCTTACGCATGCCGGGCCGAACCTGCTGGCCCTCTGGCCTCCTTTAGCAACATCTGCCAAGGTATTTTTCACTCCTGGGTTTTCCAGTTTTCTCCTTCACCTTTTATCATGTGCTGGGTTCTAATGGTCATGTCTTCTTTTTTCCTGCTTTTTTTTCTTCTTATTTCTCATTTATTGATGATTGTGCACCAACACTTATAAGATCCAGTAACAATGAATCATCCTGGAGTTTGTGAAGTGTGATGTTTTTTGTATTCATTCTTCGGTTTTGTGTTTTTCACACTTCCTTCCTCATTAGGCGATGCGAACCCGTCACTGGGACACATGGGAAGCTCCTGCTCCTCTACAAGCGCTGGTTCAGAAGGTTTATATGTCTATGGTGGGACAACGCAGGGATCAGTGTGTAATGGCTCTGGGTCGCAGCGGCACAGGAAAGACAACATTGTGCCAGGCTTTCGCCAGGGGGCTTCTCAAACATGCTGGCACAACAGGAGCAAACATTACTTGTGAGTTTATCTTTGACACCTTCATGAATGGCAAAAGCACATGATGTTTAATAATAATAATAATAATAATAATAATATAATATATAATAGTATAATATAATAATTGCAATAATAACAAGAGTAACAATAATAGCAATCATAATAAGAATCATAATAATAATAATAATAATAATTAATATTAATTATTATTATTAGTATTATTAATAATAATAATAATAATACAAATAATAACGAGATTGTAATTCTTCTTCTTCTACTTCTTCTTCTTCTTCCTCTTCTTCTTATTCTTATTATTACTATTATTATTGTTGTTGTTATCATGCCCATACTTGGAAAGCACATGAACAATACAATGTTAGCTGATATGGTAGAATGCGATAGCTTCTGATTAGGTGGATATAATATAATATACTGTGTGTGTGTGTGTGGGTGTGTAGTTTAAAACTTTAGAGCCTTTGGTTCTTTTAATTGTGATCATTTTAATCAAATTGAATAAAATCCCACCAATTCACTCTCTCAAAGAATTAGAATTTGGTGACGTTGCAAATCACCACTGATCATCTCAAAACACCAGTAAAATTTTCCTGAGACTTTAAAATGGTCTCTCAGTTTGGTTCACTCGTCTACACAAATCATGGGGCAGAATGCTGATCTGTCATTGTCCAGAAGGCAATCATTGACTCTCTTCACAAGGAGGGTAAACCACAAACATTCATTACCAGCGGAGTTTCTGTATCCAAGAATATTAACAGAAAGTTGAGTGTGGAAGCAAAAAGTGTGGAAGAAAAAGAATCGCAAACAACCGAGAGAACTGCAGACTTGTGAGAGTCGTCAAGCAAAATCGATTCAAGCTTTTGGATGAACATTAAAGGGAAAAGACTGAAGGCACCACGCACAGACATGGCGAGGAATTTGGCTGCAGTTATCGTATTTCCTCTTGTTAAGCCGCTCCTGAATCACAGACAACGTCAGCGGCATCTTACCTTACTCTTACCCAGTGGTCCAAAGTCCTCTTTTCAGAGGAGAGCAAGTTTTGTATGTCATTTGGAGACCAAGGTCCTACAGTCTGGAGAAAGTGTATTGCCCAAGTTGCATGAAGTCCAGTGTTTAGTTTCCACAGTTTGTGATGATTTGGGGTTCAGTCTCATCTGCTGTTATTGGTCCACTGTGTATTTTTCAGTTCATTAAGACATTTTAGAGCACTTCATGCTTCCTTTTAAAAGGAAGATTCTATAAAAGATGCTGAGTTCATTTTCCAGCACCTGCCCACACGCACGATCAACAAGAACAAAAGTTGGTTAAATGAGCATGGTGTTGTGTGCAGCCAGCAAACTCACCAGACCTGAACGCCAGAGAGAATCTATGTGTTATTGACCAAAATATGCAGATGATCTGAAATCCACTGTCAAACAAGAAACCTGCGCTTCCATACTGTACCACCTCAGCAGTGCCACATACTGACCACCTCCATGCCACGCACAATTCAGGCAGTCATTAAAGCAAAAGGAGCCCCTACCAAGTACTGAGTAACTGAACACACTTTCCACATAGCCAACAATTCACTAAAATTGATCAAGTCTTCTAACTTTTCACTGAAAGAGTGAATTGGTGGGTTTTTGTTAAATGTGAGCCAAAATCATCACAATAAAAAGAACCAAACACTGAAACTACTTCAGTTTGTGTCCTTTGAATGTATTTAATACACGAGTTTCACAATTTGAGTTGAATTACTGAAATAAATTCAAATTTTTCATGATATGCTAATTTATTGAGATGTACCTGTATATGCATGTATATATATATATATATATATATATATATATATATATATATATATATATATATATATATATACACACACAAAATGAATATTTATGTGTTTCTTGACAATTAGAATAGACTGGCTTTTGACAGGCACTGTTCAATGACACTTTAGTAAGATAAAATAATAAAAATGTTTCAATTAAGTAATGATGTAAAGAGGGTATAAAAAGTCTTTTTTTTATTTGTTTAAGGTAAATCAGCAACCAAATTCAACATGAACACAAATAGGAGGCGACACTAACCTGGCTAATTCAGCAAACACTGTGATTTTGATTTACGCTAAATAAATATAAACTCTTTTTGTAGCATCATCTTTAGCAAGAACACAATATTCTTTCTGACTTGTTAAAATGACAAGCCAAGAAACGTATTCGGGGGGTTTTCACAATAGATGAACAGCAGCATTAAAGAAGCTTGTATCTGGTAAGCACTGGTCACTCCCTGCATGAGACAGCAATAGCTTGAATTCTTGACATTTACAGGATATAGATTAACTGGCTAGACAGAAGCCTAAATCACATCAAACCATGTGGCAAATGTGTTAGGATATGATAAGACTGAGCTCGAAGCTTTTGGGCATAATTCTGAAAGATTACAGAAACCTTACAGCAAGATTGTTAGCAAAATAAGAAGAGCAAAGTTTTGGATTGGTCCAATCAGAGAGCAAATCTAAATTCCGTCAAAAATATCTGAAATAGTGTGAGGAGGGTGTTTACAGGAACTCTTATGAGAGGTTTGAACCATTTTTGGGAGAAGAGAGGGGGGGGGGACAAATACCAATCCATCCAGCAACCAATGTGTGGTAGAACCAGAAAAATGTGGTGTAAGAATTGGTTAATGATCGAGTCTATTTGCTGTCACTTATTTACCTCACAAAATCGACATAAGCACGAGTGTGTTAACTATTATTGCACATTTTTTGTGATGTTTCTATAGTCGTGTTAGAAACTTTGCCTTTATTTGTCACAGACTTCACTTTTCAGTACTCTCTTTGCAAACATACACACACACACACACACACACACACACACCATGCCGCTGTTGCCACGGTTGTAGCTTATTATAAAATCTGAGAGTTCTTCAAATGCCAGATTACTCTAATTTACCAAAAAATATTGAAATGTCCAGATGGATTTAAAATACTTGACCAGAATCATCAGAATGACCTAATAATCATAGAAAAGTAGCTACTATTTAATAATACTATTACCACATTCTTGTGATATAGACATATATTGATATTTAAATGTGTGTGGTGTCATCGTAGCGGAGCGTCTCCAAGCCATGTTCACTGTGCTGCACTCCTTTGGCTGTGTAAGCTCTAGTCACAGCGAAGCCTCCAGCCGTTTTGCCATGGTACTGTCTCTGGATTTCAACCATAAAGGCCTTGCAGCTGCAGGACATCTTCAGGTGCGTCTCTAATCTGTGTGTATATGTATGTGTATGTATATATAGTACTGTACTGTTTTAGGCAAGTGTGGAAAAAATGCTGTAAACAAAAAATGCTTTCAAAAATGGAAGTGTTTATTATTATTTACTTTCATCAATGAAGGAAATGCAGTGAATGAAGAGAAAAGGAAATCACATCAGTATTTGTTGTGAACACACTTTACCTTCAAAACAGCAGTAATGCTTCTAGGTACACTTACACACAGTGTTTATGAAGGAACTCGGCTGGTCGGTTGTTCCATCTTGGAGAAGTAAACACAGATCTTCTGTGGATGTAGACGTTCTCACATCCTTCTGTCTCTTCATGTAAATCCCACACACACTCCATGATGTTTAGATCAGGGCTCTGCGGGGGGGTCGTGCCATCACTTCCACTACTTCTACTTCTTCTAAAGTTACTCACAACAAATATTGATTTGATTTAGGTTTTTCTTTTGTTCACCTCGCTTTGCATTTTGTAAATTAACAAAAATCAGTATTTATATTTCTGAAGGCATTCTTTGTTTACAGCATTTTTGCACACCTGCCAAAAACTTTTGCACAGTTCTGTATATATATATATATATATATATATATATATATATATATATATATATATATATATATATATATATTTGCGAACTTTTGACGATACGAACAAACCTGTCCACAAACATGTTCAGATTCAGAAAAAAAACGTGCCACTCGCTAGACATGGAGCTTAACTAACTCAGTAACGCAGAGCGTAGCGAATGAGTGTAATACCCACCAGTGTAATGCCCTTTACTTCCTCCTCCTCCCACCATCCACACACATATTAAACACCACATTCCATAGTAACTACAGAACTTACTGTACTTACTTACTATTCTTACTTATACATTTTAAATGTATTACTGTAGTCATTTTTATAGCGTTGCTTAAGTGCAGCATTGAGGACTGCAGTAAACTAATGTTTTTATAACTTATATCTTACCAGCATATTTAGGAGACGTGCGTAGTCAATAGCGAACACCACAAAACAACTTACGAACAAATTCATACTACGAACAAACTCTTGGAACATAACTCGTCCGTAACGAGGGGAGAGTCTGTGTATTATATGTATTATGTGTTCTGTATTAATGTTCATGTTTGTGTATCACACAGACTATGATGTTGGAGAGGTGGCGAGTTTGCCAGAGGCCTGAAGGAGAGAGCAACTTCTTAATCTTCTCTCAGATGCTGGCAGGCCTTAGTGCTGAAATTAGGTCTGAAAACACACACACACACACACACACACACACACACACGGGCTGCTCCAGTCAATTTAATATCACTGTTGTTATGTACTGAACGTTTGTGATCTAAAAAGAAGAAAACTAACATGATTTTCTATATAATTCGCATTTGAAGATTACTGTTTTTTTTCTTCACCCGTAACTGGATCAGAAATGTGCAGCTTGAATATCAGTACACATTTACTGTCCAAAGAAAACAATTATTGTCAAAATAGCTGGCAAAAAAAGGGAGTACACTCTAAGTGATACCAGCTGTATGATGTGCAACTATGCAAAGCCACATGTTCTATTTATCATCTTCATGTTTTTGTCTGCTTGACAGGATATACATATTTGTGTATCTTGTATTAGAGGAGTTCAGATTTGGTGCTTTGTGTAGAGATCTCTCATACTGACCTCGGTCGTTTTCACAAAAGCACCTGCGATGGCGAAGAACTCTCTAAATTAGAATTGTTACTCTCCGGCAATGAAGGTTTATCCCAGGGGTCTATCTCGCAGCTCCCGAGTCGCATGCGGGTCCCTCTGATGGTTTTTGAAAATAATTAATTAGTATTTCATTAAAAATGTATTTTATTTCAGTTCATCATTTATAAAATTTAATTATGAAGTAGAAGACTATGTTGATCTTGTAACAGTCTAAATGAAATCTTAAAAATATTTGTCGCTTTTAATGTGTGTCACTCGCCAGCGTGCGGCATGAAGTCCGGATGTGCAGATTCTGTGGTTCAGGAGCAGAAAACACATTAACCAAGTGTGATACAGATTTTTATTTATTACATTTTTTCTTTTTTGCAGACGCCATTATTAGTTTGATGTCAGTGGATCATTTAAGTTCTGCGTTTTGTTCATAAATACCTTTTTAAATTTGAGTGGTAAAAGGATGCCGACCCCTGTACTACTATCTATAAGATCAGTAACACTCTGAGTTACAGTACGGTGGCCAGATTCAATTAGATGTTTTCCAGGAATAATTCCGGTTGGAACAGGTTTCATAAGTGTCGATCAAAGTAGTTGAGCCCTTGTACTGTGGGTCAGGTTCAGAAGCTGGCTGTGAATGTGAATGTGAATGCTGCAAGCTCTGCTTTAGAGGCTGCAGGAGTTACATTTCTTTATCACTGGACCTGTGAACTTGCCGTCTTCCAAGAAGAAAGCGTCTTCTGAAGCCGACTCACAAGAAAGCTCATATGCTGAACGTATTCTGTAATTCATTCCGTTCAGAACCATATCCTGTGGTCTGGTGAGATTAAGATCATTTTGTTTTGCTGACTTGGTGTTCAGGATGTGTGGTGATGTCTTTGTGAGGATAAAATTGTGTCTTGCCTACAGTTGGTGGTGGTAGCATCATGATTTGGGATCTGGCTGAGTGCTGCTGGTGCAGGGGTTCATTGAGGGGGAAACATGGATTTCCACATGTACTGTAAACAGTAAAAATCGGATCCCAGCCTGTGCAACAACAACAACCTGTGCAGCTCCGGTGAATTTCGTGCCCGGGAGGTTTAAAGCAGTGCTAGGAATTGGGCTTTGGAGCAGAGGGTCACAGGTTCAAATCCCAGCACTGCCAAGCTGCCACTAATGGGCTCTTGAGGAAGGCCCTTAATTTTCAATTGCTCAGTTAAAAGATGCTCTGGATAATGCTGTCATATGTAGATGACAATAGTGCTTTCACAAAATATTGACAGTTTTGACATGGATACTTAGGGTTTACTCATTTTTGTTACCAGCTATTTTAACAGAGGAATAATGTTAGAATAATGTTCCTCATCATCAATCTGTGAATATTTTAAATATCTCAATATGCACAATATTGATATCACCCGAACATTCTAAAACGTTGGTTTTTTTTTTGAAAGACATGCTTCTGGTTTGCCTTCTAGGACAGAGCTACAACTTCACCAGTTACCAGAAAACAACGCATTCGGCATCAACTGCCCCACAAAGGTAAAAAAAAAACAGTAATAAAACTTAAGATGGAGGTAGATAATGAATATTGGATTTAGAAATGTACACAGTTTTAATCTGAAATAAAATAAAATACTGCTCCAAAACCGCCGACCCTCTATGTAACTTCTGGAGATGTTATCTTTATGTGTGTATTGCTCAAATTTAACATAGCTGGTTTGATATTCTAATTTAAACTGTACTGGACATTTTTTTTCTTGTATTTCTTTTTCCTTTAAATGAATATTCTAGTGGCATAAACTGAAAAAGCAACTGAAAAATGCTTGCTTATTTATTATTGTTGTTGTTATTGTTGGAGGTGGAAATATTGTCAAAACCTGGCAACCCTTTTCACAATTTTCCACAATCTGTACTTAAAGGCTTAAGAGTAAGGCTAAAGGGCAAGCGTAAGTGTGTGTGTGTGTGTGTGTGTGTGTGTGTGTGTGTGTGTGTGTCTGTATTTGTTTCATTCATTCATCTTCTACCGCTATATCCGATCTTCCCTCGGGTCACGTGGAGTCTGTGCCTATCTCAGGCGTCTATGGCCATTGAGGCAGGATACACCCTGGATGGAATGCCAACCCGTCGCAGGACACACACACACACACATACACACATTCACACACTAGAGACAATTTTTCCAAGGTGCCAATCAACCTACTGTGCAAGTTTTTGGACCGGGAGGAAACTGGAGAACCTGGAGAAAAACCCCCTGAGGCACGGGGACAACATGCAAACTCCACACACACATAACTGAGACGGGAATCGAACCCGGACCCTGGAGGTGTGAGGCGAACGTGCTAACCACTAAGCCACTGTGCCCCTTCTGGATTTGTTTTATTTGTCTTAATAATACATTTCTGTTGTCTTGTAACGTGCCGTTAAATTGTCCCACAGGTGGACGAGAAGCAGAGGGCTACAGTGGAGTTTGGAAGACTCTTAGCAGCCATGAACACTCTTGGTTTTTCGTCTGATGAACAGCGAGCCATTTGGCATGTGCTGGCTGGAATATACCACCTGGGCGTGGCTGGGGCATGCAAAGGTAAGTACAAGACCTGCAATTCAAAAAGAGGCAAGTCAAGTAAATCTTCATTGTCCTCCCAGCCATATACAGCATAATAATATCTCCCATTGAACTATGGAACTATGGAAAATACATGGGCAGGACATAAATTCCATAGTGGATGCCAAGATACGCAACAGAGCAAAAACACTTAAACAATTTGATATTTCATTAAAACACAAGTTACAAATTCACAGCTTAATTTCATTCATTCATTCATTCATTCATTCATCTTCTACCGCTATATCCGATCTTCCCTCGGGTCACGGGGAGTCTGTGCCTATCTCAGGAGTCTATGGGTATTAAGGCAGGATACACCCTGGATGGAATGCCAACCCATCGCAGCACACACACACACACACACACACACACACACACACACACACACACACACACACACACACACACACACACACACACACACACACACACACACACACACACACTCACATTCACATTCACATTCATATACTAGGGACAATTTTCCAAGGTGCCAATCAACCTACCGTGCATGCTTTTGGACTGAGGAGGAAACCGGAGAACCCGGAGAAAAAAAAACCCCCTGAGGCACGGGGGGGAGAACATGCACAAACTCCACACACACATAGCCGAGACCCGGACCCTGGCGGTGTGAGGCGAACGTGCTAACCGCTAAACCATTGTGCCCCACAACTTAATTTAATAAATGTAAAAAAGCCCTAATTCCAAAAATCTTGGGGCATTGTGTAAATAATGTAAATAAAAACAGAATTTACATTTTATTCACAAAAGAATACATAACACATACAAAATGTTTACAGTGAGGAAATGTCATCAAATTCAAAATAACCTTATGTTTTCTTTAGGTACTAAGGAAAAAATAATGTCATTTTGAATGCGATTCCTGCAGCACATTTCCAAAGATTTGGGGGGAATAAAAGGGTTTATTTTAGAGAGGAAAAATTTCTCCAGAGACAAACAATTGCATCACAACATTGCTACCTAAAACTCCAGCAAATAGATTTCTCAGTTTGTGAGGTTTCCCGACTTTTATTATAGTAAGATGAGATGCGACGCACTACTGTAGTAAACTGTCTTTTTTGAGACACGTTTCTGTAGGTTTAAAAAGTTGCATTTTTTTTCCTGGGGTCCAGTAGTTCATATTTTGTATGTTCTGTTGCGAATAAACTATTACATTATGGTATTTGGAAAGCATTGAATTCTGTTTGCATCATTCGACGTTTAAACAGCATTCCAAAAGATCAGATAAATGATGTTTACATTTGCAGGATACACCCTTATACAGAGGAACTCACAAATGCAGTTAATAAGCAAAGGATTGTTAAAAAGGCCCACAAGTAGCGTACAGTAGTAAATATTACTGACTACAAATACACATACAAATACAGTCTCTTAACAAAAGAGCTCTATAGCAGGTCTCTCAAGATTTAATTCACTTCACCATGTTGGCTAGGAATCTCCTTAAACTGTGTTTTTTTTTAAAACCAGAACATTGGTATTTCCATATGTTTTCTTAAATAAATTAGCATCTTTTGTTTACATTACCAGACAATTGACAATGGCAGATATATTAATGAAATGTATTCGTGCATTTTTTACACTTACCAGGAACAGGAAAAGAATGCGTAAATAGTGTTATTACTATGCATGTGGGCACATTTACATGACTTGAATAATGTTTGTGGTAAAAATGTGGCTTTTTCTTCTCTTCTCTGAAGTTGGACGTAAACAGTTTATGAATTTTGAGAGCGCTCATGTTGCCGGTGCTGTTCTTGGCTGTGAGGGAGAAGATCTTCACACTGCTGTATTCAAACATCACCTGATGCAGATACTGCAGAGGGCTACGAAGACCACCAGAGAGCGCCACATGACAGAGGAACAAGAGGAAGGTTGACGTCATTGAGTTTCATAAACGGAAATAAATAGTTTGATTAGATTGAAGCTGGTTATTGGTTCTACTGCTACACACCACACTGTTTACTTTTACATTATAGTGTTACACTTTACATGCCTACTGCAATATAACCTTATTTCATTTCTTTTGTTTGCTGTTTGCAGTATTGGTTAAATACATTTTATTGTCTCTCTGCTTGTAAATAGATATTGGAAACGACGGTGAATGTACCAAACACGAGACTCACAGCTAATGTTCGGATTTGTTCAGATTTATTCCACCCGTTTTGTTTGTTTGTTTTATAGCAAAGAAAGAGGAACAATAGATATGCACACTGTGATCACTATAATCACGTAAACGATCTATTTGTATTTTCTGCTATCATAAGGTCCTAAACTGAGTGCAGCTCAGTGTGTGGAGGGCATGGCATCTGGTCTCTACGAGGAGTTGTTTACTGCTATTGTATCTCTTATTAACAGGTAACACAAAAATGGCAGAGACGACCTTTATGTAATTTATATTTTATGTATAAACCAATCAGCAAATATCTCCCAAAATACATTTTCAGTTATTCACTGTATGGAGAATATGAGCTAACAGATTGTTTGAAAGTTGTTGTCATGTTTGTTTGTCCCCCCGCCCCCCCCAGAGCTTTGTGCTCCCAGCAGCTCACACTAGGCTCTGTGATTGTGGTAGACACACCAGGTCTACGCAACCCCAGACACAGTGGGAAAGACAGGGCAGCTGGATTCTCCGAGTTCTGCCATAACTACCTACAGGAAAGACTTCTGGAGCACCATTTCACCAACACCTTCACTAAATGCCTAGACAGATACGCACAGGTAAAGGACCATTTTTGTTTTGCGTGTTTCAAATGATAGACATTGTGACTAATTGAAGCGCTTCTGTTCTGCTTTGGCTGTAGGAGAGAGTGACGGTTGATTTTGAGGCTCCTGAGGAAAGTCCCCAAAAAGTGGTTTGTGCTATAGACCAAGCGGGACTGCAGGTACGCCTTTCACTCTGTCATCTAATTCTATTAGGTGACATTCATCGTTTATTATTTCAGCCTATACCGTGCTGTTTATCCTAAGAATACTTGAGATCAACATTCATAAAATATAAAATTTCTGTGTGTGTGCTTAGGTTCGTGGGCCAGAGGGCGACTCTCGTGGCCTTCTTTGGGTCCTAGATGAGGAGCTAGTTACTCCCAATTCTTCTGAGAATGCTGTTCTGGAGAAGATATGTCAGAACTTCAGTGATACAGGTATCAAGAGTTATTATCATTTTATCGACCAAAAATAGAATTTCTATCAAATCCAATTCAGATTTACACTGTACTTTTTTTGTTTGTTATTCTTTAGTGCGTCTGTGTGAACAGCCTCTACAGTGTGAGATTGCTCATCTCTCAGGCTCTGACCCAATCCGCTACGATCTTACTGGCTGGTTTGGTTTAGTACAAAATAACCCCTCTGCCCTCAATGCCTGCTCCATCCTGCAGAACTCTACTGTGTAATTCCTCACATGACGATTAACATTTCAACACACATTGCAACACACAGTCTCTCTCTCTCTCTCACTCTCTCTCTCTCTCTCTCTCTCTCTCTGTCTCTCTCTCACTCTCTCCCATCCCTCTAAATTTTAAGTGTTGTTTATTTAAAGACATGCACATTGCTCATTTATATATTACACACTCTGCCACCACTACATGTTCCATATTTTAAATTCGACTTTATCACATCGAGATGCAAATATGGCAAACTCCAATTCTCAAACTCTTTGGTGCATAACAAAAACGATAGACGTGGCCTTGACATTTTATTTTATTAATCTTTTTTATTTTGACATACTTTATTGATCAGTATTAGTAATTAGTAGTTAGTAATGTTAAAAAAAATTTAAACCATGAAGGTACTGATGAAGGGTGAGGAAGCCCACCGTGGAGTTCAGTATTCCAGTAATTCATCCCACAGGTGTTCAGTAGGGTCAGAGCTTTATAGAAACCCACTCAGGATTTTCCACTCCAACCCACGTACAACAAAAACAGTTTTGTTTCATTCATTCATTCATTCATTCATTCATCCGCTTTATCCGATCTTCCCTCGGGTCACGGGGAGTCTGTGCCTATCTCAGGCGTCTATGGGCATTATGGCAGGATACACCCTGGATGGAATGCCAACCCATCGCAGGACACACACACACACACACACACACACATACACATTCACACACTAGGGACAATTTTCCAAGGTGCCAATCAACTTACCGTGCATGGTTTTGGACCGGGAGGAAACCGGAGAACCAGGACCCTGGCAGTGTGAGGCGAATGTGCTAACCATTAAGACACTGTGCCCCCATTCCAGTTTTGTTTCAGTGAAGGCTAAAATAATGCTACTCAAAAGTAAAGACTTTGACTCAGGTGTCCCAGTTCATATTCATATAAAGTATAGGGTTATATTCTTAAGAACAAACAAATCCTAAAAAACGCACGTGGTGGTGGTGTTTTAGGTTAGTCCTGGTATAAACTGTGATACAATGAAGATTATGAAAGGCTGTTTTTTCACTCTCTGTGTCTGTCAGTCATTTAGTAAAGGCTCTGTTTGCTCCACGGGCCTCAGTTCCTCCTCTGTGTCGGAGTTTGGGGGGTGTCGAAGGAGGCTCACAGCGCTTTCTGGAGAGAAGTGGGAGTGTTCGAAAGACATTTACAGGAGGAATGGCTGCTGTCAGGAGATACTCACACTGCATCTCTATTAAACTGCAAGCGGTAAGCCTCACTAAAGTGATTTCCACAGACAGGCAGCCTACACATCAAATCAGAGGTGGAAAAAGTACACACACACATCCTTCGCTCCAGCAGAAGTGCAGATACTCAGAGACTCTGGTAATGTTAAAGTATTGAGTCCAGTTTTACGCGAGTTAATAAAATAAAAGGTATCCATTCCTACTCCGGGTTTTAGTGTCAAACTGGTAGCTCATTAAAACACAACATTAAAATATTAATGTAAAATGAATTTTCCTTTCTAAAATTTCTATATTCGTTATCTAATGATGATGATGATGATGATGATGATTTGGTCATTAAGAATGCTAAAATGAATCTTTCAATATTAAGAATACTGCCATAAACAACCTCATGACAGTTTCACTGAAAAGATTAAACAATAACAATATAGACAGAATAACTTAAATTGGTTCAAGTTCTCTCTCATTCTCTCTCTTCTCTCTCTCTCTCTCTCTCTCTCTCTCTCTCTCTCTCTTTCAGGATGCTCTAATAAACCTGATTCGTCGCGCACAGCCAGTTTTCCTACAGTGTATAAATGCTAAGGTCGAGGGCGGTTCCTTTGACGTACCTGCATTACGCACCCAGCTGCACTCAACCCACTTACTGCCTTCTCTGCAGCTGTATCGTATAGGTCTCACACAAATCTCACTCATACTCAGTTATGCTAATCATTTCTTACCCCAAATGTCAGAACAGGGTCTTAAGTTTGTTTTTGACCCTTTGTCTCTCTGTATCTAAGGCTTCCCTGATCACATGTCCCTGAGCGATTTCCGCTGCCGCTTCCAGGCATTGTCTCCTCCCGTAATGAAACGCTACGGTTCTGTATTTATTACTCCGAATGAGAGACAGGTGTGAAAATCAAAGTACAAGTGCGCGCACACACACACACACACACACACACACACACACACACACACACACACACACACACACACACACACACACACACACACACCTGCATAGCAATTTTCAATTTACTGTTGTTTTTGTTATACAAACGGTGTTCAGGAACATTTCACTGATGCCCCTGAGCAATGTGAAAGTAACCTAATAAACTTTAAACCCTATCTCTTGTTTTCAGGCAGTTGAAGAATTGTTGATCGAACTGGATATGGATAAGAAGAGTGTTGTTTTGGGAATCAACAAGGTGGGAGTTTACATTCAAGACCTTTTATGGCTCTCACTGATGTATGTTTTTTCTGGTTTTTGTGTGTTTCTCAACACATACATACACACACACACACACACACACACACCACACACACACTGTACACTCACACATTCTTACATTCACACATACATGCTATTCTATTTCATCTGATTGCTTTATTTGCACACCAAAGTCAAACTGTTTACAGTCCAGTCCTGTATATTGAGGTTTTTTTTTTGCACTACATATAGTTAAGGGTCCTCGTTATTTTGTATTGTGTATTTGTCCTGCACTGTCTTGTCTATTTCACGCTGTTTTGTTTTGTGTTGTTTGCACCAGGTTGCACACGATGCACATTATGTGGCTAGGACAACTTGGTCTAGTCCTCAGCTCTGTGTTCTGTATCTATATGTTGTGTTATGTTGTGTTATGTGTTGTCATGTGTAAGCACCAAGGTCCCGGAGAAACGTTTTCTCATTTCACTGTGTACTGCGTCAGATATATATATATATATAGTTGAAATGACAATAAAAACCTCTTGACTTGACATGCTCTTTGAATGTGTGTGTGTGTGTGTGTGTGTGTGTGTGTGTGTGTGTGTGTGTGTGTGTGTGTGTGTGTGTGTGTGTGTGTGTGTGTGTGTGTGTGTGTGTTAGGTATTTTTAAAACGTGATGTGCTGAGATCGCTGGATGTTACAAAGGAATGGTTTGGTCAACAACTGGCTGGTGCAGATGCAGGCCGCCTGTTTGGGGCATTTGGCACGGCAGAGGTACAGATGCTTGAAGGTGAGACTACAGTTACATATTTGTTGGATATGATTATTTTACATTGATTGAGTCGTCGCTGGTTACAGAAGTACACATGTGATCATCCCTCCCTTCTAATTAAAATATAGATATGTTGCCCCAAAAATGAATAAACATGATTTCCTCAATCATTACAAAGAGTTCTTAATGTAGCACTACAGTACTGCATGTGTCTCTATCATGCCAAGAATATCTAACATAAGGCCTGACCCGAAAAGCAATTATTGGTCTCTTTTTGTTCCTTAACTGCAAAAACACACCTATTAAAAATCTCATTTATTGTGTGTCTGTTCGGAGATAAGGTGCAGCAGATGGCTGTGAGATGTATCCAACGCAATCTCCGTGTTCTGGACAGAGTGTCCACCTGGAGCTGGTGGAAATTACTGTGTAAAGTGCGCCCCCTGCTGGACGTCAATATAGACGAAAATAAAGTCCGGGCCAAAGAGGTAGGGTGTTTGTTTTCAGTAATAATCAGTAATATAAGTTTTATCAGCATGAGAATTATAATACAGTCATGTGTTATGTCATTTGTTTTTGGTGTCCATTTGTCATTCAGGAAACCCATAAATATTAAATAAATACAGTATTTATTCAGAACGATACACATAAATGTTATTGGGGAAATTTCAGTTGCAAATGTATTATAAATGTATTATAAGTAATCAGGAGACCATCAGGGGTAAATTGTGTTGTTGTGGACAGGGTATAAATTTGGTGATCCATGTGTTTCTGTGCTTCAGGATGAGAATGCAATACTGAGGAGGCGTCTTGAGAAGTCCGAGAAGGAACGGAATGAACTTAGACAGACTGCAGACAACCTGGAGACCAAGGTGTGTGTATTTGTACATACTGCAAATTAGTTGTCCCCATGCACCATCACATTTCTTTCATAAACCTGACTGGCAATAAAATAGACATAAATAAATAAACATGCTCCAAAAGTATCGCCGAATGTCCATTTTGTTTGTGTGTGTGTGTCTGTGTGTGTGTGTGTACATGTGTACGTGTTTGATCACAGATAATGGCTGTTGTTTCTGAGCTGAGTGATGAGAGGTTTCGGGGAGAGGCGGTAAGTCAGGCCCTGGACACAGAAAGGGCAGAGAGACTTCGTCTCATCAAAGAAAACAAGGAATTACAGGTGTCTCTTTATTTTTAGTATATTTTTAGTAGAATTCTTCAGGCCTTTCAAAATAATTATTTTACAATAGCCTAAATAAATCAAATTAAAATATGAATGTGTTCTATTTTTCTTTTTGTATCATTTTGCTAACATGATTTACATTTTTCCTTCCCATTCAATGGGATGTTTCATGAGCTACACAAAAAATGCTAAGCTACATCTGCTGCATCTTTTAGGATCGCTTGGATCAGACCAAAGTCACTGTAGAGGCGCTAGAAAAGCAACTAGCCGAGGAGAAGCAGAGAACCAACAGCAAAGAGACACTAAGTGGCGTGGCACCTACAGGTAGCATCTACCGTTATTCACAATTCAGAATTTGTTGCAATGAATAAAGTCCAGCTGAATAATATACCAACACAAGCTGTACTGGGCCGAACTTAAATCACAGGAGAAATTAATTTCTACAAATCAAAACAATGGAAGTCTGGAAATCGGAGTGTTAGCAAAAAGAAGCAACAAGATGAATATTTTGCATTAATTAGATTAATTGGTTACAGGTCAGGAACATAATTGGGTATCTAAAAAACATTTTGGTAAAGAAAATAAAATCTTTAGAAGTGATGATGCTGACTAATCTGTGAAAAAAAAATGCTTCTATTGTGGAACGAACAATTTCAGAACATACAAATACTTCAGTATATAATATCATGTAGTGGGGCATGGTGGCTTAGTGGTTAGCACGTTCGCCTCACACCGCCAGGTTACGGGTATGATCTGTGTGTGGAGTTTGCATGTTCTCCCCGTGCCTCAGGGGGTTTTAGTGTATAAATGTGTGTGTGAGTGTGTGTGTGTGTCCTGTGATGGTTTGGTATTCCATCCAGGGTGTATCCTGCCTTAATGCCCATATATGCCTGAGATAGGCACAGACTCCCCGTGACCCGAGGGAAGATCGAATAAAGCGGTAGAAGATGAATGAATTAATTAATTAATAATAGCATGTAAAAATTCTAAGAATCTAGAAAAGAATAGAATATCCTTTATTTGTCACATATACATTTAGAAATTCTATCTTCGCATATCCCAACTTGTTTGGAGTCTGGGGTCGGAGCGCAGAGTCAGCCATAATATGGCACCCCAGGAAGCACAGAGGGTTAAGGGACCTTGCTCAAGGACCCAAGGGCGACAGCTTGACGATACCGGGGCTCGAAACACCGACCTTCTTATCAGTATAACAGCGCCTTAAAATACTGAGCTACACCCCTCCCTTCTAGAGAAAGGGACAAGGGCACAAATCAGTATTTGGATTCCTGTGATATTTGGGCCCTTTAGGGTCCACTGCATTAAAACAAGCAGGACTCTGTGATGGAAATCACTGATTTGGCTCAGAAATCAACGTCTCTAAAAGCATTTTGTTCTGCCAACCACAAGCTTTCTCATGCAAATAGAACCCTTTTGTCAACATGACTCTGGAACACCACTGTCATCTCTGGCCCTTTAAGGTCATTTAAAAAAGGATTAGCAATTGAGGCGAAACTGTTCTGTAACCAGACGAATCCTTTTTGGAAACAATGGATACTGCGTTCTTCAGACTCCAGTTATCAGGACTGACCACCTTTAAACATGTGACATTAATGAAACCATCAGTACCAAAATGACCTTCCTTCTCCTTCTCCTTCTCCTTTAATATAAAATAAATTATAACATAAAACGTAGTTGCTGTAGCTTAAATCGACTTTGTGGAAATAACTCAATGATTGCGTATGCTTTAGAGGGTGAACTACAGCTACAGCTGGACTGTGCACAGACAGAAGTGGAGTTCCTACGAAGGCGTTTGCGTCAGACAGAGGAGAGGTTTGAAGCGGAGAAAGATGCACGGGTACTTTTGGACACCAAGGTACTAAAGGAATCTTTCACGGTCGTTTATAGCAGGACATCATTCTCCATGGAAACACATTGGCTCAGTATTGGAAAAAACATGCACACACCAGTTTTCCTACTGTTAACCATATATTCCTGTGGGTGGAGCTGTAACACTGTCTTCTTAACTCCATTCTATAGGTGTTGGAACTGCAATCCCAGGTGGAACAGTCAAAGCGGACCATCACAGAGCTGAAGCGTCACTGCCGGCACGTGACTTCTGACCTGCAAGACGCGCGTGTAATTACGGACAGCTTGCAGGCTCGCGCTCATGACCTGGAAAGGAAGCAGAGGAGGTGTGTTAATAAACTTCAGGCAAAATGTCACATTAGCATAAAACAATTCATATGCATCTCATATGCATATGCCCTCTTTCCTTCTCCTGTGCATATCAATTATATATCATATATATATATATATATATATATATATATATATATATATATATATATATATATATATATATATATATATATGCTTCTTGGTTGGTTTTGTGTGTGTGTGTGTGTGTGTGTGTGTGTGTGTGTGTGTGTGTCTGTTCATGCTTATGTGTTTGTGGTTGTTTTGTGTGTGTGTGTGTGTGTGTGGGTCTGTTCTATGGTTGTTGTGGTGTGTTGTGTGTGTATGCTTATGGTTGTTTGTGTGTGTGTGTGGTCTGTTCATGCTTATGGTTGTTTTTGGGTGTGTGTGTGTGTTTGTGTGTGGTGTGTGTGTGGGTGTGTATGTGTGGTGTGTGTGTGTGTGTTGTGTGTGTTTTCATGTTCATGCTTATGGTTGTTTTGTGTGTGTGTGTGTGTGTGTGTGTGTGTGTGTGTCATGCTGTTATGGCCTTTCTGTTTTTTTTGTTGTGTGTGTTTGTGTGTTTGTGTGTGTGTGTGTCTTTGTGTGTGTGTGTGTGTGTGTGTGTGTGTGTGTGTGTGTGTGTGTCTGTGTGTATGTGTTGTGTGTTGGTGTGTTGGTGTGTTGTGCTTATGTGTGGTGTGTGTTTGTGTGTGTGTGTGGGTCTGTTCATGCTTATGTGTGGTTGTTTGTGTGTTGTGTGTGTGTGTGTGTGCTTATGTGTTTGTTTGTGTGGTGTTTGTGTGTGTGTGTGTGTGTGTGTGTGTGTGTGTGTACTCTGTGTGTGTGTGTGTGTGTTCATGCTGTTTGTATGGTTGTGTGTTTGTGTGTGTGTGTGGGTCTGTCTGTTCATGCTTATGGTTGTGTGTGTGTGTGTGTGTGTATGTGTGTTGGTATGTTCAGGTTGTTGTATGTGTGTGTGTGTGTGTGTGTGTGTGTGTGTGTGCTTATGTTTGTTTGTGTGTGTGTGTGTGTGTGTGTGTGTGTGTGTGTGTGTGTTGTGTGGGGTGTGTGTGTGTGTGTGTGTGTGTGTGTGTGTGTGTGTGTGTGTGTGTGTGTGTGTGTTGTGTTGTTGTGGTGTTGTGTGTTTTTGTGTTGTGTGTGTGTGTGTGTGTGTGTATGTGTGGTCTGTTATGCTTTGTGTGTGTTTGTGTGGTGTGGTGTGTGGGTGTGTGTTATGGTGTGTGTGTGCGGTGGAATGGTATGTGTGTAGGGGGTTTGTGGGGTGGTGGTGGTGTGGGTGTGTTCATGGGGGGGGGGGGTGTGTGTGTTTGGGGGGGGGGGTCTGTGTCAGGTGTGGTGTGGGGTGTGTTGTGTGTGTAGTGTGTGTATAGTGTGATGTGTGTGTGTGTGTGTGTTTTGTGTGTGTGCTTCATGTGTGTGTTGTGTGTGTGTGTGTGTTGTGTGTGTGTGTGTGTGTGTGTGTGTGTGTGTGTGTGTGTGTGTGTGTTGTGTGTATTTGGGTGTGTGTATGTGTGTGTGTGTGTGTGTGTGTGTGTGTGTGTATGCTTTGGTTGTTTGTGTGTGTGTGTGTGTGTGTGTGTGGGTCTGTTCATGCTTATGGTGTTGTATGTGTGTGTGTGTGTGTGTGTGTGTGTGTGTGTGTGTGTGTGTGTGTGTGTGTGTGTGTGTGTGTGTGTGTGTGTGTGTGTGTGTGTGTGTGTGTGATTCAAAAATGCCTTTTACAGGTTTGACAGTGAGCTAACCCGGGCTCTCGAGGAAGCAGATAATGAGAGAGAGCAAAAGGACAAGGCTGTGCAGGAGGGTATAGCTCTTGGGGCAGAGATTGTTTCTCTGCATCGAACTCTGCAAGTGAGTCAGGGTCAAATGTCAACCATCTGGGAAAAATGTTCTAATGCTATAGGAAGTAGAAGCGTAACAACTGAGGATGTTGTATTCTTTGGCAAAACTAAAAACAAACAATGATTCCAAGGTAGATGTAGACATGTTTAACATGTTTCCTTCATTACGTCATTGATCCCATAACATCAACTAGCAATACAAAAGGGCTATCATGCATGTCAAATACATCAAATGCTGATGAAGTCTCGCGAACAGAAAAAGGATTTCTTCGCTAGATTCTGCCCGGTTTGTCTTGTTCTAGTTCAGAAAAACTAGGTCAATTTTATGGCTATGGTTTTTGCCTTAGAATCATCTGTGTATTCGTCTATCTATCCTTTTATTCTGGTGTCATTTTGAAATTTTTGATCGCTCAATATTTTGTGAATGAGTGGTTCAATGTTTATAGCATGACCCTCCACCCTCAATTACTCAGTCACTCTGGATAAGGCCGTTTGCCAAATGCCATGAATTTAAGATAAAAGCTGGATAATCAGTTGAACTATTCCATTCACAACCTACAATAGAATTGTCCTCTTTTTTATTCTGTGCAAAAGAATATAATGAAACAATGGGATATAAGATTATAGATAGAAATAGCTATAACATGATTACACACAGTTTCAAGCATAAATTAGTGAATGTTATTCATCTTTGTCAGTCTTTCTATAAAAGGAGTGTCTCTCCTTTTTCTCTCTGATTCATTCTACCTAACGGCTTTTACAGTAATATTCACCTAGAACTGGCCTCATGCGGCTCTTTAACTAGTTTCATGCGGTTCTTTAGGAGCTTTCACATGACATGCGTCAATGGGAATGGGATGATGTTCATGTGTACCCATGTGTATGATGTGGCTCTTTGCAGTAACACAGCTCTTAGCCTGACTTAGAATATCTGTTTATTTCACATCTTTTTGTTCTTAACAACTTATCTAGGTTCATATGGACTATTGATGTCTAGCTTGTTTATATTGGATATTTTGTACATTATGTATTTTGAACAAATTCGATTCAGTTTCTAAAGTGACTTTAACAGATTTCTACAGAATAAATTACACTTTTAAATTTCATAAATTTCATAAATTAGTTTCTATAAGTTTATCCCAAATGAGCAACAATGAGAAACAGATTTAGAAGGAACTTATTTGCGTCAGGGTAACACCAAATGTAAATGAATTATAACACGACAATTGTTGAGGTTATCATCTATCACTGATGAAGACTTAATAAAATGTTAAAATTAATCAAATGTCAATTAAACACATCTATATATTCCATCCTAGCATTACAAGCGGTACACTCGACTGAGGCTATAGTCAATGCACATCGCATTAATGATGCATTTATACAATACAGTGCCATTAAAGTGAATTTTGTGTTGAGTGAAGATAGCCCTAATTATATTTATAATTATATCTATAAGTGACACTTGAGCATGTGTTTATGAATCCTTTTGTTTCACTGAATATGCATACTTTATATAATGAGTATTGTTATAAATGTACTGCTCTAAATAAAAAAATACAAATATGCGCAAAACTAATATATATAATATATATATATATATATATATATATATATATATATATATATATATATAGAGAGAGAGAGAGAGAGAGAGAGAGAGAGATATATATATAGATAGTATATAACGGGTGTTTGTATTTGTATATATATATATATATATGTGTGTGTGTGTGTGTGTGTGTGTGTGTGTGGTGTGGTGTGTGTGTGTGTGTGTGTGTGTGTGACACTAGGTGAGTCAATTGGAGATAGAGCACTTGCAGCAACAAAAACAAGAGTTGTGTGCTCAGATCCGAGACCTGACTGTGCCCCTGAATCTCGGCTCTGACTCGGTGCCTGAGCTGAAAAAACAACTACGTGAACTTGACAGCAGAGAAAAGGAATATGCTCAGGAGATATCCAACATGAAAGCCAAAATTCAGCAGCAGGAACAGGTAGCGTTACTTCTCCAACTAATCTCACCGGGAAAATAAGACCAACGCTCTCTCTCTCTCTCTCTCTCTCTCTCACTCTCTCACTATCTCTAACTGATTTTATTTGTGAAAATGATAATGCACTCCCTACAATCAGAAAATAGCTGCTCACATTAATACGACATGTTGCAGCAAAATTCCCTTGCATCCCCACAGTGCAAATCTGATATGAAATCCAGAAATGCTAACAGCGAGACGTGTTTTATGCAGCGCTGTTACACTTAATGAGATTGTTAAGCATCCAGGCTTTCATGACGGCCAACTGCCTGCTGTTTTTTTAATGGGGATATCTGTGAGGATGACTTGCTCTCATTTGTTATCCCCTCAAGATACATCTGCGCTTTGAGATGGAGATGGAGAGAATGAAGCAGATCCATCAGAAAGAGCTTGAGGACAAGGACGAAGAGCTGGAGGATGTGCAGAAATCTTCACAGAGAAGGGTGGGGAGTGATGGATGAGGGAATGGGAGGAATAAAATGCAGGGACATGATCAAATAGGATAGGATTTTGATGGTTTGTGTTTGTGTGTGTGTGTGTGTCTTCAGCTCAGGCAATTAGAGATGCAGCTAGAACAGGAGTATGAGGAAAAGCAGATGGTGGTGCATGAGAAACATGACTTGGAAGGATTGATTGCAACTCTTTGTGAGCAGGTAATGCAATATATACACCAAGATACACATACACCACACACACACACACACACACACACACACACACACACACACACACACACACATACACACCTCTTTTTATTTTGCACCAGCCATAGTTATTTCAAGCCAGTCAATGATCATTTGTTTCCATGTATTGTACATAAAACACAGACTTTTACACACAAGTGAGACTTGTGTTCATGTGTATGTAACGTGGGCTATTTGCTCGTGACAGTAAAAAAGTCAAATATTTAATTTTAGGCTCATACTTGTGGGTCAGACCTTATAACTCTAATACTACATTTCTGCTACGTATTGAAAGCAGGAAGATCATTATATCATTTTCTATACTTTTTCTATACTTTTTTATATTGGTTTTTATTCTATCTCTATACACACTTACGCACCCCAGGTGGGCCACAGGGATTTTGATGTGGAGAAGCGACTCAGGCGTGATCTTAAACGTACCCACGCTCTTCTTAGTGATGCCCAGCTGCTACTGTCCACGATGGAGCAAACTGGGCAGTGCCATGTACCAGGAACCAAGGAGCAATTAGAGAGGCTGCACTATCAGGTATTTATGGAACTTACATTTAAACCATTTATTTCTGTGGTACTCTTTTTAGCTACAATAATTCAAATAAAATGAAAGAATAATTTTTAAATAATGAGCTATTCATTCATTCTCTCATCCTCTACCCCTTTATCTGATCTTCCCTCGGGTCACGGGTAGCCTGTGTCGATCTCAGGTGTCTATGGGCATTAAGGCAGGATACACCCTGGATGGAATGCCAACCCATCGCAGGGCACACACACACACACACAATCACATTCATACACTAGGGACAATTTTTCAAGGTGCCAATCAACCTACCGTGCATGTTTTTGGACCGGGGAGGAAACCGGAGAACCCGAAAAAAAAAACCCTGAGGCACGTGGAGAACATGCAAACTCCACACACACATGGCCGAGATGGGAATCCAACCCGGACCCTGGTGGTGTGAGGCAAGCGTGCTAACCACTAAACCACCGTGCCCCCTATAATGAGCTATAGTATTTATTATTTAAAAATTATTCATTTCGTAAAATTTTTTTATTGACAAAGGTGTCCCCAACAGACACAAACACACCAAAAAGGTTGTCATTTTTGATGATGCACATCTAAATCTAAAATCTAAAACACTGACACAACAAATCCTTCTAAATCCATCTATGTTCTGGTTTAACCACATCAATGTTTATAAGATGGCGACGTGCAATTATTGAACTTGTATTTAAACATATAATTAAGGCGTCTCAGAATTTCATCTGACTTGTATGTTACTGGAGAAACATTTCTTGATACTTAACAGAACTATTATTTTCAGAAAAAGTTTTTATATCATATATTAAATATATGAAGCAAAGAAAAAAGAGAATAATAATAATAATACTAATGTTTAAAGAAGGTTACAGTGTTTTAAGAATAAAGTCATAATGTAAAAGAATCTAAATCAGAGTAATGTTCTTGTTTTTTTTGTTAAAAAGTAAAATTCTTCCTTCTAGACCGTCACGCACCAACTGCAGCCAAATGCTTTCAGGACTGGACAGTAGTCTTTTACATGACAATAAACTAGTTTTCTTTGGCTCTTACAGCATTAGTTTCATTCAGTCACTTTGGAAGGCTTTCATGCCTGAACGACTCACTGAATACAGATCTGGTGCCGCATTTCAGAAGGATTCAATTCTGTACTTGTTGAAATGTATTTAATTTCTATTTTTTTTTTGGCACATTAAGAAGATAATTTGCTCTTATTCTTCAATCATTTGCTTTTTTTCTTCAATTATCTGGTTGTTACAAAATGATCAAACTGTTAGATTACTGTTCAAACTGTTGAATCTTGGATTTAGCTGATAATCCTCCTTCGGGATTTTATGGTAGATGGGCGAATATATAGTTTAATATATAGTTATATATAGTATAAATCACATAAAACCTGAAGCAGTAAAACATAATATTATACTGTAGTATGAGGCTCACAGATGTTTGTTTTTTCATGATTAAATACGACACTGTATCTACCAGACCATATTATCTAAACTAAGTACAATTCTATTTACATTGGAGAAATTTGGAGTAAAAAACGTTAAGTTTTACTTCTTGTTACTTTGGGTGAATTGAATCACTTGTTCATACAAAGTTCTTGCATGTCTGTGTATGTCAGCTTGAGGAGAGTGATGCGCGGCGTTTAGAGGCAGAGAGTGTGCAGAAAACTCTTTCCATGGAGCTGGAGAATGCTCAGCTTGAGCTAGAGAACATATGCAAACAGAAGAGCTTGGTGAGAAGAGCTTTTTTGGATTAATATGAAGCATTTCACAAAAGCATTTGCACTCACCGTTTTCTCTTGATTAATAGGTGGATGAACAGTTAACTCAGCTACAATATGAGAAGACTGACTTCCTGAAGAGGCTGGAGGAAGACCAGGAGGATCTCAATGAACTTATGAAGAAACACAAAGCCCTTATTGCTCAGGTGTGTTTGTGTAAATGTGCAATTCATATGAGTGAAAGGCATATAAGTGAAAACCAACCACATTGTGATCGGTTTGTATCCTTAGTCTTCTAGCGACATCAATCAAATACGGGAGCTGCAGGCAGAGTTGGAAGAATTGAAGAAGGAAAGACAGACTCTACAGGAGCAGGTTAGATTTGGATGTGGTATTCAGGAATGAATAAATATGGGCAATGTATCTGTTCTGTCTGTGAGAAGAAACTTGTAATTGTAATGCTAAATGAATACTTTTATACCTTGTAATTGAACATTTTATAATAGGTGTCATTTGAAATGCTTCAGCCCCCTTACAGGTTTACATCAATCATCTATTATGAAACGATCTATTATTTTGAGTCTGTGTACCTCTACTATGCAATAACAATAGCGTTGTATCCATTTTATCAATCTGTTTTTCCCCCACCTCATTACTCCCCACGGTTCTACAATCCCCTAGCTGCAAACCAGTGCAGTGCACTTGCAGTTCTTGGAGTCTTCAACAGTGGCACGCAGTATTGTAAGCAAGCAAGAGGCACGTGTATGTGATTTGGAGAACAAGCTGGAGTTCCAGAGAGGCCAGGTCAAGAGATTTGAGGTCAGCACTGAGGGAAAGCCCTTCCGTTTCATCATCTTGTTTTCATGGCACTACTTAGAACATATATTCACAGAATTTAGAAAGATTGCCCAAAAGTACCCTCAAATGTTCTTCACTTTTCCCCTCATCGGATTTCTGTATTACATAAAAATAACAAATAATTGTCTTTTAATAATAAATGAGGGGCACGGTGGTTTAGTGGTTAGCATGTTCGCCTCACACCTCCAGGGTGTGGGTTCGATTCCCGTCTTGGCCATGTGTGTGTGGAGTTTGGGCATGTTCTCCCTGTGCCTCAGGGGGTTTTTCTCCGGTTTCCTCCCGGTCCAAAAACATGCACGATAAGTTGATTAGCACCTTGGAAAAATTGTCCCTAGTGTATGAATGTGTGTGTGTGTGAATGTCAGTGTGTGTGTGCCCTGCGATGGGTTGGCATTCCATTCAGGGTGTATCCTGCCGTAATGCCCATAGACGCCTGAGATCAGCACAGGCTCCCCGTGACCCGAGGGAAGATCGGATATAGCGGTAGAAGATGATTGAATGAATGAATGAATGAATAATAATAAATGTATTCTGAGTGTAAAAGTGAAGTTACACTTTGCTTTTGTCTTTGGTCTATGCCAGCAAGCGAAGGCTGTAATAATTGTTTTGTGATTTCATGTGTATAGGTTTTAGTTCTGCGTCTGAGGGACAATGTGGTGAGGATGGGAGAGGAACTGGAGCAGTCTGCTCAGGCTGAGGCAAGAGAGCGAGAGAACTCGCATTACTATCAGCAGAGACTGGCAGACATGAAGCTAGAGATGGAGGATCTAAGCCTTAGAGAACAGGAAAGCAGCCGTCGGCGCATGGAGCTGGTAGTCACTCTCTCTCTCTCTCTCTCACACACACACACACACACACACACACACACACACACACACACACACACACACACACACAGAATCACAAGGAATTTTGTCATGTCTGTTCCACAATGATTGACTCTCCCCAAGACAGCTTATGCAAGTGCATTACAGTGTATCTGGAAAATATTCACATTATTAAATGTTTTTTATTCACAATATAAGTTACAGCCTTATTCCAAAATATATTAATTACATTATTTACCTCAAAATATTTACCTCAAAACTACTACTTCTTTTGGTTGCTCTTGTTAGGCTTCGCCATAGCTGCCCGCATGTCTTCCCTCAACACATCCACATACATCCTCTTAGGCTTTTGTCTTTTCCTCCATTCTGGCTGCTCCATCCTCAGAATCCCCCATGTTCAAACCTCTCAATCATGCCTCCTCCATCTAATAAGTTCATTTCTAATCCTGTCTGACCTCATCACTCCCAAATAAATCTACAGCTCCGCCTACTGTCTTTTTGCCAGTGACCTTGTCTCTAAGACGTACATCATCGCAGGTCTCGCCACAGAATCTATAAACGTTCCCTTTCACTCTTACAGATACCCTTCTGTCACACATCCCTCCTGTAACTCTCCTCCACCCACTCCGCCCTTCCTACACTCCGTTCTTCACTTCTCTAACACACTCTCCATTACTTTGCACTGTTGACCCACTGTTAAACTCCTCCACCACCACCTCTTCTCCCTGCAACCGCACCACTCCACTGCCTTCTCTCTCATTCACACACATGCACTCGTACGCTTACTCTTACATTCACTACAAATCACATGATCAACTACAAACAGCACAGTTCCTGGAGCCCCCTTCTGACCTCAATACAGGAAACAGGAAAGGGCTCAGAACCGATCCTTTTTGTTTTTATTTTGTAAATAAATGGGCTGTTGTTATGAAGCTGTTATGGGCTGTTGTTTGAAGAATTGTAAGAACTATAATGGATTTAATCCATTTTGCAACTATAACCTAATAAAATGTGAAAATTGTAAAGAGAGGTTAATAATAAAATAATGTTAGACATCTGTTTATTTATATCTGGCCTGGCCAACCCGTGGCTCCCGAACCTCATGCGGCTCTTTAACTAGTTTCATGCGGCTCTTTAGGAGCTTTCACATAACATGCGTCAATGGGAATGGGATGATGTTCATGTGTACCCATGTGTATGATGTGGCTCTTTGCAGTAACACAGAAAAAAAAGTGGCTCTTAGCCTCCTACTAGTTGGCCTCCCCTGATTTATATATTTTTCCAGCTTTAAGGTCGTCAGATTTACCTTGATTTGGCATGATATGAATTTAGAATTATTTTAAATATTGAACATAATTGGAGATAATTGGCAATAACACTTAATCAAGCCAAGAGACACAAAACTGGCATAATAAATGTAACGGAAAGAATACTGTCAAGTGTAAAAGTTTATGCATACCACCACAGATACTGTAGTATCTTTAGCTAATACTGTAGGTAAATACTGTCAGTGTTCATAAAGTATTCAATACGCTAATCATATTTGTCCATCTTTCTATTTTAAGCATGATTCTAATGACTGTTACATAAACATGTACCAATTTTTTTTTAACAACTCTCTTTTTTAAATCAGGATTTAGAAAGATTTTGCTTCTGCATGTCATTACACTTTAAATCTCTATACTGCTTGACGGCAGGAGTAGTAGTATGCTATAATGATAAGTTATGATATGTAATGATATGATATGCTATAATGATATATGTTGAGTTGTTGAGAGTACAGGAAAGTAGATTGAATTAAGCTTTACTTGTATAGCGCTTTCAACACTGATCCAAAGCAGCTTTACAGATTCAAATAGATTATGAATACAGCATATTAATTAAAATCAGTAGATATGTGTATTTCTACGAGTTGATATAATTATAGAAAAAACCTTTAGAAACCCATCGTCGTCTGGATGTGCATTCTTCCCATCATTGAAGAGAGAAGTGTCTTCTTCGATTTACACTTGAATGCAAAAAAACATTGTTGCGGACTGTTTATATTAATTATATACACCATCCAATCATTTCAGTTTACTAAAACACACAATAAACATCCAGATGTGCTTCTTTATCTAAGAAAACCTCTTTAGTTAGGCTTGACTAAACAAATGTTTTTAACCTATATGTAAACATTGGGATTTCACAGTCATTCGTTCATTCATCTTCTACCGCTATATCCGATCTTCCCTCGGGAGTCTGTGCCTATCTCAGGCGTCTATGGGCATTAAGGCAGGATACACCCTGGATGGAATGCCAACCCATCGCAGGGCACACACACACACACACACACACACACACACACACACACACACACACACACACACACACACACACATACATACACACACACACTAGGAACAATTTTCCAAAGAACCCAGAGAAAAACCCCCTGAGGCACGGGGAACTCCACATACACATGGCCGAGATGGGAATCGAACCCGGACCCTGCAGATGTGAGGCGAACGTGCTAACCACTAAACCACCGTGCCCATCGGATTTCGCATTTCTGATCACTCTAAGTGAGACTGTTCTGTAACTGTGGATCTTTGAGAAAGCTCCTGTAATCTTATATACATACTACATCTTCACTATTCAAGGTGCCAGCAAAAAGGCTGCACCATTTTATCGAAGTAGGCAACAGAGGATCATAACCCACCAAAATACTTGCTAGTTGGAGCTTGAAAGTTAACAGCAGATGTATATTATAACCTAGTGCATAGTTTGATTGGGGGTCAGCGAGTGGACCCCCTTTATCGCATAATTATTCATATTTACACAAGCAAAAGGATGTATTTACACAAGAGAGCAGCTGGCTGTGTTTAATACAAGTTGATCTCTGCATTCAAATGATATGCATGTCTTTGGATGCCCATTGCAAGTATAAACTGAAAATAATAAAAACTGAAAATGCACATATTTGCACACACACACACACACACACACACACACACACACACACACACACACACACACACTGTGATGCTCTCCTGGTTATTGGAGGAGGAAAAGGAGGGGCCACTCATGGAGGTGCAGTTGTCATGGAGATGTGAAGGGTGGAAAAAGACTTCTTGTATCAATAACCTTGAGGAGACAAAAGGAATTAATCATAGGCACATTGCATCTGGTCAGGAGTTAGAGACTGAATTATGAAATTGAATAAAATCATTATCTGTTAATATTTTATACATTAAATATTGGAAATACCAAAAAAAAAAACACCCAGCTTTCGCGTATTTCAGTATAAACAGCGTATTTCTTTTTAGGTTGAACAAAAAAAAAAAGTGTGTTTTACATAGAATAGAAAAGGAATGAATGGAAAACGATTTTATTGACCTCTTCTCAGGAAATGCAAGTAGAGGAGCTTAGTGCAGTGCGCCAGACTCTACAAGTTGACCTGGAGACATCAATCCGACGTATCGCTGATCTACAGGCTGCCCTGGAGGAGGAAGATTCAAGTGATGAAAGTGATACAGAAAGGTATGACCTTTACAGAGCTTCTGTTATTGTGATAGAAGCAGGAGTTTTTTATCACTATTCAAAATATTGTGTAACGGCTTTGTCCTTTGGGTAGCATAAACCTATATAAATCACAGTATCTTGTTCTGTCTTGCTTTTCTAATATTCAGAGACACAACATGTTGTGCTCTAACAATTCTCTCTCTCTTTCCACACAGTGTACATACTGCTGTGGAGTCCTTCTCTAGCAGGAGAGAAATGTAAGCATTCCCTTTCCCTCCTGTACACTCCCCTGTTCTGTGTGTGTAGGCATGACAGCATGGATGTGGGTTCTGGGATAGAAGATCTTGTTGTGCAGCGTGGATTAACTTCATCCCAAATCCTGCTGGTGCTCAGCTAAAGCAACGCTTTATCTTTGAGCAGCATACAGCAGCATTTGCTCTGCACATAAAAAGAATGGTTTATTTTACCCTGCTCCTTGGAGCAAAAGAATTTAACATATTTATACAGTGTTGGCTCAAATTTCTCACAAGCTTTTCGTATAAATATTTATATATTTAATAATATGAGGCAACACATTTATTCACATTTATATGTGTGTGTGTGTGTGTGTGAGTGTATAGATAGATAGATAGATAGATAGATAGATAGATAGATAGATAGATAGATACACAGCTGAAACTCAAAGAATTAGTTTAATAAATATTAAGAATAAATTCTTAATAAATATTAAGAATATTTAAGAAATATTGTTTAAAGCTCATTTATTTCAGTAATGTAACTTAAAGCTGAAACTAATATATGAGAAACTCATTACATACAACGCAAGATAGTTCAAGCTGTGATTTGTCGTAATTGAGATGATTATGGCAACCAGCTCATGAAAACTGCAAATCCACAATCTCCGAAAATTAGAATATTGTGAAAAGGTGTAATATTCTAGGCTCAAAGTGTCCCGCTCTAATCATCTAATTAAGCCATAAGACCTGCAAAGGGTTCCTGAGCCTTTAAATGGTCTCTGTCTGGTTCAGTCGGAATCACAATCATGGGAAAGACTACTGACCTGACAGTTGACAGTTCTGGCCTGACCTGCAGAAATCCATCATTGACCCCCTCCATAAGGAGGGAAAGCCTCAAAAGGTCATTGATAAATAAGTTGGATGTTCCCAAAGTGCTGTATCAAAGTACATTAATAGAAAGTTATGAAGAAGGGAAAAGTGTGAAAGAAAAAGATGAGTGAGCAGCAGGGATGAGCGCAGCCTGGAGAGGACCATCCGAAAAAGTCCATTCAAAAGTGTTGGGGACTTTCACATGTAGTGGACTGAGGCTGGTGTGCATGAAGACGGATCCTGGACATCGGCTTCAAATGTAAAGAAAAAAAAAGAACAGGTCTGTTGCTCAGTTGTCCAAAGATCTCTTTTCTGATGGGAGCAAGTTTTGCATCTCATTTGCAAACACAGGGATGCTGACTTCATTTTCCGGCAGGACTTGGTACATGCCCCCATTGCCAAAAGCACCAAAACCTGGTTTAATGACCGTTAGATTACTGTGCTCGATTGGCCAGAGAACTTGAAATCCTGACCTGAACCCCATAGAGAATCTTTGGGGCATTGCCAAGAGAAAGATGAGAGACATGAGATTGAACAATGCAGAAGAACTGGTCTTCCATGAACACATCAGCAGTGCCACAGACTGATGCCATGTCGCATTGAGGCAGTAATTGCTGCAAAAGGGCCCCAAACTAAGTACTGAGTACATATCCACGAATAAGGCATGTACTTTTCAGAGGTCCGATATTGTTCCATGTTTTAATTTTTGGAGTTTCCCGTGTGTGTCTCTGTGCATGTGTATGTATGTATATATGTATGTATTTATTTATTTATTGTATTTAGTATGTATATAAATCTCCACCAAAAAATTACTAAACATTTCTTTAGCACCAGAAAAAGCACACATGGTGCACACATCCAGCAACAGCATCTGTGTGGACACCTAGCAAAAGTCTATCTGATTTAAGTAATTTAAAACTCTTTTAAGTAATTTAAAAATAATATATTGTCTTCATGCTCATACTTTTAGAAAAATTGTGTGATTCATTTTCAATTAATGAACTAATGAACATACACACACAACATTGTTTGTAATGAGTGTGCACACACACACACACACACACACACACAACACAACACCACACAACACAAAACAACACAACACACACACACACACATACATATACACACACACACATACACATACACAGTAATGAGACATACACATTACACCATACATTACATTAGACATATACATCATATACTACACATACACATACATCCTATATACATACACATACACATACAAATACACATACACAAATACACACATACATTATATATATATACATACATATACATACCATACAATACACACCTACATATACACATACATATACATATACATACATATCACATACATATACATATACATACATATACATACATATACATATACATATATATATATATACATATACATATATACATACATATATACACATATATATACATATATCACAGAGAGACAAGAGACAGAGAGACACATATATACACATATACATATATACATATATATATACATATATAATGACAATACACATATATATATATATATATATATACATACATATATATATATATAACACATATATATATATACATATATATACATATATATATATATATACATACACACACACATTCATTCATTCATCTTCTACCGCTATATCCGATCTTCGCTCGAATATTCTCTAATGTTAAAGAATAAATATTTTCTGATTAAAGCTGTACAACTGAGAAGTAGCTAGCAAATATTATATATATATAACCCATTATACCAATTTTTTTTACACACACACACAGACTTAATGGTTAGCACATTCACCTCACACCACCAAGGTCCGGGTTCGATTCCCGTCTCGGCCATGTGTGTGTGGAGTTTGCATGTTCTCCCTGTGCCTCAGGGGTTTTTTTTTTTTCTCCGGGTTGTCCGGTTTCCTCCCCCGGTCCAAAAACATGCACCGGTAGGTTGATTGGCACCTTGAAAAATTGTCCCTAGTGTATGAGTGTGTGTGTGTGTCCTGCGATGGGTTGGCATTCCATACAGGGTGTATCCTGCCTTAATGCCGAGATAGACACAGGCTCCCCGTGACCCGAGGGAAGATCGGATATAGCGGTAGAAAATGAATGAATGATCTGAAACATTAATCAAAGATATAAGTAATCACAAAATGCAGTTTTTAAAATGAAGGACTTTTATTATTAAGGGAAAACTGAATCCAAAATTACATGGTTCTGTGTGAAAAAATTGTTTGCTCCCCAAATTTCACCAAGAGCGCAGTGACAACCCATCCAAGATGTCGCAAAACATCCCACATCATCATCATCATCATCATCCAAAGAACTGCAGGCCTAACTTGCCTCAGTTAAGGTCAATGTTCATGACTCCACCATAAATAAGAGACTGGGCAAAAATGGTCTGCATGGCAGAGGTCCAAAACAAAAAAATGCTTCTGAGCAAAAAGAACAATAGTAATTTCAGTTTTGCCATAAAACCTCACGTCCCATTACGTCTGTAAAATTAATAGCACATTTCAGAAAGAGAACATCTTACCAACAGTAAAATGTGGTGGTGGTGGTGGGATGGTCTGGGGCTGTTTTGCTGCTTCAGGACCTGGAAGACTTGCTGTGATGAATAAAACCTTGAATTCTGCCGTCTACCAAAAAATCCTGAAGGAGAATATCCGGCAGTCTGTTTGTAACCTCACGCTGAAGCGAACTTGGGTTCTGTAGCAGTACAAAGATCCAACACACACCAGCAAGTCCACCTCTGAATGACTAAGGGAAAATAAAATCCTGACCTGAATCCTGGTGAGATGCTGTAACATGACCTTAAAAAGGCGGTTGAAAACCATCCAATGTGGCTGCATTAATGATTTTGCAAAGATGAGTGAACCATGTAGATTTTGTAATCTTAAAAACCCTCATTTACAAACTGCATTTTGTGTTTATTCATGTTATCTTAGGCTAATATTTAAATTTGTTTGATCTGAAACATTTTACTGTAAAAAAAAAAAATGCAAAAAAAAAAAGGAAATATCAGGAAGGGGGCAAACACTTTCACACCACTGTACATGCTGCTTGAATGTTTAAAGATAAAAACGGGTTTCAAAGATAATCAGGTTTGATCTGCTTATTCAAATTACATTAACTTGTCGCTACAAAGAAAAACATTGTGTTCACCATTTATTGTGTAAGATCTGTAGCTTTTTGGTGGGTCTCACCACCACCTTTCATGTGAGCACATTAGTTACAGAGAGACACTGAATAACAGCAGTTCAGAGTCTCTCTGTTTAGGAGCTCATGGTGTGCTAGCATTACAGTATTTGGCACACGCTGGTATCCAGAGCGACTTGCAATGAGCAATTGAGGGTTTTGTTCAAGGGCCCAATAGTGGCAGCTTGGTGGGATTTGAACTTGCGATCTTCCGGTCCAGAGGGCAATGAGCTCCCCTCCCTCACTCACATGTATAGACACAGCAAAGTATCAGTGAGAACATCTAAGGCAATATCCATCTTTCAGTCTTGCCAGCATGTTGGTACATACTGCATGTTCAAATAAATCCATCAATACTTGGTTTGTAAATAATCAGTTCCTGTTTGATGGGCTCAAAATAAATATATATATATATATATTTTTTTTTTTTACAGGGACAATGCATCCATTGTGAACTCCAGCATTGGCACAGAGGATACTGCTAAGGGCAACTGGCGTGGGGTGCCACGTGGAAGTCACAAGGGTTATGGCAGTAGGGCTTCTTCATATGCTGGAAGTACCACTGATAGCCAGTCAGTTATAGACAAAATGAGCACCTACAGTTTGAGGTAATTACCACAAAACTAATTTTAAATAAAGTGAAAAGGATTTGCTTTATTTTCATGTAGAATTCAAAACTGTTTGTACATTAACAGATCAAGCTCTCAGGAACTGGAGGATGATCATACCGAAAGCTCTAGAATTCTTCCTAGGGCATCCTCCTCAAGTGCATTATCTGAGCTACTGGAAGGTTTACGGAAAAAGCGGGCTGGGTGGGATAAAAGCTCAGAGGTGGATGAAAGCAGTACAATATCACTACCCATTTACCAGCCCACAGCAGCCTCCAGCCTGCGTCGTCGAGCCCTCGCTCTTTCCCCAGACACAAGCGAGATCCTGGAGGAGCCGGTGCGTCCTGGCATTCTGAAAGTTCCAAGTCCTTTGCTGCCCCGTGCTGCCAGTCTGCGCTCCCTGTCTGAATCCACACCATCCACATCCACATCCACTATGAGCAAGGCAAATCGTTTTAGCTCTTGCGATTTAGTTACATCTTACCCAATCATCCATTGAAACTGCCAACTCTATCCCAGAGGAAAGGGATGAGGATACAGGTACCAAAACCTCGCCTGGCCTTGGTACTCATCCAGTCCGCAACAGGCTGTTTAGGGGTTTGACTAGTGAAAGCAGTGAAGAGTCCATGCTCGGGTCAGAACCACTCGTCTTTCAGAATCGACGTCTACTAGGAAATCTTGAAACAGACAGACAGAAGGCTGTAAGCAATTTTGGGGACACCAACTCTGACATTGTCCCAGCCATTCGTAGATCACAGTCTATAAGCAGCTTAGCAAGTAGCAGCTCCAGAGGGGGTCAGCGTCGCACATTAAGTGTTCACTTTGGAGAGCTGCCACCCTCCAGGTCACTGTGCCAGGACTCGGATTCAGACTCTACTGATTCCGAAGGCTCTCAGAACCGGGTAGGACCACAAGAAAAAAGGCTGGAGGCTGAAGGCAGTGAAGGAGATATAAATTCAGTGATGAAAAAGTATCTTAGGAAAGCAGAAATTGACTAAATCAGGAATTGGCTGAAAACTGTTATTTGTTTTTTGTTGCTGACTGGATAATGACATGCAAATGTTGAACATTATCTAGCTATCCAAAATGCAGTCAACCACATTACTGAAGGTGAAAGACAAACATTCTGCATAATCAACACTGTACACATGAATAAAGGATTTGGATGAGAAAAAAAAATGTATTTCAACATTAAGTTCATAAACCAATTTTAATAATCAACTTTCCCTGGAACCTTATTTAGTATTCATAAAAGCTGATTGTTGGCTTAGTATTGACTGAAATGGACCCTTAAGTGGCTTATCTATACCATGCATACTGTAAATGGGCTGGCTGTATAGTCATGTGGCTCAAGTGTCTGAAATTTTAATAAATACATTTAAAAAAAAAGCCATGATTTGACAGTAAAGTGTTTATTTTGAAATGTATATGTTTATGAAAAATCAATTTGTATTCATGTGCACAATAGTTTTATAAGAGAAACATTTTTCTGAATTGGAATGGGGGACCCATGCCAGACTAAGCTTAGTTAATGTATTAGTCCAGTAAACCTGTCCAACTTTTATCCCATATTTTACATTGTATAAAGCCATTTACAAAAAAAAAAAAACAAAAAAAAAAAAAAAAAAAATCACATGGGAGCTGAAATGAAGTCAAGTTTTACTATTTACATAATGTAGTAGGTTATAGTATTAAGCTTTAGATTCATTTCTTTTTAAGAGGTTATAATCAACTCTTTGCAGCTGTGCAGTGTATGCAGTCCTGGTACTCAACATGGCATTTGTAAGTATAAGGAAAAGCAGCTAGTCATACAAAGTTTGCCAGAAAAGGTGTTGCTGATTAAATTTTTATCCAATAAAGGTTTTTATAGATTGTTAAAAGGGGAGCAGATAAAATGTGACGACTTCAGTTGATGCCATCTTTTTGTGGTACCCTAAATGCATTGTTAAAAAGCTTGTAGCGAGTTGTGTAGATTGTGACCTCCATCTTTCACAAACCCAAAATAATGTGCTCCCCTCCCATTAAAAACCTTGCCTGGGGTACACAAGTCACTGTGGAACAGATACCTAAACTGAAGTGGATTAAATGCAAATATGCAATCAGTTACCTTTATTAATTTTGATGTGATACACACGCTCCAGGAAGACAACGGTAGCTTCTATTAAAACACCATTGAACAAGATTTGAAAGATCAGCACAGTAAATACTGAGATTAGATTAAGTTTATACTGTACCAGTATGTCTGACAAACAGGAAACTTTTCTTTGGCAATTTTATTACTAAAAGCCAGTATTTAGTTGCAATGCCAGACAAGCATAAGCATTTCAAACTGTGAAACCCCAAAAGGCCCCTTTCACAACTCCAATGTAATTGAAACGTGCTACAGACGATGTTGCTATGAATTAAGTGATGTTGAAATACTGTTTGATCGTTTCATTTGTGCTCAGTCAGACCTTTGCAGCCAATGGCTTTCTACCCCTTCCTTTTCCCTGGGGGGAAAAAAAAGCATTTTTAGACAAAAAAAAAAAGGGGGGGGGGGCATTTAGACAAGTAAAAGTTTATCATTTTAAATATTACCTTTTTAGGGGGATTATTTTCACCTTCTGATGCATCACTAAATCACAAATTTAAAGATTAGTAAAAAAAAAAAAAAATTATTAATTAAAAGAATATAACTCTGGAGCTTACCCCTCATCTTCCCCCTTTTCTGGCTTCTTTCTCTTTAAAAGAACATTGAGTTCAGAGGACTAGAGCAGGTTTAAAAAAAATAATAATAATAATAAAAATGAATAAGACTTTGGCCTTACTTTGCCAGCACCATTTTTTGTAACTTTCTTCACAGGTGATTCTTCAATATCTTCTTCCTCTTCCTCTACCTCCTCCTCCATCTCATCCTCCATTTCCTCATCAGAATAGTCTTCCACTAGAAAGAGACCTTGTTCATTGCTATAGAAATTACAAATACATTGTAAATTTAAAAAAAAAAAAGAGACAAATGCAAACTCACAGGCTACGTGTTCTGCACCAACAAATACTGGGCCTGAACCATGTTTCAGCCGAAAGGTCACAGGAGGATGCAGGTCCAAGCCAGACAAGTTCACCTGAACATTAATGAGGGGGGGGGGATAAATAATAATAAAAAAATCATCAAAGCAAGACTAGAAACAGTAGACTACAGAGATCGAAAACTTCACTCACTGTTGGCATTGACTTGGCATGTAGAGTAGCAATAGGCACACCTTTGGCATCACCCTCCCCAGTAATCAGTTCAACAATATTAAACTCATCTTTTGCATTGTGGCCCAAACACATCTGAGAGAGGGGGGGGGGAAAAAAAAAAAAAAAAAGTTTTGATCATATGAACACAAGTAAAACAGCTCATGTTATTGTTAAAGAGCTTACAGTTCTTAATGCAAGCTGGTGCTGGTGATTTGTGTCATCAGTCTTGAAAGTCTCTTGCTTGTTTGACTCATTTAGTTCACAGCCTAAATTAAGAGCAAGCAATTCAAGTTACAAAAATATCCTGCCAAATGTAGTGGAACAAACTAGTCACAACATTTTCAAGCGGAGTCACCTACCCCATAGCGTTGACAGAGGTTTTTCGGATTTGCTCATCTTCTAACAAATTTTAATCTGACTGACCTGAAAATGTCAAAAAGAAAATATCTGTTTTTTTTTTTTTTTTGTTCAACCTTTAAAATGAAAGTTTCTTGCTTACAAGAATGAAAACTGACCTTTCAAACACTCAGAAGACCAAAAGAGAAGAAATGACAACTCCTATTGGTTTTTTTTTTAAAGAGTGTTCCTAATGTGTGGCAGGTGTCACTAATTAAGGTGCTTTACTTTTTAAAATCTTTGCGGCTATTTCAAGAGTGCATGTTGCAAACAGAACGACTATTTCATGAAAAGTTCTTACACTGTGAACCAGGATTATTTTACCAAGTCTATCTATAAATATAATGTTTTCCAAATCCCTAATAAACAGGATCTTACATTTTATTCCCTGCTCACTGGTACATGTTCTATTAAATCATACAATTAAATGAGTCATACAAAGACCCGTAATGTCAAGAGTTCCAGTTAATATTCAAACCAAACATCAGAATGAGGAAGAATTTTCATCACACGTTTTTTTAAGACTATTTGTTTCATTTCTTTTGCTCTCTTGAAAAATCGCTTGAAAAAAAGCAGTGTGAGCAGCAGTTTATAACATATAACCTGATATTACATGTCTTGGATTAAGCATGTTCGCCCCATGCTGTCCTAGTTATAGTCGAAAATCAATATTTGACTTAAATGGTAAATATTTTTTTTTCTTAAATTCATTTTATTTTATTTAGCTGAACCATTTCAAGTGGCCCATGTAAAATAATACATTTTAAAACACCTGCATGTTTTAGCTACACATGTACTTTTATGCTAGTAAATAAATAATGTCACCACATGGCCATAGAATGTCCACTTACAGGATGACAGGGAGATGAGAACACACACTGAGATTGTGACCCCAGCTCCCCCGGATACCAAAGCCCAGTGACTTTCTCTCTTTGTCATCAAAAGATAAAGGATTAAATGGCAAGAAGGGGAGGATGGCTAGAACTGGTTCAAAGAGATTTCAGCCAGTGTCATTTAGCTCATTTTAAATGCTGACATGAAGCGCATCGTGTATGGTGTCTATATTCTTAGACCGTGAAAGGCTTTTAATTGTAAAAAAGACTGACAGGTTTGTGTTGACCAAATGTGTTGTTATTTTGATTTACTAATTACCTGAATCATACATTTAACACAATATTACTTGGAATTGTCCTGTCCTGGTACCTCTTCCTGAAGCAAACGCTGCATTGTGATACTTTTTTTTATAAATGACAGAAAGCATAGCCATTTTCCCCATAAATGTGTAAATGAGACAAGGAGTATAAGAACTACTAACCATTCTAAAGCTTCTGCTAGCTTTAGAATTTTTTGCACTCCTGTCCAAGCTTGATGATGGTGACTCGGACCACTGAATAGTCTGAATGTCACATCCCAAAGATTCTCAATTGGGTTAAGGTCTGAACCTTGTGGTGGCCAAACCATCTGTGGAAAATGATGTCTCATGTTCCCTAAACCGGCACGATGGCTTAGTGGTTAGCATGTTCGCCTCACACCGCCAGGGTCCGGGTTCGATTCCTGTCTCGGCCATGTGTGTGAAGATTTTTTAGAATCTTTTTAGAAGAATTTAGAAGATGCTAGCTGACTCCCCCACACCCACGTCTAGAATGAAGATTTAAGCGTAATGGGTGAATATTGGTAGATGAATGACGAGTCACAGTCTGTTAGAGTACGAGGTAGATTATTATTCTTGTGCTTTCCCACAGAGGACCCATTCTTCGCTTTCGTTTTCACATTTCACATGCAGTGAAATGCTTAATGCCTTGCAGAGGCCGTTATTCGCCCTACTCTTGTAGTAGTCTTGTGTAACCCACACCTAGCCATATAACAATCAAATCAACCTTTGTGTAGAATGTGTTTGGCTTTGTCTTTAATCGTTTCAAACAACTACCATTTACAAGCTGGTGCATTGTGATCAACAGCCTTTAGAATATAATTGTGAAATGCATGTTTTTGGGACTGAAAAATGGCCTTACAACAGAGAGGCAACTTTTATTGGCAGGTGGTGGTGTGTGGAGGGGAGAATGGCGAGACACACTGCGGGTGGAGAGAGAGAGAGAGAGAGAGAGAGACTCGCTGGAGGCGGAGCAGATCTGTATGTAACGATCATTTGGAAGCACGTCTTCCCTCCTTGAATAGTCCCTGCGATTTCCCTCTTGCCCGGATCTCGGTTCTGCATCCTACATTCTGACTTGACTCTGCGTTGGTTGTCATGCCGATCACACGCTCTGCTGAAAGTCGTGCTCTAACCGCCGCGGTCTGGGTGGGCTTCCTTTGCGGCATCATCCTGCCCCAAGGTAAATCCAGTATTTACTATTAGCTTACATTGCAAAATGCTTCGCTGCTCTCTCTCTCTCTCTCTCTCGCTATGCTCTATCTCTAGCTCTCTCTCTCTCATCTCTCTCTCTCTCTATCTCTCTCTCTCTCTCTCTATCTCTCTCCTCTCTCCTCTCTCTCTCTCTCTCTCTCTCTCTCTCTCTCTCTCTCTCTCTCTCTCTCTCTCTCTCTCTCTCTTGCTTTTCTCTCTGCAAAACAATTACACCGACAGTGGGCTGTATTGCCGCAGTCACTTCGGAAACTTTGGCATGGCGGTGTGGAATTATTCTGCAGTACGCTGTAGTTTGACGCGCGTCTTCCCCTTGCGAGTGTCTTAAGCGGTACATACAGTTCAGGGATAAAACGCGGCATATTTCGAAAGATTTGCTGACAAACCGGTGGTAAGAGGGTGTCATTTGTAGCCCACGCTGAACACTCAAGCAAGCTTCGACATGATGTGGAGTCAGGGACAGAGAGGGGTCATTACACGCCGTGAATCAGCCGAATGCGGTGGCGCGGCGCTTTCGGTGCGCTGTTTGATCATTCCGTCAACAAAAGGAAAACACTCGGAGATCCCCAAGATCTTGTGAGTGGTCTTTTTTAAACGACTGCAAAATCTGGACAAGTCTGTGGGTGTAGTCTAAAAATATTCCCATTATTAAACATAGTGTCCCTATATCCCTTTGTAAAACAGCGGTTGGGTTGTTTTCGAAGAGGCTCTTTCTCTTTATATATATTATATATATATATATATATATATATATCTATATATATATATATATATATAATTTTTTTTTTTTTTTTTTTTAGTACAACGCTGTTCGTGGGTAATCGGGCAAGATATTGTCCTGAACGCGACCCATAAACAGACCTCTTCTTTAAAAAGTCTTTCAAGGTGCAATCACGCCAAATCTAGTAACCCAAATTCCCCCTTTGAATAAATTGATTTGGCAAAATGGCCTCTGTCTCAAAATCACTGTGTTGTTAAATTTAGCATTTTTTTTTTACAAAAAAGATTAATTAACATATTCATTGATTACCATTTTTTTTGTCATGCAATGTTACAAAAAAAGTGTTATATAGCAGTTCTTCACCATTGGCTGGTTTCTCAAGACAGAGTAAGTCGAAGTGACAGTCTGTACTGAACCCATGCTTATAGAAAATCCACAATGTGTTATAATAAGCCACAGGCTCAACCTGAGTGCTTTTGAACCTGTTCCTTGTAGCCAGTATCTATGCTCTTTTTATGGATTGCAATTTCAATGCAAAATGCGCAAGAGCTTTTCAATAAATATGTATTAGAGCCAGTGGCTCTAAAGAAATGTGATTTCTCATTTTCATCATGTTAAGTGACATTTGCACACTTTTCTTTATTAGATTCAGTCATCTTACATGCCGTCCACTTGCAGTCCACTGGACTGGTTCATTTGTTGGGCGTTTGTGAGGCAAATTTACGAGTGATGTCAGTATAGTTCTACAAATGTAAACTGAATTCGGTGTTTCTACTGAGCTGTCAGTGTGCTTTTATCAGCAGGCCCCGAGCCCTAGTGACAGGCTGTCTGTTCTGAACTCTGCCAAAGTCACTCGGCTAGAATTTGTCCTTCCCTTCTCATCACGTCAATAGTCTTCAGCTTCCTGAGCTGCTTTTCATACACATGCAATGGATCTGGAGAAAGAAAGAGAAAGAGAGAAAGAAAGAACCATGAAATTGCTTGCAATTTTTAGAATGCTCACGGTTTATAAGTAATATTTGTGATCATCAACATTTCAACATCAACATTGTTTACATTTTGCAACAATGTTCAATAAAATGCCTGCTTGATTAAATAATATAAAATAATTGAAAGAAATTCAACTGATTAAATCAAAGTAATGAAATCCACATTTTTACACTGATTTATATATTGTGGCACAACTTAAATTGAGTTTGTTATACCCCATTACATGTTCTACATTTAATATAAGATTTTCTAAAGATTTGATCTAACTGTTCTACCTATTTCATCCTACTGTAACAAATAATTCCTTCATCCTTAATTCCTGCCATTCTTTATTCATCCACTTCCTTAATTATTTTTAAAGAGAAATTCTTGAAGCTGTCATAAAAACTGTCATAATTGGTAGTCTTTTTGTGTACTTCTACTTTTTAAAGTAGTTTTTAAAATATGTAATTTTACTTTTACTTGTTTAAATATTGCACTCCGCTTCATTTTACAATAAGTAAAATAAATAAAAAAATAAATAAATCGCACCCTAGAAACCATGGCAATGATTGATTAATGGGCGGGAGATGGGCGATTCAAGACACGGCACATGTCGTGTCATGAATGAACAATTCATGACGCGACATGGTAACAAAGTAAAAAAATGTGTCTCTTGGTATCTGACTGGTTGCCACCCCTGCATTATATTTAAGCATTACTATAAAACATTAGTCATTGGTTCCCTATAGAAAACAGTGCTCTTCCAGTCTTCAGGAGCAGGGGGCACCTCAGGGACACAGACAGAGGGTTACAGTGCCAAAGCACAAGGACAGCAACAAAACAAAAATACTTTCATTTGTAAATGTGTTCCTGCAATTAAAAACAACAAATTTGACATTTATATTCCCTTGACCTTTGAACTACACTAGAATCCCCCACCCGCGTCCCTGCTTTTAAAAATAGTAACGGGTAACTTTTACTCTGAGTATATTTTTAATGAGCTACTTTTTACTTCCACTTGGAGTGAATCCAAAGAGCTCATTTCTGAGATGGGCGTGGTTTCATCACTCGTATGTAAATGGTTCGTTTTAGCAACTTCAGATATTCAGCAAGCCAAAGTCCCGCTGTAACATTTGTCGGAAGTATATGACAACTAAAGGAAGCAGCACGACTCATTTATTCCAGCACCTCAAACAAACCCGTTGTTGAATAGGGAAGTGTGTGGCGCTGTGGGATAAACATGACCGCGGCAAAACCCCAAAACACCCACTACAAACAGGTATAAATAGCGGCACATTTTCCACTCTGTATACAAAATTTCATTTTGTCTAACAAAAAATCGGAGATTCATTATAAGGCCATAATATCACCATTCATTTGCACATCAGCCAAACACTAATCAGCCATTACAATGTCTACAAAACTTTGCACTACATCACAGTGACGGGTCGTTGTTGTGTTTTTTTTATCTTATTTTATTTTATTTTGTGTAATGTTGTTGTTATGCACAGTCTTGTTCTGTTTTTGCACTGTTTGCACCAGGTTGCACACGATGCACTTTATGTAGCTAGGACAAACTTAGTCTAGTCCTCAGCCTTGTGTTCTTGTGTTTGTGTTATATGTTGTTTTGTGTAGCACCAGGGTCCTGGAGAAGATATTTTCTCACATTTCACTATGTACTGCATCAGCTATATATATATATATATATATATATATATATATATATATATATATATATATATATATATATATATATATATATATATATATATGGTTGTAATGACAATAAAACCTCTTGACTTTACTTGACGCAGCTCTAGCATACAGGTGTTCCTTACATCTCATTCCGTCCGGCTCCACCCACCACTCGTGACGGGCTGGAACAAAAAGAACCAATCCAAGATTTCTTTTCACCAACAATGATGAATCAAGTTTTTCACAATGCATGACTGAGTTGCCTTTGACCCCACACATTGTTAATGTCTAAGTGTATTGCTGGGCAGTTGGCTGCTGGGACAACAGGGGTTTTAACCAGTAAATGGCTCTGACTGAAAGACCATCATAGAAAGAGTCACTTATTTGATTGCTGACAGGCTGCCTAGTGGCATGTAGGCATGTAGCCAAACAAGCATTCTTGACATCCTGGCAGTACCCTGTCTGGACCATGATTACAGACGTACATGGCAGCAACTATTATAGAGGTCAAACTGCATGGACGTCATGGATGAAAGCAAAATATGAAAGAAACGAAAGCGAAACATGAGGGTAAAAAACTGTATATTCTCTTTAAGTAAAAATTTGATCTTTTAATGAAGTGCTAAGGGGCACGGTGGCTTAGTTGCTAGCACGTTCGCCTCACACCACCAGGGTCCGGGTTTGATTCTCGTCTCGCCCATGTGTGTGTGAAGTTTGCATGTTCTCCCCGTGCCTCGGGGGGTTTTTCTCCGGGTTCTCCGGTTTCCTCTCGGTCCAAAAACATGCACGTTAGTTTGATTGGCACCTTGGAAAATTGTCCCTAGTGTATGAATGTGTGTGTGAATGTGAGTGTGTGTGCCCTGCGATGGATTGGCATTCCATCCAGGATGTATCCTGCCTTAATGCCCATAGACGCCTGAGATAGACACAGACTCCCCGTGACCCAAGGGAAGATTGGATAAAGCGGTAAAAGATGAATGAATGAATGAATGAATGAATGAATGAAGTGCTATTGTGTAAACTGTTAACTCCAGGGCAGTACCACAAGATCTGTTCTGTCGTTTCTCTTTTATTAATTTGTTATTTCAATTTGTGTGTTTTTGTGTAAATACACAAACTTAAATATGGTTAATATTTGTATTTAGTTAAATACAAGTGTACACCAAAATTTCTTCTTGCATTAAAAAGCTTCATAAACAAAGATTTTCTGTGTGAATTCCCAACACAGCTGTTTCTTTTGCATTTGTGATATCCAAAAACTAGAGTAAGCACAAAAAATTGATTAAAATGAAACGGTGAACGAATGCACAAAAAGGCTGAACAATCATTAATCAAAGATGACATGGAAAGCAGAACCAATTTGTAAATCTGTTCTGAAAAAAAGGCAGGTCTGAATCAGCTTTCAGAGGGTAAGATTTGATTCTGGTTAACCTCTACTGAGTACAGAATGGACAAAAACAAAGAGAATCTTCCAGCTTATAAATATAAAAATGAAATAGTGAGGTCTCTAAAAAAATATCATGTTTTGCTTTGAGAAATGACCAGGTTTAGACATATTGTCCGTATTCAGCATGTCTTCAGATCCATTTCACTTTTTAATATTTTGGCAATATGTTGTAGTCTGATACTATAAAGATTCAAATGCATTTTTCCCTCATTAATGTATATTTAGTACCCTGTGAGAACATTATTCTACAAAAGTCTTTTAAATTGTTTCAAATTAAAATGTGATATGTAAATATCACATGTGCATAAGTATTCAGACACATTACAACAACACTTGTAAATTAATTCAGATGGCAGTCATTTCTTTTGATCATTGCTGAGAGATTTCTGTACTGTGAGTGGAGTCTAGCTCTGTGTAGAACACCTCACAGCTGGCAGTGCATATCAGAAAAAAAAACAAGCCATGAGGTCAAAGGAGCTGCCTGCAGAGCTCAAAAAAGTGATTGATGAAAGGCACATATCTGGGAAAGGCTTCAGAAAATTGCTGGTGCACTGAAGATTCTTAAGAGCACAGAGGCCTCCATAATTCTCAAATTGATGAAAAGACAGAAAGGAATGTAAGACAGATGACCAATGGCGTATGGTTACTCTGACCCAGCTCTCAATATCCTGTGAGGAGATGGGGCAAGTTTCAAAAAGACGACCATCACTGCAGCCCTCCACCTATCTGGCCTTCATGGCAGAGCGGCTAGGTCAGGGGTCGGCAACCCGCATGGGACTCTTTCATCCCTCTCTGAAAGATAATTCTAAGTTAATTCAAACTTTGGGAAATGTCTTATAGTGACCTGAAAATGACTTTCCATTGACATGAATGTTCCCATCCATCCTGACAGAGGTTGAGTGGATTTGCCACAAATAATCAGTTTCATAATCAGTTCGGTTAAAACCCCCCGGCTGAGATGAAGGAATAGAGCAGCGGCTCCTGTGGAATCCTGGAATGGGGTAACAATTGCAGCGGAATCTTGGAACGGATTGGGCAGAAATCTGGAGCGGTGGTGGAGAGATCTGTGAAAACCTGGAGCTCGGTGGCAACCTCGGTGTTAGAGACCTGGAGCTCGGTGGCACCCTTGGGGGTGGAGACCTGGAGATCGGTGGCACCCTCGGTGGTAGAGACCTGGATGGTGGCACCCTCGGTGGTGGAGACCTGGAGCTCGGTGGCACCCTTGATGGTGGAGACCTGGAGTGGATCGGTGGAAACCTGGAGCTCGGTGGCACCATCGGTGGTGGAGATCTGGAGGTCAGTGGCACCCTTGATGGATGGAGAACTGGAGCGGATTGGTGGAAACCTGGAGCTCGGTGGCACCATCGGTGGTGGAGACCTGGAGCTCGGTGGCATCCTCGGTGGAGAGACCTGGAGCTCAGTGGACCTTTGGTGGACCTGGTGCTCGGTGGCACCCTCGGTGGCGGAGACCTGGAGCTCGCACCATCTGTGGTGGAGACCTGGAGCTTGGTGGCATCCTTGGTGGCAACGAACTGGAGCTCAGTGGCATCCTGAAGGATCCTGAAGGATCCTGAAGGACCCCTGAAGGATCAGTGGAAACCTGGAGCTCGGTGGCACCCTCGGGGGTGGAGACCTGGAGTTCGGTGGCAACCGAGCTGGCAGAGACCTGGAGCTTTGTGGCACCCTCAGGGGTGGAGGTCTGGAACTCGGTGGCACCCTTGGGGGCGGAGACCTGGAGCTCGGTGGCACCCTCAGCAGAGAGACCTGGAGTGGAATGGACACTTGAGCTAAAATATAGAGCAGAGCAGATGAAACCTGGAGCACCCTCAATGGTGGAGACCTGAAGGATCAGTGGAAACCTGGAGCTCGGTGGCACCGTTGGTGGTGGAGACCTGGAGCTCGGTGGCAACCTCGCTGGCAGAGACTTGGAGCTTGGTGGCACCCTCGGTGGCAGAGACCTAGAGCTTGGTGGCACCCTCAGGGGTGGAGACCTGGAACTCTGTGGCACCCTTGGGGGCGCATACCTGGAGCTCGATGACACCCTCAACGGAGAGACCTGGAGCGGAATGGGAACTTGAGTTAAAATATGGAGCAGAGCAGATGAAACCTAGAGCGGAGCGATTGGTGCCCACATTGCTTCCTCCTGTATGAGTCAGGTAGCACAGCCTGAGTACCTTCATGTGGGAGGACAACTCCTGGAGCTGATGCCCCCTGGCGTCAGCGCTGTGATGCAGAGCGACCAAGGCAAACCACCAATACGGAGCACCTGCGGGATCCATACCTGGTCGGATTATTCTGTGAGCAAGTGGGTGGTGAATGAATTGAAGGATCCGAGGCAGGACGCAAGATGCAAAACAACAGAAATGTATTAACAAACAAAACAAAAACAAGAAAACAGAAACACATCACCAAGACTGGGAAACCAACAATAATCCAGTGTCGCTAGGATGACAAAGCCCATAAATAAGGGCGTGCCGCAAGACCAGAAGATCCTAACATCCTAACTGACTATACGCTATATAATGCCAAATCTCACAATCCATGTGTGCTAAGTTACATCATGCGTAAAAAGACTTCTAATAAGTACTGATGATTATATTGCAGTATTAAAGCAGAGTTAGGAAGTAACGACGTATAAACGCTTTGTTACTGAAATGAACTACATTTTTCTGTTATCATTACATTACTATTAGTATTTCTTTTTAATTTATTAACTTTTTACTTTTACTCATTACATTTTTACGCAAATATGTGAATAGTTTTTCTTGTCATGGTTCACTGCTTTCATTTAATCAAATGAGTTCTGTCAATCTACCACTGGTGTATAATTTCCTGGCTATCACACACAGACTTACTGTAGGCTATTTTATGAAACGCACAAGGCAGAAGGCAACAAGAGGACTGGTTAATGCGGATGAGACAGAGCGGGTCAGCGATGTAAACATGACTATGAACAGAGACATTCCTGATCCTCTGATCATCATCACCTTTTCTCTGTTTGGGTTCTCTATGGTGGTTGTTGAGTCTGGTTTCATTCATTAGGTAACACAATTTGAAATTCCTTTTGTATGTATTTAATGTACTGATTTGGGCCGTCAAAGTTACCACGGTATTGTTTTAATTTTTTTAAGGTGCGAATAATGCAGTGCTAATCTCTGTTTGACAAATTGTTTTTATAAAAAAAAAAAATACAAAAAAGTAATATAAATGAAGCAAAATTAAAGCAACAAGACATTTATTAACACAACAGCCTTTTTTCACTCATAGTGTGTGTGTGTGTGTGTGTGTGTGTGTGTGTGTGTGTGTGTGTGTGTGTGTATATATATATATATATATATATATATATATATATATATATATATATATATATATATATACTGAATTTCTGCATATTAAGATGGTTTTTATAACCATCAATTCAGACGAAGCACCTACTGAAGGCCTGGTGTGAAATGCATGTGGTCCGCTACTGGGTATATATATATATATATATATATATATATATATATATATATATATATATATATATATATATATATATATATATATATATATATATATGCTTGAAACTTATTTTTTTCAAAGTTGAAAGAGACATTTTGTCTAACTAGGCTTTTTTGTGGAAAAATACGAAGAAGGAAATAAACAGGAGAAATGAACAAAAGTTATCATGTATCATCGTTGACTCATGCTTTGCGCAGCCGTCAACTGCAGATTGTGCTCGTATTGAACAGACGCACAAGGGGCAAAAGGGAAAACAATTTCCTTCAACAAATAAAAAAAACAAATCAAATAAATATGTAACTATGAAAAGGAGATTAGTGAGATCAATAAAGAATGGGAAATTGATGGAATATGTGAATACGTATGTGAATGAGGTAAAATTTAAAAGTAGAAGAATATCTGAGAAATCCGTACAAATTATGTACAAACAAAATGTGAGTTTTTTTTTTAGATTAGAATTTGCATTTGCTGCATCTATGATTAAAGCTCTGTACTAAAACGTCGCAGGTTCGAGTGCCAGCTGAGCTGCCATTGGTGGGCCCTTAACCCCCCATTGCTCAGTCTGCCCCAGCCAATCATTTGAACAAATCCAAAGCTTACTTTATAATTCTTATTATAAATTGGTGTTAAATCACCAATCACTGGTTATATTATGTCTTCTGACACTCCCTGGCCATATCTTAATTTATTGTTACTTATTTATTTGTAGTTAATATGCATATAATGTACAGGGTACAAAAAATATATTTACAGTATTTTAGGTGTAGTAAAAATCAAGGCAAGTTCTTAACATTATTTCAATAATGCATATTGTTTTAGAACATAATTTAGACATTCAGCAGTTTAACACTCAAGCAACACAACCATGCCATATTGAGTTGAGCCCAGAGCACATTACAGCAGCGGAGACAGGTAAACAAGATGCAGCTATCAACAAAAATACGAGGTTAAAAATGGGTCGCAGTATAATGGACTTGTTTTACAGCCCTCATTAATGGAATGATTGATTGAAAGCTGTGTATGCAATTCTTAGGTTTGACTGCAGCATTCTCACTACATTTCTACTGACACAACAAACTGTAAAAGACCAGATCTAGAGCTGTTCAGAAGGATGCTTCTCTGTAGTCCAAATGTCAGGCAACCTCAGGAGTTCTTCTACCTGCTTATATTAAAAATGCAACTGAGAAGTGACAGTTTAAACCAGAACTAATATCAATAAAATACTAAGAAATCTTATAGAACACACTAGCACAGCAAAAAAGTTGTATTCAGTGGTGGAAACTGGCTTCAATAGTTTCATGATCTAGAATGCTAAACATATCTCATCTCAAATTAGTGAATACATCAATTTCTTTAGCTCAGCATTCAAATGTAAATATCTGTACTTTTGTAACTTTTTGTGATTTGTTTAAGTGAAATATTTGTAATGGTATTGTAATTGTTTAATTTTGTCAGGGCCAACAGGCTCACCTTCCCATTGAGGTGTAGCTCAGTGCTGGACGGAGTAGCTCAGTGATTAAGGTCCTGGGCTACTGATCGGGAAGTCAGGGGTTCGTGCCCTGGTTTTGCCAAGCCACCCTGGTGTCCATGAGCATGGCCCTGAACCCTCTGCGTTCCAACACTCTGACCTCAGCCTTTAGCTTGGATATGTGAAGGAAGAATTTCACTGCTCTGAAATGTATATGTGACGAATAAAGTCTATTCAAAATTCTATTCAGGTGCTGACGGATGATAGTTTTGAATGCTGAGCTAAAGTCTATGAACAGCATTCATATTTATGAGTCATTGTTTTCCAGGTTAGTGAGGTCTAGGTGGATTCTAGTGGATATGGTGTTGTCTTCGCCCATTATTTGATGGAGATGTTTGTGTAGATAACTTTTAAAGTGTTTTCCCGTTTGGTTGCAAAGTCTACATTTTAATGGTCTTTAGGGAGCACACTCCTGAATTTTGCATGATGGAAATCTCCAGTGACAATAAAAAATCTGTTATATAATTAATGGTGAATTCCCAGGGCATATAAACATGCCTACATCTTACATCCATAAACTCCACCAGCGGTGTAGCAGTGTTTCTATTTAATTATAATTCCACACTTAGCCATTAGGAAGAGATTGACAGTACAGGTCAGGCTAAGTCATCTCTGCTTCTTCGCGCTGACTCTGCTCAACCCAACACATCAACTGGAAACAGTCAACCTAGATGCAGCAAGCAGAATGTAAATGTCAATTTAAATGTAAATACATAGCATTCAAGTCTTCATCAGCAGCACTCTTCAACATCTGACCCCAGCACATCCCATACAAGTCCATACAATTCCACACTCCTCCACTCACCAGAGATGTGAAAGACATCAATGTACCCAACTTCTCATTAAAGTTTTGTGGAACAAACTCTCCATGCCCTTACTCTCTAACACGAGTCACCTGTCTTCTAGGGCTGTTAGAACTCAACCGAAGCTAAACTTGCTTACGTTTCTTTTCAGTCGGTGGGAAGTAGGTGGAAAGGAGGACAGAGTTCTTGCACCATTCTGTATTAATGTACAGTAGACACAGTGTCCATTTTGGATCCAGAGTGGCTGCTTTGAGCAACTCTGTGCCTACATATAAGATTTTACTAGATGTCATATGTAAAAAAAAATTTGGTCTGGACTTTGTCTGGGTCATTCTAACACATGAATATGCTTTGATCTCCACCATTCCCTTGTAGCTCTGGCTTGTATGTTTAGGGTCGTTGTCCCCCTGGAAGGTCAACCACCACCCCAGTCACAAGTCCTTTACAGCTTCTAATAGGTGTTCTTCCAGTATTGCCCTGTATTTAGCTCCATCTTACATCAACTCTGACCAGCTTCCCTGTCCTTGTTGAAGAAAAGCATCCCCGTAGCATGATGCTACCACCACAATGTTTCACGGCGGGAATGGTGTGCAGTGTTACTTTTTTGCCATACACAAACGGTTTTCGTTTTGCATCTAGGCCAAAAAGCTTAATCTTGGTCTCATCTGACCATAGCACCTTCTTCCACATGGTCGCTATATTCCCTTCATGATTGCAAACTGGCCTTCTTATTCTTTTTTGTCAATAATGGCTTTTTTCTTGCCTCTCTTCCATAATATCCAGAATGGATCCTTAGCCACCTGAGCCAAGGATCTCTGCCACTCCTCCAGAGTTACCTGGACCTTCTGGCCGCTTCTTGAATCAATGCTCTCCTCAGCCAGCCTGTTGGTTTAGGTGGAATTGTTTTGGGTAATGTTTTGGTAGGTTAATAGTTGTGCCGCACTCTTTCTAATTTTGAATGAGGGATTAAACAATGCTCTGTGACATATTCAACGTTTGGGATTTTTTTTTATAACCCTGCGTTCTTCTCAACAACTTGGTTCCTGATCTGTCTGGTGTTCTTTATTCTTCATGATGCAGCTTGTTCACCAATATTCTCTAACACACCTCTGAGGCCTTCTCAGAACAATACATTGTTATATACCCTTTGTTGGCAGTGACAGAGGTCAAATGTTTTCTTAAGTCTTCACAAGGTTTTCACACACGTCTCATATGCACACACATATGCATATCTCCTCTAGAGCAGTAATGCTTTGGGGCTGTCATTTTTCTATTTGGTTGAGATCTGTAGACTGGCTAGGCTCCTTTGTTGCTCCAGGGTGTGTTTGGGATTATTGTCATGCTGAAAGACCCAGCCACATTTCATCTTCAATGCCCTGGCTGATGGAAGAAGGTTCCATCCATCCATCCATCCATCCATCCATCCATCCATCTTCTTCCGCTTATCCGGGACCCAAAGCTCATGGCCATAGGTGAGAGTAGGAACGTAGATCGACCAGTAAATTGAGAGCTTTGCCTTTTGGCTCAGCTCCCTCTTCACTACGACGGACCGGTACAGCGACCGCATTACTGCAGAGGCTGCACCGATCCGCCTGTCGATCTCCCGCTCCATCCTCCCCTCACTCGTGAACAAGACCCCAGGATACTTGAACTCCTCCACTTGGGGAAGGAGCTCTCCACCAACCTGAAGTGGGCAAACCACCTTTTTGCGGCTAAGGACCATGGCCTCGGACTTGGAGATGCTGATCTTCCTCGCTGCTTCTTCACACTCGGCTGCAAACCTTCCCAGTGCAGCTGAAAGTCTTGGCCTGATGGAGCCAACAGGAAAACATCATCGTCACAGCAAAAAGCAGAGACGAGATCCTGTGGTCCCCAAACCAGACTCCCTCCAGCCCCTGGCTGCTCCTAGAAATTCTGTCCATAAAACATAAAAATAATGAACAGAACCGAACAGAACCGGTGACAAAGGGCAGCCTTGCCGGAGTCCAACATGCACCGGAAATGGAAGAAGGTTTTCACTCAAAATCTCCAACGCATGATGTTTCCTGCCCCATGTAGATATGGTGGTCTTTTAATGCAACTCAGCATTCTTTCTCCTCCAAACACAAGTTGAGTTTTTTTTTCATCTGACCATATGACTCTCTCAATCCTCTTCTGGATTATCCAAATGCTCTCTAGCAAACTTCAGACATCCTGGACATGTACTGTCTTAAGCAGGCGGCACTGCAGGATTTGAGTCCCTGGCGGCGAGGGTGTGTTACTGATCGTAGCCTTTGTTATTTTGGTCCCAGCTCTCTACAGGTCATTCACTATTTACTGTGTCCACCCCGTGTGGTTCTGGGACTTTTGCTCACAGTTCTGGTGATCATTTTGACCCCAAGGGTTAGATCATACATGGAGCCTCAAATCGAGGGTTGCTGTATGTTGTCATAGCGCTGTGAATAATACATTTACATTTATGGCATTTAGCAGACGCCCTTATCCAGAGCGACTTACAACTGAGCAATTGAGGGTTAAGGGCCCACTAGTGGTAGCTGAGTGTTGGTGGGGTTTGAACCTGCGATCTTCTGGTCCAGAGGCCAATAGCTTACCACTAAGCAACCACCTCCCACTAATACTTGTCATGGTGTTTTCCAAATGAGGTTTCAGAATTCCTTCTGTTTTTGTCATTACAAAATACAAATACAAACCTCCGTCTCAAGCTCTCTATTCCCGTATTCTTAGGTCCTCCGAACCCCGGAAGTGAACCCGGCCGTCGTTAACACAGCTGCTCTCCATAACTGGTGATTCCCTGAGTGACTCTCGCGCCTTTGCATCTTCCTGTGCAGGGCCATGTAAACTACCTAGCCACTCCTTCGAGCGGTTTCTCTTTATGTTCTCCGTTTCTGAATAAACCCTCTTAAGTTCATTCCGCCTTCCGACTGTGTGCTTGCGTTACATACGTCTTCATTTTCTAATAATTGCTACAACAGTTGATTTCGTCACATCAAGCCGCTTACCTATTGCAGATTCAGTCTTCCCAGCCTGTTTCAGGTCTACAATTTTGTTTCTGGTGTCCCTTGACAGCTCTTGGGTCTTGGCCATGTTGGAGTGTGACTGTTTGATTTTGTGGACACGTGTCTTTTATACTGATAACAGATGCCATTAATACAGGTAACGAGTGGAGGACAGGACAGGAGCCTCTTAAATGAGAAGTTACAGGTCTGTGAGAGCCAGAAATCTTGCTTGATGTGTGTGGGTGACCAAATACCAATGAATTGGTTTAAAATCCTACAATGTGATTTTCTGGATTTGTTTTTCTCATTTTGCCTCTCATAGTTGACGTATACCTATGGTGAAAATTACAGGCCTCTCTCATCATGAGATATATATCATGTATATATATATATAAAGACTGGACATATGCTGAACATATGTGGCATGGAGGTACAACAGTACTGTACAAGCACATGAAAAGAAAACATGCTGGTGTCATGGATGATGGTGAAACATCAAAAACTGTATTTCCTCATCATGCGAAAATGGTATAGTTCAATTAATGTGTTTTTGCTCAAACTGCTAGTAACTTTGAGAAAGTCTCACTAGATCTGTTCTGTCGTGTCTCGGTTGTTTAATTCATCATTCACTCAATATAGTGATGGAGTTAAAGTTAAACACTAAATCTAAAATCAGCAAATAACAGCAGCAATAAATGATTACATTTTTATTCACTGTTGTGGTTTTCAGCCAATAATTATGCATTTCTACACTATGCATATTTTTTCCTTTGTTCTCTTTTTGTAGCATTTTTAGCCTTATAGTATTAGCATTATAGCCATCTGCATCTATCATTAAAAACAATACAAATGTTTACGTACACAAACTGCTTCACCTTGGATACTCAAATGCTGTTTTATTTTAAAGAAAGAACCCATTATGAGAGAATGTGTTCAAATCAGAAATCCAACATGCACTCCTTAACAAGCAGACACAAGCCATAAGCTTTAAGATGTCAAAATAAAAGGTAGTTGAACTCAATGTGTGCATTTTTTAAGTACACTTTTATACATAAATAGCAAGGATTGTGGTTTTATACAGTTATAATAAGCCAAACATCAAATAAATAAAGGTAGGCCTTTAAACTGATTAATGATTGATTCCCCTGAAAAAGGGGAAAAATGTCTGATTAATTGATTATCAAAAGTATCTTTAGTTGTAGCACTAATACCTGTATTTATTTATTTATTTATTTATTTATTTATTTATTTATTTATTTATTCTCATTCAGATAAAATATATATCCCATTATAAAACGAATGTTCAGTTCCTGGAATGTATTTTTCCAGTTAATGAATTCTGCACCTGTTTTATATTTGTGCTATCTTGTCACACAGTGATGCATCCCACATTCTTCCCACCCATACCACACACCACACACCCCACACACACACACACACACACACACACACACACACACACACACACACGGCACAGTGGTGGGATCATTGACACCTTTAATGAGTCAGCTCGTCGTCACAGTGCTAAACTGTGATAATAGCATGCTTTGAGAAAAAAAAAGCGGAAAAGGAAATGAGTGGTGAATCAAAGAGGCACATAAGAGGAAAATACTGCCTGTTAGCCAATTAAGTACTTACTTTGTTGTTGTAAATCTCTTCAAATTGTTAAACTTCCTTTTGTATTTTCCAGTTGAGACAAATAGAACATTAAATAATTAAACAAAAACAAGAAAACAGCTTTATAAAATGAAATTGACACGAAAATCTATTTCAATTTGAAATGAACATGTATTGTGTACATTTCTTGAATAATTTTGGAAGGCTGGTTTAGGATCTTAGAAGTATATCAGAGTACTGGATATAGGGTGGTCCCTATAATGTAATAAGAAAATATATGATTCTATCTTAATATTTTTTATAATTATTTAAAAAATTCAAATAGTGCCATCAACATCAGTGATACTATCTATTTGCTACAGGCAATTGCCTTTTTACATCCCCCCAAAATTTGGTTGACAATTTGTTTCTTGACTATTTATTTGATAATATTGGTTGAACTACTTATTATTCTGCTCTTGTACAATTATATAAAAGTAATGACTAAGTGGCAGTAATATTATTTCTTTAAAAAAACCAAACAGAAGATTCATTCCTCAGTCAGTCCTTCCCTTACAGCAGATTTCCTGCTGGATTCTCAATGACTACTTCTAATTTCACTAATTACTGTGCTCTACTGATGCTAAATGTTGCTTTTCATTCTTTTCTGCTGTTGGGTCACAAGATGTGATATGTAATATTACAGCAGTGCAATATGTGCCTGTTTGATACAAATAATTTCAAACTGACAGACTACTTCATTTCTCGTTCAAAGTAGAGACTTGTATTAGACTGAATTGTGATTAGTGCAACACCGGAGTTTCGACTAAAATGATGTTGACCTTGTCTGACTAACTTGCTAAAAATAAGTAGCACCCATGTAATCAGTATGTCAGACAGCTGCGGAGGTGGGAAACTAGTTCTGTTAAAAAAAAAAACTACACGCTTGACTGTAGACAGAAAGACAAATGACAAAAACAGAAGGAATTCTGAAACCTTATGTGGAGTTCAAGCAAAACTATCCCCAATTAAAATGCAATTCCATTTTAATAATTTATATTTAAAATATATATTTAAAATATTTATAAAATTCCATTCCAATGCAATTTCCAATCTTATTTAATCACATTTGTTTAATCATGACATATGTTTCATCAATTATTTCTTATTGTTCATTTTGTCATGCTGTAAACTTACACAGTTTGAATACAGAACATGTGAGATTCCAGCCTTCTGGCGTTCTAGTAGTGCTGAAATCTAGTAGCGGACATTTAATGCAAAATACTTGTGCCTGTATTTACTGCTGCAAAATGCCTTATTCAGTCCCCATCAGTAAACAGCTATGATACGATAACAGATGTACATTGTTTGACCATGCAAAGCCGCATGTCCTATTCATCTTATTCATGTTTTTTTCTGCTTGACAGGATCATAGAAACTTACATTTACATTTACATTTGCGGCATTTAGCAGACGCCCTTATCCAGAGCGACTTACAACTGAGCAATTGAGGGTTAAGGGCCTTGCTCAAGGGCCCACTAGTGGCAGATTTGTGGTGGTGGGGTTTGAACCCATGATCTTCCACTCCAGAGTCCAACACCTTAACCACTGGGCTACCACCTCCCTCCCACATTTACATGTGCAGCATTTGGCAGACGCCCTTATCCTTACAAGTGAGCAATTGAGGGTTAAGGGCCTTGCTCAAGGGCCCACAAGTGGCAGCTTGGTGGTCGTGGGGTTTGAACCTGTGATCTTCCGGTCCAGAGTCCAACATCTTAACCACTGGGCTACCACCTCCCTACCACCTCCCTACACCTCCCTACACCTCCCTACACCTCCCTAAACTTGTGTATTAGAACAGATCAGATTTGATGCATTGAGTACAATTCTATCATAGAGACCACAAAGATGGCCTCTGTATGTAGAGTAAGAAGATCAGTAACACCATGACACCGAGTTACGAAACAGTGGCCAGGGTAGAGCTGGGTGATTAATCGTTATTATCGATTAATTCGAGTTTATGGTTTATGTGGATGTTGAAAAACTATTTCACCTTGGTTTGAGACAGCGAGAAATACAAAATACAACATTGTGGTGCTATGACGAATCCAAAGAGCTCGTTTCCAAGAGGTGCATCAGTCATATGGAAAAGGTTTGGGTTTCGCAACTTCAGATATCCAACGATCCAAAACCCCGCTGTAACATTTATCTAAAGTTTGTGGCGACTAAAGTTTGCAGCACGACTCATTTATTCCAGCACCTCAAACACAACCACATTGTTGAAATGTGCGGCAAAACCCCAAAGCACCGATTACAAACGGGTATCAATTAGGGACACGTTTTCCCCTCTGTATCCAAAAATCGAATATCTAATTTTTTCTAAAATAATAAAAAAAAAAAAAATCGGAGATTCAATATATAGGACATATTGCCCAGCTCTAGGCCAGGGTCATACAAAGGTTTTCCAAGAACAGTTCCACTCATAACAGATCTCACAAAGGTCGATCAAAGTTGAGACTTTGTGATGTGCGTCAGGTGTCTTCAAAAAACAAGACGTCTGAGTGCTGCCAGTGCTGTTTTAGCGGTTGCCGAAGCAGAAGGGCCGCTTTTGAGTGTTCAGACCATACGCCGCCTACTGCAACAATTTGTTTTGCATAGACATCTTCCCAAAAGGAAGTGCATAAACAGTTTGCTGAAGATAACCTGTCTGAAAGCATGAATTACTGGAACCATGTCTTATGGTTTGATGAGTCTAAGATAAACTTGATTGTCTCAGATGGTGTCCAGCTTCTTACACTCAGGGTGAAGAGTACCAAGAATATTGTGCATTGCCTATTGTCAAGGATTTCAGCATGAACTGTGAGATTTTAAAGCAGATATTGATGTCCTCCCTTTAGAAACGGGACCGAGCGACAGTTTTCCAACATGAAATTGAAGGTGGAGAGAATTACCATGTATCTAACATCCAGCAGCTCTGTGATGTCATTATAGAAGTGTGGAAGAGAATCTCAGCGAATTAAAGCAGGGTAAAATAACAATAGTTCTCACCCAAAATATTGACATACTCACCTCACAAAAGTGCTATAACCGAGAAGAGAAAGATAATTAAGTCCTAAGATCATATATAGACACAGTAAAGACATCTCAAGAACAAATGGTTGCTTTATATGACAATAAAGGTGAAACCTGCAATTAAAGTAATTGAATTCAAGTCAAATGTCTAAAATGTATTTTTCTTCTATAGTTTTTTTCACTGGTTGTTTTGTATAGATGGTAGGTGTACATTTTTAGGAACCAATGGACTATTTAGTTTTGACTACATTCTGTATGATTTTTTGCCTTTGGTCCATCCATATCTCTCTTGTAACTGCCTGAGACCCCAACATCTAGTGGTTAAATGTTTTCAGGGTTGTTATGGTATTCATTTTTTCACCTGCATATTACATTATCACCAATCAGGCCATGGTCACACAACTATTTTTATTTTTAAATATATTTCAATATGCGGCATACAAATCGGTAAGAAGAAGATCTAGGCTTGTGCCAATGTCATATGCATTGAATCTTCTGACAAAAGCATAATGTGATACTCCAAACAGCACAGAGTAATCAGATCTCAAGGATCTAACCAGGGACCCTGAAGCTCTGACTTTTTCTCTGTTTTTCTCTAGACACGTATGAGATGCTGGAATATGAACTCGCTTATTGTTTTCAGCAATGTGTTTTTTCCTCATTTTATTAAATTCTTAATCATGGGAGAAAACTTGAATGGGAACTGTTTACCAGACATTGCATCACAAATGCATTCAAATCCTGTATCCTCCTGTGAGAAGGTTGATGAGGTTAACAAATCTTAGTCTCAAATGGCAGATAAAGCATAATAAAATTGTATGTGTGGTTTTGTATAGATTTTAATTCAAGTTATATGTTTGAACAATTAGTGCAAAGTGTATATATACAGAAATATACAAAAAAGAGATACAATCCCACTGCACTGATGCAATCTTTTTTCACAATAATGAAAAATACTGAATGCCTCACTCTGATCTTATCAGTCAACATATGGGGTACATTTTTCTATGTAACACTTTAGGCTGGGGGTTTGAAACTAGTGCGCATGAAGCTAAGGATAGAATATTTACATGCACGAGTCCCTTTTTTGTCATTTCTCAAATCATGTAATTGTATTGTGGATAGGCTGTGGGATGGTCTGATTCACACACAGAAAGAGAGAGAGAGAGAGTGAGCAAGAGAGCGAGAGAGAGAGTCATAACTATGTTGGCTAGGCAGCAGCTATCAGCAGACCCAAAATAGTCCTGTGAAGGCAGAGATGATCCCTTTGTAAAAGCTTCTACCTTATTTTCTAACTAATGATTTTCCTGTTTTGATTTATACACTCATTTCTGTATAAGTATTAGTGTCATTGGGGAAATTGTGACATAAGTCATTTTCTTTTAACTTGGCATGAGAGGGGTAGTTTTGTTAGTCTTTTTTTTTTTGAGGGTATATGAAAAATGTCATAAATGTAATTGGTAAATCTCTCTCTCTCTCTCTCCCCCCTCCCCCCCCCCTCTCTCTCTCTGTAGATGAGGCTGTTTCAACTACTACACTTTCCTCTCACGCTGTGTTCCAGGCTGTAGCCCCTAAAGAAACACAAGATCACGATCACGCAAGGCCTCAGAAGGAGGTGGAAAACACCACAGGTCTGCTCAATAAACTTGAGAAAGGACGTTGATTCTAGACATGAAGATGAAACACCGCCTCCTGTGCAGCGGCACTTTCTTAGAAAGATGCTACTTAATGACAACAAAGATTTGCACCCGACATGGTCTACAGGAGAAGCTTTCGAAGCCCCTACTACAATAAATGCTTACAATCCCACAGCAATAACACAAGATGCTAACAGAACGAAGCCATCGCTCACATCATTAGTCATCACAACAGTGGGAGTAGAAGCAGATCCAGCCAACACTCTCTCCTGGTAGGTGTCTACCTTCATAGCAAGTTATAATGAGGATATAGTTAAGTATTCCAGCAGGTTGTCAAAAAAAAAAACTGTTCTGTTTGGGTTTAGTGTACGTTCTATTATACACATAATCAGATTTATTTAATTCTAGTTTTATTAATATTTATTGAAATATTTCTATAATATGTTCATATACATAGCTTTCTCAACAATTAATACAATATGTTAAGGAACTGTCCTTACAATTTGGTTTTGAATCCCCTCTTAAATACTATTGTGTTTTAAGGCAATATGTTTGTGAAATCCCTTTAAAACATTAAAGTCAATAAATATGCAATTGAAGTTCTTTCTTTAATACGAACGCATTACATTAACATATTGCATGTTTAATACAATTCCAATGAATGAAAAGCCTAAACCTTTAGAACAGTTTACCTTTTTAGAACATATCAACCATGGATCATCATCAACAATACTTCTTCCATCAATTTGCCCAGAAGACTTTTGTGTATTTTTCAGTAGACAGTGTTGTACATGGGCAATATAGATTTTCAATAAATGCATTTTTTTTCTCAGTTTCAACAACTCGCATTTAAAATGTGAAATAAATCTGATATGTTTTATTTATACACTATATACTTAATTTTTTTACCCAACTATATGCAATAAAGTATTCTACACTTTTGTATCACATTTTACACGGATGCATTACATAGTATAAAAGGCACTAAAGCCTGCATTTTGTAAAAAAATTTTGATGGTTATATTGACATTGTTAGTGAGTTGGTCAGCCTTCAGTGATGCCATTCTGTTTGCTGAATATCACAGTTTCCTTTTTAGTGCTATATAGTACTATTTCACATTTTCCTCATGTATATTATAATATAAAATAATCCTCCATCTCTTCTCAGCTGCATCAAGCTGTATGATCAATTACTCAGACCCAGAGGGCTACATTGATTCGTCAGACGATCTGCCGTTACCAGATGGCGCTTTCCTTCAGTGCACTTTCACAGTGACTGTGTACACAGGTTATGGGGTGGAACTGCAGGCATGCTTAAAAATATTCTGATCTACTTTTTCCTTTGTTTGTTTGTTTGTTTGTTGTGTGTGTGTGTGTGTGTGTGTATTTGTGTTTGAGAGAGAGAGAGAGAGCGCTAGATAGATAGATATTAAGCTTGCATATGCTGGTTTCGTTTCTTTTTTAAGTTTTGTATTCTGTGTACAATAGTTTGTCATGAACACTGATCTAAGGAACTCAGAAAAGACTAAGTTAAATATTCTTTAAATGTTTATGTGTAAATGTTTGACCAAAAGTGGGATTATAAGTATATATAAGAGTAGAATAATTCCATAAATTATTATTTATACAAGTATAAATAAACAAGAAATGTTGCATGAAATTGAGTAGAATTGTGACCTGATGTGGCCAATCTCGGAAATGCATGCTTCAAGTTAATCATGCAAAACTTGTTGAACGGTTTCAATACATACAGATGTCAGTGATATCTGCCAACATCACTTGACAAATTACTATATTCCCATATGATCAAATGTTCTATCTCTGCACTATTCCCTCATACCATAATATAATTTTTAATAACACTGTAACCCTGAATGTGTTATATTCCCGAGTTTGTTAAATTCACAAGTTTTAAATAGTAGTTCATATGTTGTGTGCGTACATACAGTTACTCTAACACAACACTGGCACCCATATAGATAATACATTACCGGGTAATATAAAGCTTAAGCTTATATGTAAGCTTATAAGCTTAATGTGTTATATTAATCCAACACATTTACAATGGAACAAATGAGGCCATTATTACTTATCAATACACATTTCTATATTGGTTTAAACCAATATAGAAATGTGTATTGATAAGTAATAATGGCCTCTTAATAATGGATTAATATATTTGAATAGCATTTAAAGTTGTTGCAAAATTACTGCAAATAATTATTAATTGTAAACAAGTAAAATCTGTTTGCAGAACTTTCACTTAATACAGAACACTACAGAATACTTTTTTGTCATTATAGGTCAAAAGTGTTAACCTATCAGAGGGGGAGCAGTTGTCAATCCGAGGAGTAGATAAGAATGGCACTTTGCTTTTACTCGCCAATCAGACACTGCTGGTAGAGGGTCAGGTGATCCGCAGCCCAACCAATTCAATGTCAGTATTTTACCGCAGTTCCCCTGAGGGCAGCACTGGCACATTCCAGCTTCATTACCAGAGTGAGTAAAAAAAATGTCCTGAAGAGCTTTTCAACTTCCATTACATTCTCCTAATTGTATTGATTTCTAATTAGCTAATTAATATATTTAAATGAGCAATTTGCTGATATTCTCTTATGAGATTTTTTTTACTATATATATATATATACATTGTATATATATATATATATATAAGATATATATATATATATATATATATATATATATATATATATATAGTATATATATATATATATATATACATATATATACACACTATAATAATATCATAGTCATAGTTATGTGGTTTAAATTTATGTGGATTTGAACACTGTTTCAATGGAATTAAAAATGTCTTTTAATAAAAAAGCTATTTTTTGATATCTAATATTATAATTATGATCTTCCTCGAAATCTTATTATTTATGAATTATATTCTATTAGGTTGTATGTCCTTTTTCTAAAAATATATGCAATGTTTTTTTTTTTCTTTGGTAGTGTTCCACTTGAGCTGCCCTTTGCCCCGACGGCCTCAGTTTGGGGAGGTATCAGTTCTGGATTTGCGCCCAGGGGGTACAGCACATTTCTCATGCCATATGGGCTATCATCTGCAGGGTGCAGCTGTCTTGACTTGCCTTAATGCATCTCTGCCTGTCTGGAACCAGCATGAACCCAGCTGTAGAGGTGAGAAATAGCCCAGACATACACAGATGGAAAATTGGATTAAAAAAAATTAATAATGACAGTAAAATAGTTAAAGAACTAATACTGTTTCAACTAATAATACAAACCGGATTCCAAAAAAGTTGGGACACTATACAAATCGTGAATAAAAACTGAATGCAATGATGTGTAGGTGCCAACTTCTAATATTTTATTCAGAATAGAACATAACACACGAAACAAAAGTTTAAACTGAGAAAATGTACCATTTTAAGGGAAAAATATGTTGATTCAGAATTTCATGGTGTCAACAAATCCCAAAAAAGTTGGGACAAGGACATTTTCACCACTGTGTGGCATCTCCCCTTCTTTTTACAACACTCAACAGACGTCTGGGGACAGAGGAGACCAGTTTCTCCAGTTTAGAAATAGGAATGCTCTCCCATTCTTATCTAATACAGGCCTCTAACTGTTCAATCGTCTTGGGCCTTCTTTGTCGCACCTTCCTCTTTATGATGCGCCAAATGTTCTCTATAGGTGAAAGATCTGGACTGCAGACTGGCCATTTCAGTACCCGGATCCTTCTCCTACGCAGCCATGATGCTGTGATTGATGCAGAATATGGTCTGGCATTATCTTGTTGGAAAATGCAGGGTCTTCCCTGAAAAAGATGACGTCTGGATGGGAGCATATGTTGTTCTAGAACCTGAATATATTTTTCTGCATTGATGGTGCCTTTCCAGACATGCAAGCTGCCCATGCCACACGCACTCATGCAACCCCATACCATCAGAGATGCAGGCTTCTGAACCGAGCGTTGATAACAACTTGGATTGTCCTTGTCCTCTTTGGTCCGGATGACATGGCGTCCCAGATTTCCAAAAAGAACTTCGAATCGTGACTCGTCTGACCACAGAACAGTCTTCCATTTCGCCACACTCCATTTTAAATGATCCCTGGCCCAGTGTAAACGCCTGAGCTTGTGGATCTTGCTTAGAAATGGCTTCTTCTTTGCACTGTAGAGTTTCAGCTGGCAACGGCGGATGGCACGGTGGATTGTGTTCACTGACAATGGTTTCTGGAAGTATTCCTGAGCCCATTCTGTGATTTCCTTTACAGTAGCATTCCTGTTTGTGGTGCAGTGTCGTTTAAGGGCCCGGAGATCACGGGCATCCAGTATGGTTTTACGGCCTTGACCCTTTCTCACAGAGATTGTTCCAGATTCTCTGAATCTTTGGATGATGTTATGCACAGTTGATGATGATAGATGCAAAGTCTTTGCAATTTTTCGCTGGGTAACACCTTTCTGATATTGCTCCACTATCTTTCTGCGCAACATTGTGGGAATTGGTGATCCTCTACCCATCTTGGGTTCTGAGAGACACTGCCACTCTGAGAAGCTCTTTTTATACCCAATCATGTTGCCAATTGACCTAATTTGTGTTAATTGGTCTTCCAGCTCCTCGTTATGCTTAAATTTACTTTTTCCAGCCTCTTACTGCTACTTGTCCCAACTTTTTTGGGATTTGTTGACACCATGAAATTCTGAATCAACATATTTTTCCCTTAAAATGGTACATTTTCTCAGTTTAAACTTTTGTTTCGTGTGTTATGTTCTATTCTGAATAAAATATTAGAAGTTGGCACCTACACATCATTGCATTCAGTTTTTATTCACGATTTGTATAGTGTCCCAACTTTTTTGGAATCCGGTTTGTAATAATAATAATAATTCATTCATTCATCTTCTACCGCTATATCCGATCTTCCCTCGGGTCACGGGGAGTCTGTGTCTATCTCAGGCGTCTATGGGCATTAAGGCAGGATACACACTGTATGGAATGCCAACCCATCACAGGGCACACACACACACACATTCATACACTAGGGACAATTTTCCAAGGTGCCAATCAACCTACCGTGCATGTTTTTGGACCGGGAGGAAACCGGAAACAGGAGAGGAGAACCCGGAGAAAAACCCCCTGAGGCACGGGGAGAACATGCAAACTCCACACACACATGGCCGAGACGGGAATCGAACCCGGATCCTGGCGGTGTGAGGCGAACGTGCTAACCACTAAGCCACCGTGCCCCCAATAATAATAATAATAATAAAATTCTATATAATATTCTAATAATATTATAATTATAATAATAATAAAATTCTGTTTAAATATGTTATTTTATGGCTGTCAAAGTTAAAGCGTTATTAATGCATTAACACAAATTGACTTGAACGGCAATAATGTTATTGATTGAGTAACGCTTGATTAACGCAGTGTGCATTACTATGTGAGTGATCTGCTCCTTCACTCGGCGCTATGTTGGAAAATGAACAAAACCCGAAGAACAAAAAAGAACAAATGAATAGGGAAATTTCAGTGAATCCACTCAGACTTCCTAAATTTTTACACACACCTAGAAATGTATTTAATTATAACATTGTTACAATTAGTTGTATTTAGAGTAATACTTTAGAGAAAAGAATTCATTTACTGTCCATTGAAAATGCGATTAAATATGGGATAACTCATGGCAATCGTGCGATTAATCGCGATTAAATATTTGAATCTATTGACAGCCCTTGTTTATTTACATCACCATTAACATGAACAACATTACAAAGCATCCATTATAGTCATATTACTTGCAAACTTAATGTGGTTGAAACTGGTCATTGCTGCATACTTCTTGGTCAGCATTATAATCAACAGAGGACCAAGCATACAGCCCTGGGGGTCCCCTGTATTGCTGTACTGACAGAAGCCTCTCGGCCAAAAAGTGTAATATTCATTTGCAGGGGGTGGTTTTCAGGCCCAAAATACTCAGCTTCCATGGTGCTAAAATGATGTTGTAGATTGCCGAACTGAAGTCTGAGAGGCATTTAAACATAGGTGTCCTTACAATAGGCAAGGGCTCGATGGAGTGAGGTGGAGATGGCATACTCTGGGAACTCTGCCAAGAATGTTGTCTGGGCCAGAAAATTTGAATTCACATTTAGCTGTCCTCACATCAAGAGGGGTCGACTTCCTCACTTTCATGTGGTTCTGTACTTCAACCATAGAATCTGTTAAATGCATCTGGAAGGGAGCCATCACTGTCAAAGGCAGGTGATGTCCTGTAATTGGTGGTGACATAAAGGCTACACTACATTGATGTAAGAGACTAATAAATGAATGCTCAACATGATAACTTCAAGTACACACACTGCATTTCACAGCTCAGGAACTGGTTGTGGATAGCTGTGGTGCATTCCTTGCCTCTCTGACAACCTGGGACAGTTTGGCCCTTACTGTTTTTAACTGGAAGTATCAGTCATCAACAGTGTGTGCATCTCTGCTGTGCTCAATGGTTCGTACATAACTTACATTATTTTATTACATTAGTTGTATTTATTATCTCATTCTGAATGATGTTTTATTTTGGAAAATACCAGATTTTCTTCACCACATCTGTCGCTGACATCCGCTAACTTCTTAAAGGTTCTGCTCTGGCTGCTAACACATAATACATTACCGCTAAATTGAAACCCCCAAGCAAGCAACGTGAACAAAAAACAAATGTCTTTCGAAAGCCAGCGAGGAGACAGAAAAAGAGAGCTGCGACTGCAAAGAAAGAGAAAGCTGTGTTTAACAGACAATTATAGGCGTCTCTATTTGAAATATGGATTTATTGCGACAGGTCGTTCCCACGCACCAAACCGGGTTTGCATAATACGACGACCGGCTCTCTAATGACGCAACGAAGCTTTCAAAACTGCTTCACCGCTTGGAGACCAAACATTCTGCATTAATATACCAGTTTTTATGCTGGTCGTATCATTTCATTTTGTTGTATTTATCCATACACCTTAAAGGCTGCTCCAGGATAACCTTGTCTGACATTAAACCAGTCCGTTGTACCAGTCCTGGGTTAAGTGATCCTTGGTTGCTGTCTTCCTGAACATGTGCCAGTTAGTGTACTCAAGAGCTGAGATGGCTCCTGCTACTCTGGGTTTTGACCAGATTTGAAGGTCTGACATGCAGTTTTGACAGACTTCTCCTGTTATGCATACAAACCTTTGTGTATTTGTGATATTTCAGGCAGATGGAGCAAATCTATATTTGGAGAGACGGTGCTTGTAATGTAGATGCTGGAAATTCAATTTGTGCATTTTCAGTTGAGCACTAATACAAAGTTTTATAAAACATATTCCCTGTGTGAATTCTATGATATTTGTCATAGATTTAGGTAAACACAATAAACTTAGATAAACAATACGACACATTACACCATGCCACCACAAAATTCAAGCCAAAATTAAGTACTGTACATCTAATAATTCAATAACTTGAAGTTATCATGTCGTGCATTATTTTATCGGTCTCTTACGTCATTGCAGTGGTATTTTGACAACTCTTCCTTACGATGTTGCTTCAGTGAGGCCTGCAGGAATTTGTTTATGTACAGCTCTCTTAAAGTCCTGCCACAGTATTTCAGTCGAGCTTAAATGGTGTACCACGGTGTACAGAGGAGATCATTGCTCAACTAAATGACTTCAAGTTTACAGTACCCGTACCTGGGCTGCAAAAAAAAAACAACACATCGTAACCCTACTACTACTGGGGTTGACAAAAATCTGTGGTGTGTGTGTGCTGATATGTTTGTTGTTACTAAACATGATACTGTGAATTATGACCAACAATCTCTACTTTGGTTAAACACACAAACATTTTTTTAAGGTGATCACATTTGCTGATGATCAGTAAATCAGTGGTATATAATTATATTAGATTTGCTGTTAGTCTCTCAAATGCTATGGAAGCATTAAATGTATACCTAAGGAAGGTTCAGAGGCATTGCGATGCTCTGGGCACTGGAGAACTTTCAGTGTGCTATTTGGTTCAAACGCCATAATCTCTAATGGTATGGGGTACATACAGTATGGGCAGCTCGCATGTTTTGGAAGGCACTAGAATGGTGAAATGTATATAAGGTATGTAAAATGTATAAATCGGCGTATACTCTGCAATTTAAGGGAAAGCCTTGTGTGTTTCAGCAGGACAATGCGAATGTCAGATGCGAGAGCGGGTCTCGAACCCGGGTTGCTGCAGCGAGTGGCAGATACCATAGCAGCCACAGCGAGGCGTTTGAACCCACGCAAAGAGACACACTTGGGAGGAAAAATTTCATTGTCTTTATTAAAGAAATCAAGGAGGCAAAAACAAACTCGACAGATGTCAACAAACAGAGTCAATCAGTCCTTAAACAACAAAGACTCCTCCAAAAACTCGGGCATTGAAACAGTAAACAATAAAACAATAATGGCAACAACAATGACAGTCAATTATGAAAATCACAGGGAAAAGGCACTACAAGGAAAGACAATCAGGGAAGCTAGAAACAAAACAAAAAACAGCTAAACAAGAAAGGAGGTAGACTGGGGAATTCCAGTACATTTGCATTTACATTTGCAGCATTTGGCAGACGCTCTTATCCAGAGCGACTTACAATTGAGCAATTCAGGGTTAAGGGCCTTGCTCAAGGACCCACTAGTGACAGCTTAGTGGTGGTGGGGTTTGAACCCATGATCTTTCGGTCCAGAGTCCAACACCTTAACCACTGGGCTACCACCTCACCTCCCAGTAACAACTAAGGAAAGCGACTGGACAGACTAGAACAGGATTCAGCAACCTTTACTACTCACAGAGCCTTTTGGATGCATTTCCCTACAGTAAAGAAAACACTGGGAACCACAAAACCCTTTTTATACTTAAAATGAAATAACACTGCATATAACTTTTTTTTGCCTTTGCACTATGTATAAACTAAACTATCGTATTGCATTTATGAAATCAATGAATGACTGCAAAGAAAATTAAATTACATTCCTGCATGCAACAAAAATCATTTTGAACTCCAAAAAAAGGCGTTGCGTTGAAAGTTACTTTCATGTAATATACTCAATTACTATTTCAGTCCTTTTTGCGCAACTTAAATGATCCACCAGCAGGAAACTAAAAATGGCGTCCTCTCTCTTTGTGGCGTCGTCCTTTCACGGGCGCGTGCAGTCAGCTGTCAACCTGAATAATAAAAGCAACATTTCACTGAACAATGAAACAATATGAATATATGCAAAAAATATTTATCATACTTGGTTAATATGATTTCTGCTTTTGATCCACATCAGGGTCTGTACATCAGGGTTTTATGCCGGACGCTGGCGGGTCTCACACTTTGGCGCCAGTGATGCATGTTAAAAGCAACAATAAATTTAACAATGTCTTTATTTAATTTACCCTTTTATTTATTCATTTAAGATCACCATAATCGAATGAACTAAAATAAAATACAATTTAATTAAATACTAAATATTAATTATTTCATTCATTTTGAATATTATTTTAAAAGCCACCAGAAGCTGCATCAGAGGGATGATAGAGCTGCATGCGGCACCGTCGCCACGGGTTGCCGACCCCTGCGCAAAAATACTAGAGAGAACGGATCTCAAAAAATACTAGAAAAGGAGAATGTTGCTAAACCAAGAAGGAAAACTAAGGGGGGCTCGAGAACAGGGAGCACAGGGAAAGAGCAATAGAAAATAAAACATGAGAACAGAACATAATAAAAAAAAAAATAAAGGGGTAGGCACACATGCAGAACAGAACTCAAGAATACAGCTTTGGAATTAAACACAAAACTAGGACTAACAGGAATGTAGAGACCTGTTAGTCTCTGCAAAGGGCACACAAATAAAGAACAGCAAAACAGTAATATGAACAACAACAAAACTGGGGCAATGAGAGGCAGAGGGATACGACAACACAAGGATAAACGGGGCAGGCAGGACTTGGGAAAACAGGAAGCTCGAGAAAGCAGCAAAGGGAAAACAAACTTATAGAGACTAGCGCAGGCTTTGAACTCAAAAAATATGAACAGCAAGACAAACTGAAAAATAAACAATGGACAAGGACAAAAGCAAAAAGGGGAATTTCAGTGACAAACCAAAGAAATGAGGTGCAGGTGGAGCAAATTATGGGATATGACAGGGTTCGGCAACCTTTTACCACAGTAAAGAAAACACTGGGAAGCACAAAATCTTTTTGACAATTAAAACGAAATAACACTGCATATGTTTTTTGTCTTTATTAAATGTATAAACTAAACTATATGTATATAAACTAAACTATGTATTTAATTTATGAAATCAGTGAATGACTGCAGAGAAATGACATTCCTGCATGCAACAAAAACATTTTGAACAAAAAACTTTCAAGTCGGAGAAAAACGTCGGGTTGAATACAAGTAAAATATTCAATGTCTGTTTGAGTCCTTCTTGTATTTATGAAAAAAATGCTGAAATGAAATGAACTAAACTAATTAACTAAATTAACTAACGAATTAACTAAAAATGGCATCCTCTCTCTGTGTTGCGTCATCATTTTACTGGCGTGTGCAATCAGCTGTCAACCTCAATAATAAAAACATTTCATAAATTAAATAACAAAAAAATGTACAACTTTATCGTTTTTCTCCGGGTTCTCCGGTTTTAATTTACCCTTTTATTTATTCATTTAAGATCACCATAGACACAGATTCCCCGTGACCCGAGGGAATGATAAAGCGCTAGAAGATGAATGAATGAAAAAGAGATCCATGCCTCTTCATGAATGAATTAAATTTATCATACTTGGTTAATGTGATTTCTGCTCCTGAACCTCAGCACATAGCGTCCGTCCATCAGGGATGTATGCTGGGCGCTGGCAGGTGTAGCACTTTGATGGTTGTGAATCATATTAAAAGAGACATAATTTTAACGTTTCATTTAGATGTTACAAGGTCACAAATTACATTTAAAAAAAACTAACGAACACAGTGGTGACATCTGGTGGTCAAAAGCCACCAGAGATGCAAAATGTCCAGACTCGGACAGAGAAATCATATACTGCTGCTATTATAACTCACAACCCAGTCTCTTTAAGTTTTCATTTTATTCAAATCTAAAAACATACCAACATTTTCAGTACCGGCTTCACTGAACTATAAATCACATAATTATTTTATGCCGAGACAATTTGCAAGATAGAATTATTTGCTTAAAATCTCTTCTTAAATCATTATTCAGTTAAATTTTAAATCCTGAAGATAGAAGTCTTCTCCCTGAAAAACAGCATGACTATAGTGTTGCAAAGTAGGAATCATTGTTGTGATGTACAGTAACATGAAAATATCTAAAAATGTTTGAGACAAAACTGCTTGTGACACCACTAAATTTTACAATTATCATACTGTTACAAGGGACACGGTGGCGTAGTGGTTAGCACGTTCAGCCTCACACCGCCAGGATCCGGGTTCGATTCCCGTCTCGGTCATGTGTGTGTGGAGTTTGCATGTTCTCCCCGTGCCTCAGGGGGTTTTTCTCCGGGTTCTCCGGTTTCCTCCCGGTCCAAAAAAAAAAACATGCACGGTAGGTTGATTGGCACCTTGGAAAATTGTCCCTAGTGTATGAATGTGTGAGTGTGTGTGTGTGTGTGTGTCCTGCGATGGGTTGGCATTCTATCCAGGGTGTATCCTGCCTTAATGCCCATAGACGCCTGAGATAGGCACAGGCTCCCCGTGACCCGAAAGATCGGATAAAGCGGTAGAAAATGAATGAATGAATCATACTGTTACAAAAAAAATTAATAAATCCACTGCATTTGGCACTGAAAGAAACTTAGTATCGTAACATACATATAAAACTGAGCAGTTGAGTGCTATTTCTCATATTAGTGGTGATGGATTGTCACACAAGGGCTCGACTTCATTGATTGACCCATGAAAGGCCTGTTCCAAATGGAACCCATCTAGGAAAACCTCTGTAAGACCTGGTCTAGGGCGACACGATTAATCGGGAAAGGAAATCACTATCTCGATCCATACATGTATACAATCTCATTTCTAAATTACACCGTAATCGACGCCGTAACCTACGCTGTAACCTGACGCACACTTCTCCAAAAAAGTAACTACGCGTCACGTCAATGCAGGGTACGAGGCGTATACCTCTGTACCGCCAAGTCCATAGTGAAAAAAACAAAGCATGGACATGGACCAAGCAGCCGAAAGGATCATGGAAGAAGGGGAAGAAGGGAGAAAATATAAATACCTCTATGATTTTTCATCGCAATTTTACCAAGACTACCAGATGGCAGCGAATTCCTGTCATGGCAAGAATTCTCCATTGTTGTTACAGCACAAAACCCAAAACAGCAACGAAGAAACTCAAACAGGAGAATTGTGTGAGAGAATCGTGATCTCAATTCCCATGGAGAAAAATCATGATTCACATTTTAGCAAGGATCGTGCAGCCCTACCCTGGATAGTGTACAGTGTACGTATAGTATACTTTGTGGAGAGAATCAATTTAGGGCTGAAATGTGTATTTGAGTAGCTCAAGTAATTTACATTTTTTTTTTTTTTTTGAATCATCAAGACATATTATTTACCTCAGTATTGTGTTACCCCACAGACCATTATTACTCCATTATCACCAACCACTAAACTCTGGAGAGCTCTGTACAGGAAAACACAGAAGACGCTGCAGAATAAAAAATGAGTAATGCGCAGAGTAATGCGCAGAGAACAGCTAGGGGGAAAGGAGATTATTGAATCTAAAGAACATGACGGACAGTTTCCTATATTAGATATAGCCTATATCATTTCAAACTAAAAAAATAAAGAAAAACACCACACAGTGCATTTGCCATTTTAAGAGTAATTTGAATTTCAGTTTTATTTTTGATTTTTATCACTCCTGAGCATGAAAATAACATTCATACTTCACATGTAATGAACTTATTTTAAAAAAAAGACTTTAAAAGGCCTTATTCAGTAAGTTGTTGCATTAACATGTCCCTGTCTAGCTCTCTGTGGAGGTACAGTAAAAAATGCCACTGTGGGCAGAGTGCTGTCACCATCGCCCCACCTAAATTCCAACAGCACTATTGACCTCAGCTGCTCCTGGTCCCTTGAGGCTGCAAATGGCCAGCGATTGCATCTACATCTGGAGAGGATGGTCCTGGGACAAACAGACCGGTGAGTGTGTGTGTGTGTGTGTGGGTCCACGTTCCTGTTAACAGGTGACCATTGCATGAAGAAAGTATTTTCTCTCTTGTACTTATTTCAGAACAAGTGCTTTGAGTCTCTATGAATAAATTAACACTGGTTTGCAAGGTTACAACCCTAAGCTACAACATCTTTCAAACTCTGTTGGGGGGCCTACTATTGTTGCCGGTATGAGTGTTGTTCTATTGTTCTATCAAGTATGAGTGTTGAGACTTGTTCCATTGATCTTTCAATTAAAAAACATAATTCCACACCAAGGTGAATGTCGATATTTTTCAAGGTATCATATCGAATTTAGAAATTTCAGTATTGTGACAACACTACTAGGACTAGACAAAAGATGAATAAATGATTACGACGTCAATCATCAGCCAAGAGTGAGAGATGATGTGTCCCATGCATACATGGGGTGTGAAAGGGCAAGCAATCCTCAAGAACAACCATGGATGGCAAATGTGTTAGACAAAGTGCAATGGAAGGATGTATTAATTAAGATGTGCATTGATTCAAGTGCAAAGATCTAGTGATCGATGATAAACACCATAAATTTTGTGGGGGGAATGAGGTTGAAGGGGGGAGCGAGCCTGAGGGGAAGCAACATTCTGTCAATGGAGCAATGAGACATGTTACATCATCAACCAAACATGCAGTGAAATGTAATGACGCACTTGGTGAGGGCAGGATCTGCACTGGTGCCCTCTGTGTTGTACTCAGCAGGACAAGGATACAGATCTATACTGTAGCTTCTTCAGGGCAAGAAGTTAGAGCAACCTCCTCACACTGCACATGGGGAAAGAGTGAGATGAGTGAGATTCCCAGCAAGGCAGAGTGATGTCTTATGCTAGGGAGAGAAAGTGGGAGCTGGTTACACCCGAGTCAGTGAGACCCACCCCTTCCACTGTTGATCCAAATCTCCCAATGAAGACTCCTTGTATGGAAAAGAAAAAAAATACAGTCTCTCCCCACCCTACAAACAGATACTTTTTGTTTCTTGGAATTTTACTTTGTGGACCGCTTTGTTCGGATTAAAAAAAAAATGTGTCTCTAGCTCAGGGGTGGGCAAACTACGGCCCGGGGGCCACATCCGGCCCCTTGGTCATTTTAGTCCGGCCCGCTGAACGTCTTCGGCTCCTTTGCCGCACCAGAAGAAAGTATAAACGCACAGCAGTGCTGACATTGTTGGAGTATGCTCAGTGAGAAAAATTTATTTATTTCCTTTTTCTTAAATAGCATATCCATATTCTTTTGGTAGCATAATGAACATGATATCATTTACTGCTCTTTACAAGTGAAAAAAATTTAATATTGAATATAAGTTATGTTCAACGTTATTGTTGGTTCGGCCCACGAACACACCTCAGGTTTCTCATGTGGCCCTTTGGAAAATATAATTGCCCACCCCTGATCTAGCTAGTCACGGAGTAGCAGAGCTTAGCGAACGAGTTCTCTTGACCTCTGTCTTAGTCTTTGTCCTTCTACCGTGTAGTGAACATTGGCAGGTGTTTTTTTAAACATTGTTTATTAAATATGGTTTGGGGAAAAGCGAAGTGAAGGTAATGACATTGCTAAAAAGCATTGCATTCAGTTCAGCATTCAGAAACGCAGTAAACTCCGATTTTTATAGCTTATATCTTACGAGCACAGTTAGGACACATGCGTAGTCAATAGCGAACTCAAACAACTTTTGAACGAACTATTGGAACATAACTCGTTTTTTAGGGTGTGGGCCGTCTGTATTATTTTGGTCTCACATTATATGTTTTTCCTTCTTTTTGCTTCAGACTTGTTTTGTGGAGTGGTCTGGATGCTGGCTCTGTAGTTCTGTTTGATTCTGGTCGGGGGGTTCCTATCCCATTTGAGGGAGTCATCAGTGAGGGTCCAGCAGTCCGAATCCAGTTCATAACAGACAGGCCAAACAACCAGAACACTGGTTTCAATATTCGTTATGAGTGTGAGTACTCCTTGACATTCATTAAAATGTAAATTACTTTTCTGTCTTGGTCGACTAGTTCTACAAACATAACTATTGTTTAAAAAGTTAGTTACACAAAAATTGCAAAATTACACGTTACCATTTCAACATGGCATGGACACAATCCTGACCTTTGTAATTTAATCCGAGCAGCATTTGAGAAGGGTCACTGCTATGAGCCATATATCCAGAATGGTAACTTCAGCACCACAGACTCAACCTATGGTGTGGGAGCCATAATTCAGTTCTCCTGTGAACCTGGCCATTCTCTGGAGCAAGGCCCTCCTGTCATTGAGTGCATCAACACACGAGACCCCTACTGGAATGACACTGAGCCTCTGTGTAAAGGTATACAAAAATAACTACATTTTATTTTGCTACTAGATTCTTTGGCTTCCTCTGTCCCTTAGTAACTTTGATGATTTTTTTCCTAGATAAAAGTGCACATGTTTGCTACTTGATAATGATTTATTTTATTTTGCTAATTTTGATATTAAATACACTACAACATACAATACAGTATATATATATATATATATATATATATATATATATATATATATATATATATATATATATATATATATATATCTTCTACCGCAGAAATCACATTAACCAAGTATGATAAATTCATTCATTCATTCATTCATCTTCTACCGCTTTATCCGATCTTCCCTCGGGTCACGGGGAGCCTGTGCCTATCTCAGGCATCTATGGGCATTAAGGCAGGATACACTCTGGATGGAATGCCAACCCATCGCAGGGCACACACACATCACACACATTCACACACACACACATTCATACACTAGGGACAATTTTTTCCAAGGTGCCAATCAACCTACCGGGCATGTTTTTGGACCGGGAGGAAACCGGAGAACCCGGAAGAAAAAACCCCCCCTGAGACTCGTGGAAATATGTGTGTGTGGCAAACTCCACACACACATGGCCGAGACGGGAATCGAACCCGGATTGTGGCGGGTGTGAGGCGAACGTGCTAACCACTAAGCCACCGTGCCCCTTTATTATATATATATATATATATAAGGGGATATATATATACGGTGGCTATATATATATATATATATATATATATATATATATATATATATATATATATATATATATATATATATATATATATATATATATATATATATATTTTTTTTTTTTTTAACATTAGGCACTTGTGTTTCCAGTCTAGATCAGGGGTGTCAAACCCCGTTTCTGGAGGGCCACAGCCCCGAGGTGTGGTTCCAACATACATACTATGTAGTTTCCAAATGTCTTAATGACTTGATTAGATGGATCAGGTGTTTTTTTTTTTAAAGATGATTGAAGCTAAACTCTGCATGTCATCTGCCCTTCTGAAACTGAAAAAGTTGGACACCCCTGGTCTACACGATGATCTCAGACACCATTATAAACATGGCAGCATGAAGATACTCTACATGTAGAGGAGTTCAACTGGAAACTAAAGAGTTATTAATTGTTGTTTGTTATATATTGCAGCTTTGTGTGGAGGAGATCTAACTGGACCCAGTGGCTTAATTTTGTCCCCGAACTGGCCTGACTGGTATGGTGAAGGTGAAGACTGCAGCTGGAGGATTCATGTCGGTGAGGAAAAGCGTATCCTGCTGGATGTGCAGCTGTGGGTTCATTTTCTTGTTAGCATTATTATACATACATGTTTAGGGGAAAATGCTTTGCAGTTTCTTTGATAGTTCATAACCTTCTAAATAGGCATTACCTTTCTTTTAAGAAAATAATTTTATTTTGTAGTGTATATACAGTGCATCTGGAAAGTAGGCATAGTGCTTCACGTTTTTTCACATTTTGTTATTTTATAGCCTTAATCTACAGCCTTATTACAAACTTGTTCTACAAACAGAATGAAAGAAGTTTTCAAATGTATTAAAAGTAAAAAAAAGCAAAATAAAAAAGCACATGTACTTAAGTATACACATTTAGTAACTGGGGGGTAGCATAGTGGGTTAGACTGACACGGGGCTACTAATTGGAAGGTTAAGGCCATGGTATCGCCAAGCTGTGCTCCAGGGGTACGTATGGCTGACCCTGCGCTCTGACCCCAGCTTCCAAAAAACACAAGCTAGGATAAGCGAAGAAAGAATTTCACTGTCTTCTAATGTATATGTGACAAATAAAAGCTATTTTATTCTATTCCATTCTATTCTTCAGCTGCATCCTGTTTCCACATGCTGGTAAGCATTGAGATGTTTCTACAACTTAATTGGAGTCCAAATGTGGTAAATTCAGTTGATTGGACATGGTTTGGAGAGGCACACACCTGTCTGTATAAGGTCAGATCAAGGCACGGATCTTTGGTAGGAACTTTACTTTGGAAAAGGAACTTTTCCTTTGGACTTGTCTTTGGAAGACAAATCAGGATCAGGGTAAAGATGAATGCAGCATAGAAATATGTATTTCTATGAAACATTCTTGATGAAAGCATGCTTGAAAATGACCTATAACTCAGACGGGGTCCAGAGTATAGGTGTGTGAAGCTTCATAGTAAAAAACTCAAGGCTGAAATTGGTGTCAGAGGAGCTTAAAAAAAATACGGAGCAAAGGCTGTGAATATTTATACTATGTACTATGCTTTCTTCCATTCTTCCAGTACATAACAAAATCTGGAAAAATTTAACACTGTGAATACTTTCTGGATGCAAAAAGACCCAATCCTGGCAAAACATAGTAGCTGTATCTACCTTAGAAACTTTTTCTATTTTACAGACTGTTGCCATTAGTATGCTTTTTAAATATATCTCTTTGTCTACTGTTCTCTCTCACCAGTCTTAACCTTAGTGACAGTGACATGCTGACAGTTCTGGATGGTGATGAGGTCACCACACAAATCTTGGGCCAATATGGGGGGGGAGAAAGTCCGTTCAAGCTGACCTCCTCTACTCCTGACCTTACCATCACCTTTCATTCTGATCCAGCAGGGCTGGTGTTTGGCAAGGGGAAGGGTTTCATCATCAACTATATAGGTAAGAGGACAAATGTTTTAAAACCACATCCTTGGGCCTGTAGTATTCTTGTCGCCTCTTTTCAGGAATGAGCAGTATTTATGATACATGTACAGTGATGGGGTTGGGGGGATTTTGATCCCCTTCTGATTCCTCACATTCTCATCATAACTGAAACTCCATGGGGTGAGATCTTGCCTAGTGGCTCAGACCAAGGGAGACTGACAGATATTTTGTGTTTATGCCATTTGTGAATAATTGCACCAACTATCACCTTATATTTAGAGCATTTGGCAGACACCCTTATCCAGAGTGACTTGCAACTAAGCAGTTAAGGGTTAAGACCCTTTGCTCAAGGGCCTGCAAGGTCAGCTTGGTGATATTTGAACAAGTGACCATCTGATCCAGAGCCTAATGCAGGGCTGTCAAACTATTTTCTAAAAAAATATTTTCTAAAGTGGAACCTGGCCATGTTTGCCCATTTTGGGACCATTTAATTCTTCCGCTTTGAAAAGTTACTGTTAAGGCATGTCTGAATGCTGACATCTGAGTGCTCATTGGCTGCACATGTGTTAATAATGGATTCGGATTATTCATGAGCAATGTAGCATTATACATGCATAAGAACTTATAATAATTTAATATCTAATGTAATAAATATCCCCGTGAATTCCATGAGCTATCCCCCTATTTATACGGGAAAATAGCACTCAATGTTGTTGTTGTTTAGAGTCATGGCTTGTGTTTGTGCTATGATTCACTGCAACAACAGTGCGTGCTGCTGGTTTGCGGTGTTTTACAAAAACACACAGAAAATATGTTTTTCCGTACAAAAAAAAAACATTTTTACCGGACAGTTGCCAGTTCCTGACGTCTCTACCGTCTGCACAAAAAACACTACCAGTGTGACTTCTATCACCGCTTCATGTTTGCTTTCTAGCGTATGCAAGTGAGGGTCCAAAGGTTCAAACAGATAAGGCAGTGGACCTGCACTGTCATCATTCTGATCAAAGTGTGTGGATTGTGGTAGGGAGAAGTTCCTCCACCTCCACAGAACACTCATAACCACTGTAGCTGCTGCTCTCTGCTTCCATCTTGCCAAACCAATTGCTATGAATACAGGTGCCTTTATTTTTCTTATGATTGGCTTGTTTGTCATTTAGTCAGTGTATCTCATGCAAAGTAGCCATTCTCTACCAAACACAAAATAACTCAATTAGATTTCAATTATGACATTACAAATTAGTAAACATTAAACTGCTGGTTACTGTAAAACTAACCTTCATCTGGGAGATAACAGGTATTATCTATACGATATTAATTATTACAATTAAGGTATATGGTATTTTATTTTAAAATGCATTTTTATATACTGTATATTTGCCCAACCCTGCCTTTTTTAGAAACTAATTAATTAAACATTTTGTAAGGCTATATTTCCTTTTTCTTCTTCTTCTTCTGGCTGCTCCTGATCATCTGTCGCCATACCACACTGTCCACAACATCAGCCTCTTTCAAATAAAGCAGCTGCATATCTTCATATCTTCCCTCACTGTATCCATAAACGTCCTTTTTTGGGCTTCCTCTTTTTCTTTTTTCCTTCTCTTCATTTAGAGAGTCTATAAAGTACTAGCCAGTGTCAGAAAGCTTGGTCTCAGGCGCAGGTCAGGGGTCTTGCAACAAGGATATCTGACCCAAAACACAATCAGGAAGAGACTATTCTAAACTGTGACCTCAATCCAAATTAAGTATACTCTAGCAACAGGCTTGACAACCATATATATATATAGCCTGTAGGGGTACATCATATTTTTTCTGTTTATATATATATATAGCATGGTTGAAAAACAATATATTGGTTATTATATATATATATATATATAATATATGACCAAAGGGTATATATATATATATATATATATGTTAGGACTGTCAAGCTATTCAAATATATAATTGCACATTCATCACACTGTTTCAGTGTACAATAAATAAATACTAAATAAATGTTTCTAATACAGATAATATAACATTTCTCTCAAAATCTCTCCCTTTACTACAATAATAGATTAGTTAATATTTATTTTACTCTGGAAATTATTTTTTTTTATATTAATTCATTTCTTGTAAGTTTCAATGTTACTTTTGTAGTGGTTGTTTTAATTGTAAAATAAGTTGCGTGGCTCCTTTGTGATCACGGGGAATATGCTTTTTTGCCGTACTAGAATGAAGTATAATTGCACATCCACTACAGTGGGTGGCAGTGGCGTTTAGAAAAATATAAACTTTCCTTAGAATGTCGACTTAAAAGTGGACAAATGAAAGTAATCAAATGTAATCAGTTCTTTACTTTTGAATGATTAATTATATTTAATTATAAGTTATATTTCACACAGAAAATAAAGTTTTTGATTAATTACCTGAAGCTCTTATGTTAAGTATATAAGATGAACCATCCTGCAAATACTATCAATGTAAAATTGCTGATCATTAGATAAGTAAAAATGATTAAATCTTTAATTTTACTCAAGAACATGAATAATTCGTACTTCCTCAAGATAATTTTGCATCTTGCAGGGTCAGAGTAAATTTACAACAAATTGTTCAACCATAATAGGTTTAATTAAATCATGATTAATATGATTTCATAACCATGACACAAGCTTCCTAACTTTCCAGTCATTTGAGAATAAATATTGAAATTACAATTTAGCATAATTTAAGAATGAAATTGTGTCAAATAAATGTAGAGAATGAAGAGAAAAAAATGAATAGATTTTTATATCACTTTTTTAGATTTGTCTAAAGGGTTTAATTTTTTTGGAATATCAACATGTTTAAAGTTTTATTGTGAAAGTAATATTATTAATAATAGGCAACCAATTATTCTTTATATCTCATAGAGGTATCTCATAATGATTCATGCCCTGACCTGCCTGAGATTCAGAATGGATGGAAGACCACATCACACACTGCATTGTTGCGAGGGACACGTATTACTTATCAGTGTGACCCAGGCTATGACCTGGTGGGAAGAGAGACCCTCGTTTGTCAGCTGGACCTGACCTGGAGCACCCAGGCCCCCTTCTGTGAAAAAAGTAAGCCTAAAAGCAGTTATTCCAGTTTATTAATAGGGATCATGTCTCATCATTTTTTCAGTGAGCCAAAAATAACTAAACCGTCGGCTGCTGGATTATTTCCTGACCAGCTGTGCTGTTTTGTTGTTATTTCAGGCATTAAAAGTAAAACACAACTAGTTTCATTATATTGCAGAAATGCAAACAGTAGGAAAATGTATGTGTTCCAGTTTTTAAATGATGTGATCCTGTTATCTGTTATGCATAAGGCAAATTATAATATAGAACGTTTTTTTACGCAGTTAGATAAATGTATGATGATGAAATTGTAAAGTGATGAGTAAAGTGATGAGTAAAGTGGTAAATAAAAGTTGAATGTAGAAACAGCATACATTCTTGCTGTATTTCTATAAATTGCTTGTTAACATTGGTGGATGAAGTACATAAATTAATGTGCATCGTACACTCACATGACACATCTCATTAGATGAAATACACAAACAGTACAAAAGTGTTTGCTTTCAAATGTATCTAAAGCACTATAATGCCCTACTGTTATTTTATTACCATTTTTAGACTTTTTTTTAATGAACTTGGTGTTTAATCAATTTTTGATGAAAAAACTCTAATGGGTACGCTTAGAACACAAATATATCAATATAATGATATAAATTAAACACCAATTGATATCTATTAAAATGATCATTATCTATTAAAATGATCCCAAAACCATAATTTCAAATACTTTGTGCAAAACTAAACATTGTGCAGTGTAGGCCACGGGTGTTGTGTACTATACTCTGATTGGTAAATTGCTGTGTGCTTGACCAGTTCCTTTTTTATACACTTAAAAGTGAAAATGAACGACAGAATGTATGTTTCAAAATGTCTTGCGTAAAAAGAAATATATTTGCAAGCAAGGAGAAAATTGTGTCTGTCTTTTATCTGCTAGTTATGTACTGCACAGATCCAGGCCACGTTGAGCACTCTGCACGGACACTCTCTGATCCCAAACTGCTGGTGGGAACTACTATTCAATACACTTGCAATCTAGGCTACATTCTGCAGGGTGGTGCCACTTTAACTTGCTATGGTCGTGAACCTGGAACTCCAGTATGGACATCTCACTTGCCACGTTGTATCTGTAAATATCAATAATAAGTATTAATAATAATAAATATCAATAATGAATCATAATTTGAAGTAAAAACTAACTTATAAAGTTATGATGTACACCGTTCCTTTAAGCATCTTTTACATCTTTTTCATTCCCTCTACCCCAGTGGAAGCATCAGTGTCTTGTGAGAATCCTGGCCTTCCTGACAATGGCTATCAGGTTTTATCTAAGCGGTTTTATCTGCCTGGCGAGTCCCTGAATTTCATGTGCTATCAGGGTTATGAACTCATTGGCGAAATTACAGTCAAATGCATACTGGGTAATCCCTCATTTTGGAGTGGACCATTACCCATGTGTAGAGGTAAAACTGCTCCTATATAATAAAGATGTTTATGTAACTCTATGTGAAAATATGTTTTTAAAAAATTATTAATTTCATTATTATTATTATAATTATTAATAATAATAATAATAATAATAATAATAATTATTATTATTATTATTATTATTATTATTATTATTATTATTATTATTATTATTATTATTACAAATATTTTCTCTTTTGCAAATTTAGCTAACCATGAATGCTCTGGCAACCATGCTTTAGAAGGTAGGCCATGTTACTGTGTTCTTCCAACCTATAACTTTTCTTCTACTCTATGTACAAATACATTATTTATGTCATTATTGAGCAGCATTGGCTTATTCTTCTGTTTGTCTGTGTTCCACATCTCCAGTAGCAGAAGCTACAGTTGAATCATCACTGGATGGAGGAAGCATGGCTCTGACTATATTCATATTAGTTCTGTTGCTGTCTCTCTTTCTTGGAGGCACCTATATCTATGTCAGAAGGTTAGAATATTTCTTTACAAGCTTGCCTGTCTTACTGTACATTCAACTGAAGAACTAAATGGTGTAGTTTGTTGAGACTCTCCCAGACTTAATAAAAATCTCCCTTCCTCCAAATATTCCTCCAGATCTAGTCATTCTAGACCTCATTTTCCTCTCTATCCTTCCATGCATCTCCTTTTTCGGTGTCCTTACTGAATTAAGAATACCAGAGGGAAAGTACAAGAAATAACAATCTGACACAGATCTTTTATCTCACCACATCCTTTTACTGAATGTAACATGTGCTTAGATTGCCATTTTCAAGGAAACATTCAAGGCTTCTCTGTAACTTCTTAACCCACTTGATCCCTTGGCTACATCCTGTCTAACTGCAATATATATATATTTTTTATGAAAGGCATAGATGAAATATGTGACATGGAATGTGAAATTAATGAAAATGTAAAAACATTCAACTGTCCTTTTGGACTCCTTTTGTTAAGCTGCCGTGCTCGTGCACGTTTCTTCCACTTTGTCTTTGACTGGAATACTGTCTGTGATTGGATTATTGTAACTTGCAGATTATTTTCTGTGCACCATTTGACCTCTGCAACGGATCCAGAATTCAGTACTCAATCCTCCATTCACACATACTGATTCCCTGCCCAAAACTGAATTAATACAGTGTATTGTTGCTTAAACATCCAGTAAAACAGACCAGCATCTACCTACCCCAAGCACTTATCAAACTCTTCACAGCAGCACAGACTGTCCAATGCTCTAGCACTGCTCATTTGGCCACATTATCTCTCAGGGCAAAAACAAGAGAAAAAGAACAGATGATAACTTGAAAAGTAAAAGGTTTCAGGTTTGAATGCACATTATTGCACATTAACTTCCTGCTCTCTTTTTCCAGGTGTCATTCAAACCTGCGCTTGCCTCTCATGTACCCTCACCCATACAGACAGATTACTTTGGAGGCAGAGTTTGACAATCCTTTATATGAGACCGGAGGTGTAAGTATAAAATACACGTATGCGAGACAGTGTAAGATTCGTTTGCAATAATATTGTATGCGTTAACGTTCGTGCTGTTGGTTGGATTTGTCATATTTTTCAGGACACAAGAGAATATGAAGTGTCAATATGAACTTGCTGCTATGGATCAATTTACAAATGCAGAGAAAGTGATGTAAATATCCGCTGACAATTCCACTGCTACCCCAACCACCCAAATCTCCAACTCTGCAGGCTGCATTGCAGATAAATCAGGTTAGACAGAAAAAGAGAGAGAGAGAGAGAGAGATTTGTGAAGGGAGGTAAACATAAGGAAGGGTGGTTATGCTGGAGAGAAGTGAATAATTGAAAGTTACTGTGGTTTTACTATTGAATTTGAACATTATGCACTGACAGCAGGAGCTGTGTTGTTTAAATGTGTGAGTGAGTGTGTGTGAGTGTGTGTGTGTGTGTGTGTGTGCCCTGACTATCCTGTCTGTCATTTTAAGGCTTTGTACCTAAAAAAGTTTGTAGTGGAGTTTTGAAAGTAGTATTTTTCCCATGCAATGTGATGTCACACTAAAACAGAGGACATTTATTTTCATGTATATAAATATATATGATTAACGTACATTTGAACAGAATAGTGGAAAAATCATAGAAATAAAACATTGGTAGCTTCTATAACTTTCATAATAAAATTGTGTTCTTGTGAATAATTTGTCGCAATCGTACATTTCTCTGTCACGTCTTTTGTTTCCTGTTGCTGAAAATGGACTGCATGTTGAGACACGCAATGAAAAGTGTCTCCAGCTTTTAACCCGCCTACTTCCTGTTTGTATTTAATCTGTGCTGGTATTTTTCACATTTCCTTCTTTGCTTAAAAATAGTTTGAAGGATTACTACGAGATTACTATGAAGACGAGGAATAAAATTGCAGTTGTTAGAACATAATGGCAGATTTCTCACTAGAGTAAGTTGCTAAAATTTCTTTGCCATTAACAAACAGCTTCTGTGACTAGAGCTGCCATAACAATATATATATAGTTATAGTTATAGTTATACATATATATAGTTTTATGCCTTGCCTTTAGCGAGTCGAGCCAATAGAGGCCATTTTATTTCAGTGTATGTTGGTAGGTTTTACACAATGTTTGATGTTCACTATGAAAATTTTGTGCTGCAACCATAAATAAACCTACACTGCAACAATGATTCTTTTATATATATATATATATATATATATATATATATATATATATATATATGTATATGATATATATATGATATATATATATATATATATATATATATATATATATATATATATATATATATATATATATATATATATATATATATATATATATATTAAGAGCTATATATATTAAGATTTAAAACTTCTCATGCCTGCGTGTTAAGAGAGGAACCCGTTACAGGAAGTGCTTTAACTGACATGTTACGAAAAAATACGCTCACATCCTCCTTATTAGAAATTTCAAACCAGGTCTTTGTTTTTTCAAAAAACAATTTGCAAACAACACATATGATGTTACTAGATGCACCTGCAAATATCAGGGTCTTTACTATTCTGGACTTAGTTAACCGATTGTAATATAATATAGGAACTTGAGTGAATCTTGTTTACTCATATGCAAATCTACTCACACTGATATTCTGAATACAGAGACCATCTAACAGTGTGATGCGGATCTCTATTCGACGAGGATTCATACTACTGTTGTGTCTGTTTGGATTGTATTGTGCTGTAAAAGCACTGTACCATATGCTCATGTGCCAGAGTGGAAATCCTCCAAGCCTGGCAGTTTCAGTTGTAGTTAAGGGCCACAACCAGACCTTATACCACTATACCCAAGACTCGCCGATGGTGTTTGTTGGTGGAGTTCCTCGATCAGGCACTACACTGATGCGTGCCATGCTCGATGCCCATCCGGATATCCGCTGTGGTGAGGAGACCCGGGTGATCCCACGGCTTTTGTCGTTGCGACATGGCTGGAGGAGGTCAGAAGAGGACCGCTGGGCCCTGGAAGAAGAGGAGATTACACAGGAGATGCTGGACTCGGCCACAGCTGCCTTCTTGCTTGAAGTCATTGCTCGTCATGGTGAGCCTGCGCCGCTGCTCTGCAATAAGGACCCATTTACACTGAAGAGCTCCATCTACCTCTCTAAATTGTTTCCCAAGTAAGAGGTTTCAAAGCAGGTTATAATGCCCCTGATATATCTTAGAAATAAAGATTAATTTTCTCTGATTGGAGCCTGTCAATCAATAATCCTGATTTAAGCATTCTTGTTATTTTCACTTGATTTTAGTCCTAACCCCTTGGGAATTCACACCATATACTGTTTGTTTTTTTTAATACTATGCTTTCAGCTCAAAGTTTCTTCTTATGGTACGGGACGGTCGGGCCTCAGTACACTCAATGATCTCGAGACAAGTTACAATAGCTGGTTTTGACCTTTCCAGCTACAGGGACTGCCTTAGCAAGTGGAGCCAAGCAATAGAGGCCATGTTATTTCAGTGTATGCTGGTAGGTTCTACACGATGTTTGACCGTTCACTATGAAAATTTAGTGCTGCAACCACGCACCACAATGATGTCAGTGCTGGAGTTCTTGAATGTACCATGGAATGAAGGTGTACTTCACCATGAGCAAGCAATTGGGCGGCCTGGAGGAGTTTCTTTATCACGGTACGTCTGTTTTTGTTTCGTTTTTATTTTAAAGGAATACTTGTAAAATGTAACTGTCAAAAGTTTGGAAACTTTGTTTTGAGTTTTTTATTGTTTTTGAGAAACATGCATGCTCCTTTTGTTGATGGGAAGGTTAACAGCAGCAAGATTTTGTTTGACCAAAGCAAAGAATATACAGTTTCTCCAAACATTCAAGTTGAACTACTTTGGCATTTCACTTGTAAATCTTACCAAAAATGTTACTATGTATACTATATGTATTATAGTAGCTATATTCTATTGGTTTCTTGAGATATACAGTATATAGCAGAGTACATGTATAAACCTGTGGAACATTCGAAACGTACAGTCTAATGTTTCTATACAGATGTAGGATACATGGACTTAAATATATTGTGTAACCTCATTCATGATACATCAAAGTAAAGCATAGGTATGAGGTGTGTAATGTTGAGTTATGGAATCTGTTGCTATCTGAAATTAGTGTCACCTAGATTGTAGAATTTGCTCACTGGACTAATCAACATTGATAAACTATCAATTATATCAATTATTGATAGTTATAATTGTAATCAATTATAAACTAGCAATTAATGAGGTCAGTCTTGTGCTTATTTTATCTCTGGTTGTAGATCTGCCGAATGCCTAAATGTAAATACAGGGGGATTCAATTATTCAGGCTCATCTTTATACTTCTCATTAAACTGGAAAATATCACATCTCTGGAAAAAAAAAACATCGTCATTGAAAATTCTTTTGCTGGACTATCAACTGATTTTCTAGTATTATGTAGATTTGAAATAAGTGAAAGAATTGTTCATTTTGATGTTAATTCTGTTTTTTAACTTTTAAAATTGCAAAATAAATCTATAGTTCTATATCTGTGAACTAAAAACACAAACATGTACGCAACTTATGTCAATTGAATATATTGCCATATATCAGATATGTGTGGAATCTTTTCTGCTTCAAAACAAACCTCTGCAAAATCTCTGCTGTTGTTTTATCCAATTGTGTTGCATACAAACATAAGCAATATGCATGTGCTTAAAAATATAACATATATTTGGAGTTTCCAAACTTTTGACAGACATTCTAACTGTATAATAAGCGAGCTTCTGATTTTGAGCAAATTGATGGTTGGTATAAGACACAGTATAAAAAGCGCATCTTTTAATTTGTCACCATTTCATTCTTGTATTTTTTTTTTTTTTTTTTTTTTTAGAATTGAGCGCTCCACAGACCAGGTCATTAAACCAGTTAATCTAGAGGCACTCACTCGCTGGGTAGGACACATTCCAGACGATGTTCTTAAAGATATGGACAGTATTGCTCCAATGCTTAGTAAGCTAGGCTATGACCCCAGTGCAAATCCCCCAGACTATGGCCAACCAGATCCTGAAGTGATACAAAATACAGAAAAGGTATAATTAAAATGCACGTTTCTCTATAGATCAAATCTACCATAGCTTGCAACTGACACAGTAGCTTCCTTTTAGAATATACCTACAATATATAACACTTTGGTTATAACTTAAAAATCACTTGTCTGATTTTACAGGTGCTCAAGGGAGATTTTAAAACTCCAGCAAGTTTGAAAAGGCCACCTGAAGAAAATATGCAATAAAAATCTCTGTATATGTCTTCTGTATGCCCCTTGCATTTTTAAAAGTGAGTCCACGTTAAAACATGTTCGAGCACAATGTTCAAGCACAATAACTAACAAAGAAATCGGTGGAATCGGTGTAGCTCAGTGGTCTAAGGCGCTGGGCTGCTGATCGAAGACCCGGGTTCGAGCCACCTTATGGCCAAGCTGCCACCCATGGATCCTTGAGCAAGACTCTTAACCCTCTGTGCTCTAGGGCTGCCGTATCATGGCTGACCCTGCACTCTGACCCCAGCTACCAACAACAATCTCGGATATACGAAGAAAGAATTTCACTGTGCTGTAATGTATATGTGACAAATAAAGACCATTCTTTTTCTTCATAAAAGCCGCGGTATAAACAAGCTGCCAGCCTTGGTGCAAACGGGGGTGCCGTATCATGCCTGACCCTGCGCTCTGGCCCTTTCTATGTAAAGAAAAAGAATGTCCCTCATGGGATCAATAAAGCTTAATCAGGGCATTTAGAAAACATTCATATCTCCTTCACTTTTTTGTTGCAACCTGATTGTTCATAACTTTCCTTTTAAATGTATTCGCAGAACACCATAATAACAAAGTGAAAATAAAATTCCAAAATGATTGTAAATGTAAAAAAACAACAAAAATATCATATTATTTAAGTATTCAGACCATTTATTCCATTAGCTGACAGCATTTGCAGCCTAAGCTTTTTGGTGGTAGACAACAACAAGCTTTATACACCTGGATTTTCTACCACTTTATTATGACGAATCCTTTCCCACTGGGTCAGGTTCCATGAGGACAGACAGAAAGGGGCCACTTTCAGGACTGTCCAGAGATGTTTAATAGAGCTCCTGTCAGGGCTCTGGCTGAGCCATTTACATAATTGTCCCTAAGGGTTAGTGAAGATATCTCTGCACTTTGCTCCATTCAGCTTTTCATTAAACCTGAAGAGTTTGCACGTCTCTCCAGCAGAAAAACAGGACATGACGCTGCAACTGTCATGCTTCAAGGTTGGCATGGTTTTGGGCTGAGCGAGCAGCTTTTGAACCAGATTCCTGGTTGTAACATGCTTCTTTCATTTGATAATTATGGAGGCCACTGCATTATTATGAATTAAATCAATGAACAGTACACATCATGGACATTCAGTGCTACCCAGACATGTATGGATTCTCCTTTGAGTCTGATTCCTCAAAGTTGCCACCACTTGATGGCTCAATAGTAGTAAACAGATATGGAAATAAATGTATACAGCAAGCATGAAACTTATACAGTACATTCCCACTTAATAACCTCTGTAAAGATGTTTTGGAATAATATCTATTATTAAAATTTCTATACAAATAAAGATGAATTGAATTCTGTACTGCGATTGTGGAGTTTTGTCACGGGCCAAATTGTGATGGCTAGACGATTGGTCAGAGCGTCTCCAAAACTGCAGCTCCTATGGAGTGTTACCAGTCTGCACTGGTCAGTCTAAGTGGAAATACCACAGCACATTTTGTGGATTCCGCAATGGGTCAGAGCGGTTTTGGCAGCAAATGAAGGACAATATTAGGTTTGTGGTCATGACTAAACATGTGTGTGTGTGTGTGTGTGTGTGTGTGTGTGTGTGTGTGTACATGTGTGTACATGTGTGATGCAGTTTGTTTGAGAATTTTCTGTCTCTCGGTGTCCAAGTACTTTTGGTCACATATTGTGTATAAAGTTTTACTTGAAAGTTGAGGACCTGGCAACACTGCGAAGAATTCTTCCTGTTTGTTGTACCTTGGCTGATTCTTCCTCTTTGATTATGAGCATTTCCTTTACACTACGTTCATAGCATTTTCTGTTCGCTGGGTGTAACAGGTGTAAAGGATATTGGTACACAGTGTAAAGGATAAGTTGCACACCCTTAAGAGAATTCTTAAGAAAAGAACAAAAGAGCATCTTAAATATTTGTGGATGTCGCCTGTTAAACAATGGGATGTTTGCGGACTTTTGAATATATATGTATATTTATATTTTCATTTTAACAACTGCCAGTGGTAAATATTTTATGTAAATCTGTTGTTAGGACGTGTTCTATTCTCAGAGGCTACTGGGGCACTTTGTCAACAAGGTGCGTCTTTGGCTAAGCGAGACCGCCGTCTGGTGGCCATATTCTGCGCTGCTCTTTAGATTGTTATTTATATATTAATTTATAGTCATTTATAGTATATATATATATATATATATATATATATATATATATATATATATATATATATATATATATATATCATTATTTTTTTTTGCTGGGTTTCAAATACATTTTTAAATTAGATGTTATAACAAAAACTGCGTACCCCAGTCCTGGGATGTAATTAAAAATATGCAATTTATATTTTGTATACACACGTTGTATATTGTAAATAAAATTATATTTGATATATTTATGTTATGATTTAATTAATTAATTCATCTTCTACCCATTTATCCAACTTCTCTTTCGGGTCACGGGGAACCTGTGCCTATCTCAGGCGTCTTTGGGCATCAGTGCAGGATACATCCTGTATGGAATGCCAACCCATCTCAGGGTACACAGACACACACACACACACACACACACCAGGGACAATTTTCCAAGGTGTCAATCAGCCTACCGTGCTTGTTTTGGTAAACTGGAGAACCTGGAGAAAAAAAAACCCTGTGGCACTGGGAGAACATGCAAACTCGAGGTTTATAATTTCATTTTTACTTTATCATTTTTATTATTTTCTTGACCATTTGCACTTTATCAGTGTATTGGTATTACACTAATAATCTGTACCAGACATGCCCTGATCACAGACGGAGTGCTCAGAGCCTATGCCAAGCAGTTGGCTGAGGTTTTAATCCGCATTGCAATTTGTCCCTGACCCAGGAAATTGACTCCACCTAATAACAACTGCTATCAGACAAGTTCCAAAACAGGCTGTTAAAACATTCCTCAATGATTTCTGCCCTGTCACTCTTAAAAATCCAATTAACAATTTTACACACAAATAGCAATCTAACATTCTACTTTAATAGTGGTAGAAAGTAGACTTCTGATCAAAAGGACACAATAACACCATGGTGCCACTTCTACATGTTGGGCCCCTTATAAAGTCGCTTAACTATCAAATGCTCATCTTTTGTCTGATACATGGTCAGGTTATGCCTGGTCTACCATCTGGCAAATGCTACTTAAGTCTTTGCTATTGCACTAACATATCTTCCCATCAGCTTTTAGCTACTCTCAAACAGCATGTGTGGAATGAATCTTTTTTTTTTTTACATTTTTAATTGAATTACTGAAATAAATTAACCTTTTGATGATATTCTAATGTATTGAGATGCACCTGTATGTGTCCACACTACAGAGTGTAGAAACAACACTGAAATAGTGATGAAGTAAATGAGAGAATGGAGTGACTATTTAAATGAGGATTAAGTGTTAGTGATGAACACCTGTAACCAAACTGTATCAGTCAAGGAAAGAGAAATAGGAGACATTTAAAAAAACATTAAAACAAAAAAACAATTTATAGAGAAAAATACTCTCCAGTTCAGAATGACATGCAGCCAAGACCAGCTCCCATGTGGATTACACTTACAGAGCTTGGGAATACACCCTACAGCCTAATTCGATATTTCCTTCATTAGTTTACTAGTGTAGTAAACATCATAATCCCATATCTCACTACGGGATATAGACACTGTGAATGAACGCAAATGAGTGAATTAGGCACTGATGAACACTGCTGTTAACAAGCAGAATGCAGGAATAATAAACAAAACTACAACTGGTATACAGCCACAGCCTTAGACCAAATCAACTGATTTAAAACATGATTATAAACAACAACAACAACAAAAAAAGCATTTACAGCTTCAGCTATTATAGCTTGACTTTGCAAAGTACCACAGTTGTTCAGCGCATACACTCACTGTCTGAATTATAAACATGCATTTGTGATTTCTCTCATTATAATTGATGACTTTAAAATAAATGACAGCACATTAGACCTGGACTGTAATGTTATTTATTTATTTATTTATTTATTAACTTTGTACTAACTATTTGATAAAGCTGATCCTTCAATTCTATTTTGAGATTTGTATCCAGAAATAAAAAATAAAACAGCCCACTGCAAACATTAGGAGAACGCTGCCTGTAAATGTCATCATAACAATTTCAAAACAAAAATATGTAGATGGCTATACATTTTGTAAATGTTTTTTAAAGAATGTTATTTTGCCTTCTGGGATCAAAAATAAAACTATCTAGATAATTCTTCCTCAGAGCCCTTATCAGAGATAAGAGGCACTAGTGAGCCTTCCTGATCAGACTAGAGATGTAGGTATTCCAGTTTAGGACCTCAGAAATGTGGACACCCAGGAATTTGAAGCTAGTGAGCACAGTCCACCGCTCAAGTCACTTATTGAAGTCATTAAGGCAGGTTGCTGTGACATTCATTCATTCATTCATTCATCTTCTACTGCTATATTTGATCTTCCCTCGGGTCACGGGGAGCCTGTGCCTATCTCAGGCGTCTATGGGCATTAAGGCAGGATACACCCTGGATGGAATGCCAACCCATCGCAGGGCACACACACACTCACATTCACATTCACACATATTCATACACTAGGGACAATTTTCCAAGGTGCCAATCAACCTACCGTGCATGTTTTTGGACCCGGGGGAAACTGGAAAACCCGGAGAAAACCCCCCTGAAGCACGGGGAGAACATGCAAACTCCACACACACATGGTCGAGACGGCAATCGAACTCGGACCCTGGCGGTGTGAGGCGAAAGTGCTAACCACTAAACCACCGTGCCCCTTGCTGTGACATATGCAGAATAATTGTTGTCCACTTGGGGGCACTCCTGTTCGGTGTGTGTGCAATGTGAATTTGTTAGTAAAGTGAAGAAGATGCAAAAATGCCTCATGTCTCATGTCTCCTGCGTATTTTAATTGTTAAGTGTATGTTCACATATTGATGCGTATATAACAGTTGCTGTAGGCCTGTGTATCCCCAGTTCTGAAAGTAGAGTTACAGGCCTTCAGTAAGAGGCAGTTCATCCAAGGCTTCTGATTGATTATATGGTGATCTGTTTCTGAGTAGTGATGTCTGTTATGGTGTTAATGTAGTCCAGTATAGAGGTCAACCTGGTCACCTGAGTGGCAAACATGCTCCAGTCAGTGTGATGAAATTGGTCCTGGAGTTTAGAGTCAGTGCCCAATGGCCTTACTTTGTTTGTCTGTTGGCCCCTGATGGTTTGTCTGTTGTGTAAACATGGTCCAGGGTTTTTTTCCTCTGGTGTGGAAGGAAACGTGCTAGTGAAATCTTGGGAGCACTGTTTATAAGCTTGAATGGTTAAAGTCACCTGCAACAGTCGCATCTTGGTTGTTTATTATCCGGTGGGGCCATTTTTTTGGCCTGAGCTGGTGGTTGCATCTCTGATTTGGAAGTATTTTTGTGTGTTTTTGATTGACACATTGCACTTATTGACACATGGAATATTTTTTATATTTTGATCGAGAATGCTTGTTTAACATTCTTGGGCACTGGGAGAGCACTCCAACCTGACAGCTGTCTTGTCTGAATCCTGACACTTCTTTGCTGGTGTAGAGAAGAAGGCTCAATGTGCTGTGCAAAGGGGTGCTACAGAGACTTGGTGAGTGCTGTAGTCCCACTCCTGATTTCCAACACAAGTCCACAGGCTAGGTTGCCCCTCTCTTTTTCCTTGCTTGAGGGTTAGATGGGCTATGTCTACCCATAAGAAGATTTGCTTCTGGTGAGCCTCTGCTTGCATCGGCTGCTGAGGTGGGGGGTCTAAATGCTCAGAACCCTAATTGTCCATCTCTGGGTTTAGGTTTAGGGTGGGGGATCGAGAAGCATGCAACAGAGATGTGGCATTCAGAGCTCAGAGCTCCCAGCCGCCATAGCATGAAATGTATCCTCAAAAAAGCAGCCACACTCACGACACACCTGAATATATTTGAACAGTCTAGCAACCTCACCCAAAAGAGTCTGCTGAGGAAAGCTTCCGAAAGGATCTTCACGAGGAAGTGAACGAGAGAATGAGGCGGGGACCGGGGGCAGCAGGTGTGTATAGGGAGGTGAGACTTGGTGAAGAACGCAGACAGAGACAGTGTGCTTTCACCCCTTAAAGGCAGATACACAGAGATAATAATAAGTATAATAATAATAAGTATTTACATTTTGTGATCACAGAATAATTTTACAGTTTGCCTCAAAATTGCCGCATTCCATGATCATGTCCACTTCATTATGGCCCTTTTCATTATATTCATTGGCTTCAACCTGTATTGTGGATGGCACAACTGAACTGTGTTCAAAGACATTGATTTCTGAATGTGTTCCTGAGCCCATGTAGTGATTTACAGAACTACAGAAACTTTTCTGTTTTAATAAGAGGCCTGAAGATCATGGGCATCCAATGTTGATTATTTTCAACCAGTCACTCTATTGACCTGTTGCCAATTATCCAAAAAAGTTGCAAAATCTTCCTCTGGCTGTATATTTTTATAAACACTAATTTGTGCAGGCTTTTTGCCCTGCCCCAATGTTTTTTGAGTGTTTTGTGCATTCATTCATTCATTAATTCATCTTCTACCGCTATATCCGATCTTCCCTCGTGTCACGGGGAGCCTGTGCCCATCTCAGGCGTCTATGGGCATTAAGGCAGGATACACCCTGGATGGAATGCCAACCCATAGCAGGGCACACACACACACACACACTCACACACACACACACTTTCATACACTAGGGACAATTTTCCAAGGTGCCAATCAACCTATCGTGGATGTTTTTGGACCGGGTGGAGACCGGAGAACCCGGATAAAAACCCCTGAGGCACGGGGAGAACATGCAAACTCCACACACACATGGCCGAGACGGGAATTGAATCCGGATCCTGGCGGTGTGAGGCGAACGTGCTAACCACTAAGCCACCGTGCCCCACCTGTGTTTTGTGCATCAAATACCAAAATACTCTCCAAATTACTATCCAAAGAAGTTGTATGTACATGACTCTGTGTGGTGTATTTAACCATTTTTTGCCACATAAATAAACTAGGTTTCCGTTCACAGCTTGTTAGAAAGGGTCAGCCATGATACAGCACCACTGGAGCACAGAGGTTTAGGGGCAGTGCTAAAGAGCTTCGCACTGCTGATCATTTACTTACTGCTTCAACCACTGAGACCCCCCTGTTATAGAATTTACTAAATTAATTCAAACAGGCTGGAGTTGATCAGATTTTATGAAGAACTTGTTCTCTTACATTGTAAGGCATGTGTTTGGTGCTATTAATTTAGCCACATGGTAAGGAATGTCTATGTCAGGGCTATTCATTTGGGGTTGTCCCAAGTGGTTCCGGCCCTACAAATATTCTAGTGTGACCAAGACATATCATAGTGGTTAGCACGTTCGCCTCACACCGCCAGGATCCGTGTTCGATTCCCATCTCGGCCATGTGTGTGTGGAGTTTGCATGTTCTCCCCGTGCCTTTTTTCTCGGGTTCTCCGGGTTTCCTCCCGGTCCAAAAACATGCACGGTAGGTTGATTGGCACCTTTGAAAATTGTCCCTAGTGTGTGAATGTGTGTGAATGTGAGTGTGTATGTGTCGTGCAATGGGTTGGCATTCCATCAAGGGTGTATCCTGCCTTAATGCCCATAGACGCCTAAGATAGGCACAGACTCCCCGTAACCCGAGGGAAGATCGGATAAAGCGGTAGAAGATGAACGAACGATGAACGAACTTGGTTGAATGAAGAAAAGCATACTTGAGCAATGCACTGATATTGTTATGCTTCAAAATAACATTCAACATCTTTGTAAAAAAAAATTGTACAATGCACTGATGCTATGTAATTTCACAATACAACATATAACCATGTTTTAATGTAGAAAAAGCCCACTTGGGTGTCTTAAGGTGCAAAAATACACCATATGAGCTCTTTTATTGCCATTTCGTCATCACTCCTCATTTGGGATGCTTTTCATGAACTCGCCCCAATGACACTAACTGAAGAGTCATTGTCTATGTAATAATCTATGTAATGTGTAATGTCTTCTTTTCACCCTTTATATGAACTGTGTATTTTCTAGGATGCCAAACAGTGAGTAAAAAAGATAACCATGACTCCTTGACAAACTCCTGGTCACTGGAGTCATGAGACCCAATTACACAGAATATGGTGAAAGTGATAAAGCTATTCTCAGCTATGTTCAGCTATGTGCTATGACAATAGTAAAGTAATGTTAAGCATGCAAATTTTATACAGACATTCAGTACAGACGCTCCGCACCCTACGAACAAACATTTTACAAACTTTCGCTTATACGAAAAATGCCCTTAGATGGTATGAGAAAAAAAAAACCTTGGAGGAACCAGACTAAAAAGGGTATCCCATCCTTATTGAGGGTGTAATTATAGGCCATTAACACATGACAAACACCAAAGAGCGTGTGTAGCATAGTGGCCATTAGGGGGCGTTAGAGAGAAGGATGTGTGTAAATAACGGAGAGAAAGAACAATAAAGGAGAGCATGCTCACGGCGTGTCTTAAAGTGTATTATTTCGGGAGGATAAACACTACACCATGTGATTATCAGTAATGGCATTTTACAGTCTTATACAGTCAGTTAGAGTTGGAGATACTGAGCAACTCATAAATTAGCTGAACATCTAATATTATTATAGAATAGAATTGAATTGAATAGCCTTTATTTGTCACATATACATTACAACACAGTGAAATTCTTTCCTCGCATATCCCAGCTTGTTATTTGGTAGTTGTGGTCAGAGTGCAGGGTGAGCCATGATACAGGGCCCCTGGGGCACAGAGGGTTAATGGTCTTGCTCAAGAACCCAAAAGTGGCAGCTTGGCGATACCGGGACTCGCACCCCGATCTTACGGTTAGTATCTCAGCACCTAAGACCACTGAGCTACCCCCTCCTAAGTTTTCGCATATCCCAGGAGTTTGGAGTCAGAGCCATTGTACTTTGTCCATGGAGCAAACAGGGTTAAGAGCATTGCTCAAGGGCTCAACATCGGCGGCTTAGTAGTGTTTGGGCTCGAACCGCCAATCTTATGATCAGAAACCCAGATCGTCCAGATACTAACTGGGCTCAACCCTGCTTAGCTTCAGGAAACTGTCTTGGGCTACAGATCACCCTCTACCCTATATCTACTATATCAAAATATTACTATAAGTACTGATTAAAGGTTGTGTTTATCCTCAAAATGTTACACACTCACTCACTTTCTTTTTTATGTTGATGCAGTTGTTTTTCTGGGATAAACACTTTCTGCTTCTGCATCTACTTTCTGCCACACATCCAAAAAGAAAATGCTTTTTTTAATTAAAATGATATTTCACCACCCTGAACTGGTTGCCATGTTTCTCAAACGATTTTCAGTGTGCTATGGTGTATTATTCTGTTGAAACAGATCAAATTATAATATAATATAATATAATATAATATAATATAATATATAATATAAGGGTATAGGGTTCATATAATACTAAATATAATATTATATATGGTGCATTATTCTGTTGAAACAGATATAACAGAGAAGGTACTATGTAGTTGATTTTAAACACTGTTTACATTAGGTATGTTGTACTTGTCAAAGTGCCCTACACAGGAACACCAGGACCTCAGGTTTCCCAACAAACACGTTGCTTACTGCATCATGCTAGTTTCATTACAAAGTTATCCAATTAGCCAATCATGTGGCATCAGTACCACGCATAGAATCATGCAGATAAAAATGTGATCTACATGGCATGATTTCTGGTGCTACATGGCTGGTTTGAGTGTATTAGAAACTACTGAACTATTTATAATTTAACACAAAACAACACTTTGAATAGAAACACTATGATGAAAAGATGTCATTGGTATATAGCCATGGAAAACATAAGGAAAAATTAAAATGGTCAGCAAAAATATAGAAACTAGTCTAAGTAATCAGAAATGCATCGATGTTACATAGACTTCCTGTCAGCTCTGTTTTATCATCCGATCTATATCATCAATCTTATTGCATATTTCTGTGTATTCACTAGAGATCTATGTGTGTTAAATTATTCATTCATTCATTCATTCATCTATATCCGATCTTCCCTCGGGTCACGGGGAGTCTGTGCCTATCTCAGGCGTCTATGGGCATTAAGGCAGGATACACCCTGGATGGAATAACAACCCATCGCAGGACACACACACACACACACACACACCACACACACACACACACACACACACACACACACACACACACACACACACACACTAATATACTCAAACCTGTCAATCTGACACCAATAACCATGCCAATTACCTTAAACTCTCGTCCTTTATTTGTTACTCTTAACTGACTAATTTGATACCCGCATGAATGAATGTGCAAAACTATTTTTATTGTCACTGTTTTACAGATATTAAGCCATAATTCCCTTTATTTTTCCTATGTTCTAGATGATGCACAATCAAGTAATAGTAGATTTATAGTTTTTTTTACAGAGCATGTCTACCTCCAAGATGTTATGTTTGAAATGTCTTCACCTGTCTGTTGACTAGTGACCTATGCCTCCCAGACAGCTTCCTCTGCAGAAAAACACAATATAAACCATAGATGTTTTTTTATGATTTCACTTGGCAAATGCAATTACAAACAGTCAGTATAAAACTTAAACCAAAATATTTCCAGTAGTTGGTTGTGTTTGTGTATATCATTAAATTCTAATTAAGTTTATGAATTAAATTAATTATCATTAAGAGAAACCAATTCCGGGAGTTATTGGAAAATTAATAGCTAATATCATCCACAGTGGTCACTGTCATTGTTTAATAAATACTAAAATGTTATCTACAAGTTGCCAAAGGTGTTCTATTTGTCCCTCATAATATCCAATACATATATAATGCTACCAGTAAAAGGCAAGCAGTGAGCCAGGAAAAGTTTCCATAAAAACATTTAGCATTCTATTTTCAGCAAATACTGTATGAGGTTATTATAATATATGTAAATCAAAACTGAAAGGTTGCCAAATTTTTTGAATTGACTAAAATTCATATAAGTGGTCAGAGCCTCCACTGACTACTATTTATCATCAAAAATGGTTGTGAAATACACAAACCCATCTATTTTTTCTTCATTACCCCCCATAAAGACAGGATAAATTTGACAAGTAATGGGAAGAAGGACATCCTATCTAATTGAAATTGTCTATATTTCTTCAGGCGTACTTCCTGAAGATACTTTTTATGGGTGAAGTTTTTGCAAGTAGGCAAATAAAAGTTGCAAGGTTTTTGGTAGTGTTGGCAATGTCAAGCACTTTCATGTTTAATAATGTCTCAACATATTCATTTGCCTTCGTTTAAAATAAATATATATACATATAGAATTTTTATAAAAATGTAAAACTATCATACTTGACTTTTGAAGAAGCAAACTAGATTTATTATAAATACGATTCATTACATCATGCAGATAAAGAAAATAAAGAAAATGAAGATGTACTTTTATAAATATTCCTTTCAGAATCGGTGTGCACACACACACACACACACACAAGTACAAGTCACCATACTAGAGTCATTCTTGTCCGTGTAGCTAGTAAGTACATGTAGCCTGGCTCTTGGCCGCTAAAGCTACCATTTATAAGGGGTGTAAATATGAGCAGGGGTGAAAACTAGAACTTCGTATCCTGCTGTGCTTCCCTGAACTCATGCGAGAGTTCACAGAAGAACCTGTGTGCCTCGCAAGCCGGCTGTCATTTCTTCTTCTTCATGGGAGTCGGTGAAATAAAAATACGACTCGGAAGATTACAGCGGGGAAGAAGCCTCAGCTGCAACGTTTAATGAAATCAGTATTGATCATTTAAGCGTTTTGAGCGACATGGCCGTTTCAAAGTCTAACATAGCCATAGGACTTTCAGTGGTCGGAGTGTTAGCGGTTGTTTTCGGGATTATTCTTGTGTTTGTGGGACCAGTTATTATCGACGATCAAATAATTAAGGTAAGCTCGACACAAAATAATAATAGTATGCTGTTTTGGATGAAAATGTAATAATTTACCAGTTAAACATGATCGATTATACGTCCACATTTATACGACCGATTATGTATGTGTTTATACATGTGTTTATATTTGCTTCATTACAATAATCACCATCACTAGTCTTCCTGATGAAGGTGATTATTCTTGAGTACCTGCAGCTGCCTTATTTTTGTAACCCAAGTTGAAGCTCTCTAGGATGTTTGGATTACAACATTAAAAAAAAAAAGAATGTTTATTAACAAATATATTTGCAAACCAGAAGTGCTGGACTTGGAATATCTGTTGTGGTGGCGTGTCTGTCATGTTTCACAGAATGTAGAAATCAACCCGAAAAATACTCTCTCCTACACTATGTGGAAAGACATTCCTGTACCATTCTTTATGTCTGTATACTGGTTCAATGTTCTCAACCCTGAAGAGATATTGGCAGGAGAGAAGCCCATGGTTGAGCAAAGAGGTCCATATGTGTACAGGTACGTTCAGTTGTTAAGGATTCTGGTATAAGATTTCTTGTGGCGGGCTTTTTTTGGTGGGGCGGGGAGTGTGTGTGTGTGTGTGTGTGTGTGTGTGTGTGTGTGTGTGTGTGTGTGTGTATATATATATATATATATATATATATATATATATATATATATATATATATATATATATATATATATATATATATATATATATATATTTTTTTTTTTTTTTCATTTAATAATTGCATATTTTACACTGTAGATATTAAACCTAATTAACATTATTAACAATTTGAGATTTAATTCTCCAGAAGCCACAGTAAACAGCTTTTAAAACAGTTGTAGAGGTTGTAAACATAGTTCAAATATAAGAACTTTAATGTGATGAATTTGTAGTTCGTAGTGTACATTGTAAGTATACAACAAAAGTTAAAAATGTTTTTTTACATCTTGACTTGTGATGTCATCATTGGCATCTTGCAGTATTTTATGATTTGTTTTAATGATATTTTAGATCCATTTGATTGTAAGCACATCTGGTCACTCTGACCTGGTCACTACACAGATTTGGCCTAACACATGGATCTTGTGTTTATTCATTCTGGAGAAATTCCAACTTTAGTTTAGTGGGCTATGCACCAAAGTCAGAGTGGTACAGTATTTATTTCTCACGCTTTCCTCCTCTTTCATAAAAGCACAGGTTATAATTCAAGAAAAGCAACTCAAAACCATAACGCTGCACAATTCTATTTTTTTGGTCATGTGCTTTCTTTTTCACTTATTGTACCTTTTGGTATTATTAAATCTTTTTGAAATTGGTCTCATAAAACCATATCAAATTTTTCGTACCAAAAAAGATTTAGTGGCACTTTGATGCTTTGTGTATGTAAGGGATTTAGCTGCCCTGCCCCATGGTTTAGACATGTGAAGAATATTAGTTGTTTTTGTCACCTGAAACACATTATCAGCACTTGTCAGATTTCTTTAGGTCCTTTAATTCTGCTGTAGGAGTCTTGTCAGTCTCTCTAGTAGGGTGTGTGTTTTATTTCTTTGTCGTCGTTTGTTAATTTATTTAGGAAGTTTTGCTGTTCTGGCGAGGGCATTATGTTCTCTGTTTGATGATGATTGTAGTTTAAAGTGTACTATGGTACATCTTATGATTTGGAAATTATTTTATACTTCTCTCCTGAATAAAACATTTTAGCAAGTGAGATATCATTTATGCTTTGATTATAAGCACTTTGTTTTCATTTGTGGTTTACATCACAAAGGTGTGAAATAGAAATTGTATGCCAACCCCACCCTGCCTGAAGGGGAAAAAACTTAATTAAATGAAAGTATGTAAGTGTTATTTTACATGTCCATACAGCAGTGGTTTCTGTATTATTTGAAAAAGGAATTTGACTGAAATCAACAGAGATGTACTACCTTCGTACATTTAATCCATGTCCAAGTTTCACTTCATTGTTGAGGATATATTAGTAGTTGACACGTAGCTGTCTTGTTATTCAGCTAGAGCTGGGCGATTAATCGACGTTATCAGTTCATTCGATTTTATGATTTTATTTTTTTCATTCAGTTTATGTGGATGCTGAATGAACGAAAATCGGTTTTACGATTTCACCTCGGGTTTGCTACAGCAAGCTTCCATAGTTCTCTGCCTCCTGCCCCTCATTACACTTGTGCAATACCAAATACGACATGGCGGCGCTCTGACGAATCTGTAGAGCTCGTTTCCAAGAGGACCGAGGTTTTATCAGTCGTATGGAAATGATGTTCAACACACCAAAAGCCCGCTGTAACATTTATCTAAAGTTTGTGGGAACTAAAGTTTGCAACACAACTAAATTATTCCAAAACCTCAAACACAACCACGTTGTTGAATGGGGAGGTGTGCGTGGCGCCGCGGGATAAACAGGACAGCGGCAAAACCCCAAAACAACAGCTAAAAATAGCGGACCATTTTCCCACTGTATGACACATCGCCCAGCTCTATTTTCAACAAATATTTTTAGTAGCTTGTTTTTAAGGTCATTATTTTAAATATTCTTTTTGACCAAGACAATTTTGAATAAATGGGGGGAGTTTTTTCTTTTATTATTTTATTTATTTTTCATTTATTATATTTATTTGTTTATTTTATTTATATTTATTTATTATTATCTTTGATTATTTTTTTTTACTACTATGACATTTTGAAAAGTGATGCCTACAGCATATTCTATGACTGGACTGTGGATTCCTGTTTTGAGAACTATGACTTTTTATACACATATAAACCTCAAATCATGTGCCCAACTTTTTGCAGTGTCAAGAAATTAAAAATTAATTCTTTAAGTCTACTTTACTTTTTTGGGGGATTGGATTTATAAAATACAAAATTAAAAATATATGACATATATGTAATTAATTTATAAAATTGCTATTTTGCTGAATTCCAAGAGTGTCATCATTCAACTCCCATTCTCATCTTTCTACTTTTAGAGAGAAGCGTTGGAAAGACAATATCACCTTTCATGACAACAAAACCGTGTCTTATCGGGAATACCGGCAGTATTTCTTTGAGGAGAGCATGTCTGTTGGCAACGAGTCTGATGTGGTCACCATCCCAAATATGCTGGTGCTAGTAAGGCAGCTTGGCAGTTTTTTTTGAAAGAAAAATATTTTGTATTTATTTCTTATTTAATTATTTGTCTTTACTAATACAGTAATTGAGTGTCTGTGTGTACAGATATACATAATTAACACCTTAATGACTAAATGACTTAATCCTTAATGACTATTCTTCGAACACCCCCAAATGATTTGCTTTGTTTCAGGGAGCATCAGTGATAATGGAGTCCTTGCCCTATCCAGTGAAAAAAATGATAAGTTCCACTTTCACTTCTTTTAAAGAGGGCCCCTTTGTGACTAAAACAGTAGGAGAGCTTATGTGGGGCTATGAAAGCAAGCTGTTGAATTTTCTTAACACCATTCTCCCCGGCATGATGCCATTTAAAGGGAAGTTTGGACTGTTTGTTGAGGTATGTGCATGAATTGCTGTGTGCTCTGTATTTGAATAAAGATGCAAATGAAATAATCTGAAAGTAACATTTGACTATTGAGAAATTTGTATGGAACACACCTCCTCTCATATCCAGGGTTCCCGAGTTTATAGTTTATGAGAAGTTTGTGTGTATTCTTACTGCATCCATATGGGTTTCTTATAGTTAACTCCTTTCACCCCCCCTCCCCCAAAGAAAAACATACTAGTAGGTGGATTGGCTGTAAATTTGGATGTTGATTCATAAATCTTAATCCTCCAATAACCTCAGTGTCCCATTCAGGGTGTATTCATACCTTCCTTAATCTCAAGATCAGTAAATAATGCTGTTTTGTCCTTTATTTCTTATTTACTATAAAAGTCATGTCTTTTAATGTTTTTTTTCCCTCAATTTTAGTTTAACAACTCCAACACTGGGCTATTTACTGTCTTCACTGGACAAGATGACATCAGCATAGTTCACAAAGTAGATTCCTGGAATGGTTTAAAGAAAGTGAGTTGTTAATCTTAGCAAGACAACAAAAATCAATATCAAAACAAGTTTTCAAGTATTGTATCTTTTAAAATAATGACCTAATTTAATTTCTTAATCCACATTGTCCCCTTCATTTTCTTTTAAACGGCTAGGTAAACTTCTGGAAATCAGAGCAGTGTAACATGATCAACGGTACAGCGGGGCAGATGTGGCCCACCATTCATGACCACAGAATCCACTCTGCCATTTTACAGTCCAGATGCCTGCAGGTAATGTCACAGTAAAGCACTTAATTCATCATAACATACTGTCTAGTCACCTCTAGTTTTAAAGATTTTTAATCCCTGTGTGTTTCTTCTTACATATTGTTAAGTTTCTTGAGATTATGGCATGTTTCATCATGTACAGTATTACATTCTTTGAACACATCAGTCATTGGAAATATTGTTTTCCTGGATAAGTGTCCTGAATGTTTTAAAGGTCAATGGAGTTGGTGTATCAGAGACACGGAAAATCGCAAGGAGTCCCTGTGTATCGTTTTGTGGCTCCAAAAACACTCTTTGCCAACGGGTCGGATTATCCTCCTAATGAAGGCTTCTGTCCATGTAGAGAATCAGGACTTCTTTATGTCGGCACTTGCAAGCATAGTGAGTGTCCATAATACATAGATTCATACCTAGAGATACAGTACATGACCAGTCAAAGGTGTGGACACTGCTATAGTGTGTGTGTGTGTGTATGTAATGTGTATGTGTGGTGTGGACACTGCTATAGTGTGTGTGTGTGTGTATGTATATGTATGGTGTGTGTGTATATGTATATGATATATATATATATATATATATATATATAGTTCTATATATATATATATATTATATATATATATATATATATATATATATATATAGACAGTTCAGATAGGATAGACAGACAGATAAATAGAGATTCTAGAGATCCATATTTTCAATGTGTACAGTGTGTACATTATGGGAAATAAATAAATAAAAGCAAACACTGAAGGTGTATGCCAAAATGTGCCAACCTTTTACTGGTACTTTATACTGTATGTTCTAGTCATTCAAACATTCAATGTCAATTACATTTTGCCATGTGCCTAGCCATTACATTATTGCTTTTCATTTCTGTTCTTATCATTAAAAATGTGTAAAGTGTTCATATATCAGTAATTATTTGACATCCTGTAAATACCTCTGAAGCCAGTGTATTATTGTCATGCTCACTTTGTTCTCCCTAGACTCTCCTGTGTACATTTCACATCCACATTTCTACAATGCTGATCCTGCCCTTCTGTATACTGTCAATGGACTTAAGCCCAATGAGCATGACCATGGGCTCTTCATTGATATGCATCCAGTAAGAGAAACTTGTGTTTTATATGTTCGTGTGTGTGTGTCTGTATGTTCGTGTGTGTGTGTCTGTGTGTGTGTTCAGGCAATCAGTCACTGTTGGTGTTTTAAAATCTGGGGGAATTGATCTAATGCATTTTTCAAAGTGAATGTTGGTTCTTAACGCTTTAGACCAATTCATTTGTGATAAATAGTAGAATATAAAAACAGTTAATTTCGAATAAAAAAGAAAAAATGTTCTCTGATAAAATATTTATTGATATAACTGCTATATGAATTCTGTGCATAAAAAAATCAGCAGTCATGTTTTTGGTAGGATATCCAATGCAGAGTCAATATCTTTTAATTTTTATAAACAAATATGGTGCTTTATGTCTGTCAAAGTGATACGTTATCTCTTTGTAATAGCTTGATAAGGTAATTGGAAATAGGTATGAGCATTATAATATGGATGATTTTTATCAAAATTATATTGTTTATTAGTATCGTAAAAGTATGTCGTAAATAAATGTAGGTTACCTTGATTTTTTTTTCTCTATGTAATATTATAAACTTTGATCATAGGTTATAGATCCAATCTGTTGAAATGACTTATTTACTTATGAAAGGATTTATTGTCTGTTGTTTTGTTAATAACTAACAAAGTTTCATTGATTAAAATTTTATATAACTGTAGCAAGGCGTAGAATGTAAACATATAATATGTACCATAAGCTTTCCAATTTATTTGTTCACATTTCTTTAACAGAATTAGATATGGAATCAGTCAGAAGTATTATACTATGTGCTGGTCTCAGTGGGCCTGTGTGTCACAGATAATAATAAGACAATCTACTGTATAAGTTTACCTGCCTTTACATACAATACAGTATGTATTGTATGTTTGCATTGTGTTTGTAAACAATACAGTTTACAAACACACACAATTTGTTCTTGGCTGACGGGGCAAAAGTCTGACTTTGTCTTCTTGGGGAAATAGATGTATAAGTGCTGCCAGCATTGTTGCTGAGGTTGAAAGGGTGGTGGGTCAGCCTGTCAGTGTTCAGACCATACGGCGCACACTGCATCAAATGTCTGTCAACCAAGAAGGATTTAAGGATTTACCGACTTCAGTGGTAACCTGGGAAACTCTGTTGAACTCAATGCCCAAGAGGGTTAAGGCAGTGCTGGAAAATAATGGTGGCCACACAAAATATTGACACATTAGGCCCAATTTGGACATTTTCACTTGGGGATGTACTTACTTTTGTGGCCAGTAGCTTCGACATGAATGGCTATGTGTTGTTATTTTGAGGGGACAACAAATTTACACTGCTTGACACACTCTCAGATAGTCACATGGTCGCACATTCTTCAGTGTTGTCACATGCAAAGATATAAAATATGTACAAAAACGTAGATGCTGGATCTCACTTCCGTGAGATGTGTGTGTAATATATATATATATAGTAATATATATCTATATATATATATATATATATATATATATATAGATATATATATATATATATATATATATATATATATATATATATAAAATGTACATATAAAATTGATTAACAAGAATTTTTTTAAACAAATAATTTTTTAAAAGGAGATTGTGTGTGTGTGTGTTTGTATATCTATATATTACATACATGAATGCAACTTAAAAAAAAAAAGAAGGATATAACTAATGTGTGTGTGTGTGTGTATTGCTATGGATGAAAGCTTGGCCATGGGGAGACATATCCTACCCTGTTAATCATACCTCATAAACTAGTTTTTATTTTATCACTTTTATCTGTGTAGCAAAAGGCAAGCTGAGATAAACCTACAGTAATATGCTTCCTATTGCACGCATTTGCCTGACACCTTTTTTAAGTTGCAAAGATGTAAAAAAATTTTTTAAGGCAAAACATAATGTACAGCTATTTAGTTTAGTTAATTTGTTAGTTTGTACACAAGTACAATCAATTAAATCTTTTAGTTATCTACTCTGTTAGCAGTTGAGACGTATGAAAACCTTGTTCAATAGACTGGATCCATAACCTCAAAGATCAAAGTTTACAACATGTCAAGGCAACCTTTATTTCTTTATAATGGGACAATTACATTTAGAATACCAATAAACACAATATAATTATGATAAAGGCAGTTATCATGATATTCTTGTCAATTCCCAATTACCTTGTCAGATTGTTTAAGGATATTGCAGACAAACCTTTAGCAGAGAGCAGAGCGCTGATAATTACATAACACACAGCACAGCACTCTACACACTTTGTGATATGCCAGTTTAAAGAAACTGCGAGGGGAAAAAAAAAGAAATATATCTTTGGTATTTAAGTTACCAAAGTAATTATAACTACAGTTAAAAATGATTGCCAGTTATTTGTTATATATTTTTGTTTGGGCTTGGCTTTTACCAAGACATTTAAATTAGTTAGATTCATCTAATAAATTAATAGAGACCAATACAATTATTAATACAAATGAATTTAACGATTTATTTCAAAAGATATATATATATATATTCCATCCAGGGTGTATCCTGCCTTAATGCCCATAGACGCCTGAGATAGGCACAGGCTCCCCGTGACCCGAGGAAGATCGGATAAAGCGGTAGAAGATGAATGAATGAATGATATATATATATATATATATATATATATATATATATATATCTATAAAAGATATATATATATATATATATATATATATATATATATATATATATATCTATATATATATATTTTTTTTTTATGCTGCGTTAGCAGACACTTTGTTGAGGGTGAGATCCACTCTTGAGTCTGTTCCTCTCTAGATTTCTTCCTTATTATGTCTCAATTCCTTCCCACAGTCTCCACTGGCATGCTAATTAGATACTAACCTAATTATAAAGAATAGTCTTATTTCTTATTTCATCATTTCTGCTTTAAAACAGTCTGTTGTTAAGTGTTCTACAAATAAAAATTAATAGAATTAAATTGGATTTGTTTTAACGGTAAGCAGGTGGTACATAAGGGGAGCATTTTCAGGCTGTGATCAATTGAATAGAACGCACACCCAAAAAACTGGAATATCGAACAGAGCGTTATGCATTTCATATTTATATTTACAACATTTAGCAGACGCGCTTATCCAGAGTGACTCCTAGTTCTGTAAGTCTACATCTAAGAAAAAAATGAACTGATGGTATGATTACAAACTTAAGATGCAGGCAACCATAACTCAGTTGAGATTTTTTTTTGTGATGCCAAGACAGTGAGAAAAGGAAGAAGTGCTATTTTACATATTTCTGAAAGAGACCAGTCATCACTTGAAGATAGACAGTGACTCTGCTGTTCAGAACTTGAGGGGACGTTCATTTCAACACCTCGGTGCCAGAACAGAGAAGAGCCTTAAACTAAACTTACCTGTTACCCTGAGAGAAGGTGGAACCAGTGGAGGGGTTTTAGACGCTCTCAGGCAGCGAGGTGCGGTATCGGGGGGGGGGGGGTGATCTCTGAGGTCTCTGAGTTGGGAAAGTCTAGATCCATTTTTTTAGCGTTGTAGGTGAGCATCAGTGTTTTGACAATCTGATGATGTGTGTGAGCAGCTACAGGAAGCCAGTGGAGCGAGCGCAGCAGTGAGGTAGTGTGGGAGAACTTGGGCAGGTTGAACACAAGTTTTGCGGCTGCATTTTGGATCATTTGCAGTGGACAAATAGTGTTCTGAGATGAAACCTGCAGCAGAGAGTTGCAGTAGTCCAGCCTCGTAATGATGAGAGACTTGAACAAGCACCTGAGCAGCCGGTGTGGATAGAAAAGGTCGAAACTTTCTGATGTTGTAAAGAAGGTACTGACGAGCGGGTCACGTTAGCAACATGAGAAGAGAAAGAGAATTGATTGTCCATGGTACCCCAAAGTTACGAGAAGTGGCTGAGGGAGAGAGAGCAGAGAATTAAGGGCCGCCTCTCTGGAATCTGCTGCTTTGAAGCCAGACTGGTTGGGGTCTAGAAGGTTGTTCTGTGAGAGATAGACAGACCGTTGGTTAAAGACCAAAGTAGGATGGTAATTCTACTTTAGACGCCATATATATATATATATATATATATATATATATATATATATATATATATATATATATATATATATATATACACAGTGCCTTGCAAATCACACAGCTTAGCTTCAAAAACAGAGCTTGTTCAGAGCTATTACTTGTCTAATCTTACTGAATTATCAATTGTATATTTAATTTTAATTATGTATGTTTTTTTTTTTAGAAAAATATCAACTAGGGGATGAAACTATTATTATTTATTGATAAACCATTAATTAAAAAAAACATTTTAATTATCATGAACACCGTGTTTGATTATCGTGTTGTGAATGTGCAATTATACTTTATTCTAGTACGGAAAAACAAAAACATTTTCCCCTGCGTAACATGAACCACTGGGTTAGCTGCACTTTTCTTTCTAAATGAAGGAAAGAACAGACATACAATCATTGTTGTGCATTTGATTTGTTTACATATGATTGTATTGTTACATGCACATTGGTTTACTTGTGTTGTTTTTATGTGTGCATTTGATGTTTTTATATGCACTAGGAAAACGTACCTTTTGAGGGCTTCATTTTCTATTAATTCATGCCTAAAAAAGTGCAATTGTATTTGTTGTTGGTTGATTTTCAAGTATAAAACATTTTACTATTAAAATGTTTTCCGTGTGTGTATCGGTTTCCTTTTTAACATTTTCGTCTCATTTGAACAAAGTACCGTGAAAATATTGATAACCTGTGATAACTTTGATCACTATAATCGTGATATGAAATTTTCATATTGTTGCATCCCAACTAGTCAGTGCAATAAAATTTACAGTATCTCACAAATGTGAGAAAAAAATCTCATTTCAGATTTCAAATTCTCAAAGGACAATACTATAGAAATGAAAAAAGCGGGAATACTATATGCAGATTACTGTGGAAATTGTGCAAGCTACATAAGCATCTGAGCTTGTTCAACTTGTATAGCAGAATACATTATGGTAATATTATCATGCTTCGCATGAGAGATTAGAATCACACCTAGATGTTTTACTGTTGCACTCGGTGTAATAGAAAGACCATCTAGAGCAGGGGTGGGCAATTATATTTTCCAAAGTGCCACATGACCTGAAACCTGAAACTTGTGTTCGAGGACTGAACCACCAATAACCTGAACTTAACTTATGTTCAATATTAATTTTCACCACGTGTAAGACCGGTAAATGATATCAGTTTGCTAACATTATGTTACCAAAAGAATAAGGATGTTCTGTTTAAGGATTAGGAAGAAGCTTCACCTGTCCACCTGTCCTAATCCTAACCCCCCCCCCCCCCCCCCCCCCCCCCCCCCCCCCCCCCCCCCCCCACCACGGTACAGAGCTACGAATGTCAACCCAGCCAACCTAAGTTTGGGTATCCCACTGTACCACAAATGCACGAGTGGACGGGAGTATACTGTGTGCGTGCGCCGTGTATCGGATTTGGACAATTCTGTATCGATATCGGGAGGGCTGGATTAAAAGGACCAAGGTATGTGGCCCGGGGGCCATTGTTTACCCACCCCTGATCTAGAGTTACAGTTTGGTCCAATATCTCAATTCTAACTTCATGTGGTCCTTTTACCAGAACTTCTGTCTTAACAGGATTAAGCAGGAGGAAGTAACTTAACACACAGTCTCATGTCTTTCACACATTGCTCAACTTTATTTTGCTGTTTGCATTTTGGCTGGCTGAGTCGTATAACTGTCATCAGCGTAACAATGGAAACTATCATGTTTATGAATTTTGTTCTTGGTACGGGATCTAATACACAAGTTGATGATTTAGCAGAAGAGATGAGCAGATAGAGATTTAGCCTGTTCTCTTCCAGTGGTGTAAAATGATTTCTTTCAATCTCTGCTTTAATGAGCGTGTTTGGTCATTATCTAAGGTGCAATGTAAGGTTGACTCTAAATACTCAGTTGCCTGATGGAGTTCTGTGTGGTCAGAGGGTGATCCAATAATCACGGATGGTTTCAAATTCAAATTCAAATTTTATTTGTCACATACACAGTCATACACAGTATGATATGCAGTGAAATGCTTGGGCAACTGCCCTGACCATAAAACAAGACTATTAAAGATAAGAGAAAATAAATACAAATATAAAATATAAAATAGGGACTTTAGAAAGAAAGCAAAAAACAAAAGAGAATCAAAAGAAATCTGTCTGTGCGATGAGATACAGAATGTCCAGGCAAATTGTGCAAATATGCGGCTCTGCAGTGGCATTTAAAGTTTTGGGAAATAGCTGATGAAGCTCTGTGTGATAAGAGGATGTGAAAGTACATTTAGTTCGGTAGCGCATTGCTGTGTGTACATTATTACTGTGGATCACAATGAATGAACTGAGATTGTGATCTGATATAACTTCATTCTGTGGAATCTTCACTATGTGAAGTGTTACCTGATTTGAGTGGATGCTATAACACCCTGATTGACTCCCACTAAGTCAAGTATGGACTATTATATGAATGTTAAAGTCTCTAGCGATTGAAGTGTCTGTAAATATTAATTAACATATTCGACTGACAGACTTTATTATTGGTGGCTATACTAATGTTACTATAGAGAACTTCAAATGCATTAAAATGATGTGCAATGGTTAAATTATCCTTATAAATAAGTGAGACTCCTCCTCCTCTACCAGTTAGACGTGGCTGATGTATGTAGCTGTATGCTGGAGGACTAGCTTCATTTAATGCTACATACTCATTCTGTTTAATCTATGTTTATGTTAAACACAGGATATCAAACGCCAAGTCAAATTTGTTTCTTAGTGACTGATCAATTAATATTAATTCTTTAAACTTACAATAATATATTAAAAAACCAAATGAAGAGGTCAGTCCAGAGATTTAGATGGCGTGAAACAACCTTTATTGCAGTCAGGTCGGTCCCATCCCAGAAGGCCCTCAGGAGAAAATCCTTCCCCATCTCCCCAGGCATAAATCAATAACCACGCACAAGTGCAGGCATGTACGTGCAAGTGCAAAGTTTAGTCCAAAAATACTCACTTTTTAGATCCCACACCCAATGAAATTTGCCTACTTTGCTTAATAACTCCCCCTTAATGATTTACATTATCCACTAATTTTAACAAGATTTTGCATACTCCTCCTATTTGCATACGTATATTCAACTGTTTACTTAAAAGTATCGTTTACCTCCGTACAATTCTAATTTACATGTACAAAAAATATACGGGGCACGGTGGCTTAGTGGTTAGCACGTTCGCCTCACACCGCCAGGGCCCGGGTTCGATTCCCGTCTCGGCCATGTGTGTGTGGAGTTTGCATGTTCTCCCCGTGTCTCAAGGAGGTTTTTCTCCGGGTTCTCCGGTTTCCTCCCGGTCCAAAAAACCTGCACGGTAGGTTGATTGGCACCTTGGAAAATTGTCCCTAGTGTATGAATGCGTGTGTGAATGTGTGTGTGTCTGCCCTGCGATGGGTTGGCATTCTATCCAGGGTGTATCCTGCCTTAATACCCATAGACTCCTGAGATAGGCACAGACTCCCCATGACCCGAGGGAAGATCGGATAAAGCGCTAGAAGATGAATGAATGTACCAAAATATCCCGTGAGCGTTCAGATTTGTGACCCCTTCACACATTTATTTTCCTTTCTTAAAAAAAAATCCCCCAAAATGTTTACTTCATCTGTACACTGCAAATTTAACACCTTGTTCTTGTAAACATCTTTTGCTATAGCCCTGTCTGACACCTGTCTCTTGATTTCTTTCCAAAACATCTTGGGTTTTTTTTCTTTGTATATTGTTTTGCTGAGATTATTTGGATTAGTTACATTAATTAGCTTGCTAAAACAGACTATCTGAGACCTTTTGAGTTTTTTGGTTAGCTTGAGGAACAGACACACTCTCAATTTTCTGTAAACTGAGTGACGATTCAGTGTGCAGGTAGCAGACGGTAGGATTAGTCGAATTGTCTGGCCTGGACCCCAGGTAGTCAACGGTTAACTAGGCCTACCCTGAGACTATGATTTATGTTACAAGAAAGGAGAGATGAATGGGTTTTTCCACTAAAAGATGAAAAAAAAACCACAGAAGAAGAAGTAATACAACAGCAGTGACTCTTATTGAAGAAATTACGACACCACCTTACCATTTCAGTTGACAATAGCATTAAGCCATTTCAGTAGATTTCAGCATTTTTTTTAAAAATTCATTTTGTAACAATTCAGACAATAACAGTCCATTAAGTATTGGATTAACCAACCTTAAACAAAACAAATATTTGTATCTTAAGTTTGTAATGATCATTCCAATGTTAATTTATTCTTAGATGGAGGCTTAAAGAATATTGTACGTCGCTCTGGATAAGCGTGTCTGCTAAATACTGTAAATGCGAGTTTTTCCTTTGTCAACGGATCACTCTTTTGATATTCCAGAATGTTTTCTGGGTTCGACTTCCTCTAGGTCGTTATCTATTAGAGAGCGGGTGATTTCTCCACAGAATTAGCAATCTGTCTCTACTCAGGAAACTATGTACGCATGAGGATACTTGCCAAGTTTGAGTAAGGGTTGGTAGAGTAAGGAAACCTCCTGGCTATTTTAATGATTTTGTTAAGTATTAAATCATCATATTATTGGATCATAATCATATTAAATGTGTGAAATGATTTTTAATGAATTTTAATTGTAATTAATTTGTTTTATATTTGCAGGTGAATGCTATGTGTAATGTCCTGTGTATTGGTCTTTTTGTTCTTGCTTCTCTTGTGTTTATGTAGCACCTTGGTCCTGGAGGAACACTGTTTTGTTTTGCTATTTACTGAATGTGTGTCGTCTAAGTAACATGCGCCAATGATTTACAGAACACTGGAGTTCCTATGAATGTGTCTATCAAGCTGCAACTAAACCTGTTAATAAAGAAAGTTATTGGAATATCGTAAGTGCTGTTTTACTGTACACTTTGTGACTAATTTGATTGCTCTTCATGGATTAATTAAAAATGTTCACTTTTATTCTTTTTTTAGACAAACTGGTGAAATAGCAGAAGTAGTGATGCCCCTGCTTTGGTTTGGTGAGGTATGTCATGGCTCTTATTATGAAGATGAATTCAGATGTCTTGAATGCCATTATATTAAACAGAGTGAAATGTTTTGTTTATTAAGTTGTTTATATACAGGTACATCTAAAATTATATAATCATGGAAAAGTTTGTCTATTTCAGTACTTCAACAGAGATTATGAAACTCATGTATGCACACAGCAAAGAAGTTTAATCGAAGAAGTTTAAGTCTGGTTCTCAAAAACTAGAATATGGTGACATGGTCTCTCAGTTTGGTTTACTAGTGTATACAATCATGTAGAAGATCTGACATTGTCCAGAAGACAATAACTGACCCCCATTTTCGAGCACTTCATGCTTCTTTCTACTACGCAGCTTTTAAAAGATGCTGATTTCATTTTCCAGCACCTGCTCACACGACCAACAAAAGTTGGTTAAATAAGCATGGTGTTGTGTGCTGCCAGCAAACTCAACAGATCTGAACCCTGAGAGAATCTTTGTGGTATACGTCCAATTCAGGCAGTAATTAAAGCAAAAGTAGTGAGTACATATACAGTAAATGAACATAATTTCCACATGGTCAACAATTCACTAAAAATGTTGGTCAAAAAAGTATTAACATTTTTTAAATGTGTTTAAATCATCACAATTAAAAGAACGAAAGTCTTAAACTACTTCAACCCGTTGGCATTAAATGTATTAATACACTAGTTTCACAATTTGATTTAAACTACTGAAATAAATGAACTTTTCCATGATATACAGGTGCATCTCAATAAATTAGAATGTGTATGTGTATATATGTGTGTGTGTGTGTGTGTGTGTGTGTGTGTGTGTGTGTGTGTGTGTGTGTGTGTGTGTGTGTGTGTGTGTGTGTGTGTGTGTGTGTGTGTGTGTGTGTGTGTGTGTACACACACACACATATACATTGTATGTGCATAAAGGTTTTATGTATTTTATTGTTAGGAAGTATATGTGATTAGAGATGTAAGCTTCTATCTCTTCCAGAGTGGCTACATTGATGGTCCTGTGCTCCATACTTTCCGTCTGAACCTTGTAATTTTACCAATGGTGATGGAGTACATGCAGTACATCTTCATTGGTCTTGGACTGAGCTGTATTATAGGAACAGTGGCTCTGTATCTTAGTAAGAAGGTAAATTAAAGTGATCACTAATACACAAAACCACAGTTAAATATTATTTGCCATTTCTATATTACGGAGAATATATAAAAATGTTCATGCTTCAGGTATAGTAGTTCTGTAAATCAACAATTGTGTTTTAGTCCTACTTTCGGACATTAAGAACACCAGTCTGTTGAACAGTTTGATTGCATTGTTCCTTTCTATTGTCATTTTTATGTTTATACTCATCTATAACTTGAATAGGCCAAGCTCTGGGTGTGTCAATATTTTGTAACTGCTGATATAAATTTCACACATTTTGGAGTAAATCAAAATAAAAAACAAAATAAGGGAGTTGAACTCACAGTAGCAAGTAGCAGCCTTAATTAATTCTTAAATAATTAAATAGCATTAAGAAGTTTATTTAATAAGCACTGTACATTCTATGTCAGGGCTATTCAATTGACGGGCCGTGGGACAAACCCGGGCCCAAGTTAATTTGTTCCTGCCCTCTAAATAGCCTAGAAAGATGATAGATGTTCATTCATTCATTCATCTTCTAGCGCTTTATCCGATCTTCCTCGGGTCACGGGGAGCCTGTGCCTATCTCAGGCGTCTATGGGCATTAAGGCAGGATACACCCTGGATGGAATGCCAACCCATCGCAGGGCACACACACACACGCATTCACGCACACATTCATACACTAGGGACAATTTTCCAAGGTGCCAATCAACCTACCGTGCATGTTTTTGGACCGGGGGAAACGGAGAACCCGGGGGAAAACCCCCTGAGGCACGGGGAGAACATGCAAACTCCACACACACATTCCCGAGACGGGAATCGAACCCGGATCCTGGCGGTGTGAGGCGAACGTGCTAACCACTAAGCCACCGTGCCCCATATGATAGATGTTAACTTTTGTTAATTTTTTTCTGTTTATTTATTTATTTGTATTTTTCCTCAAAACCCCCGCCAATTTCAGTGTAAAACGTTAACCATACTACAGCCTAGTTATGCAATATGTCTCTTTCAACGTTTAAAAAAAAAATAATTAAAATGTAACATATATATGTGCTTGTAGAAGAAGAGCTCAAGTAGGCATTGATTTTGTTATGCTTCAAAATACATTTGAATATGTATGTTTAAAAAAAAACCCGTTCTACAATGCACTGCAAAGTACAACATATAGACATGTTTTAATATAGAAAAATCCTACTTTAGCCTTAAGATGCAAAAATACACCAACTGGGCAAGAGGCGACATTGCTCATGTGCTATCACTAATATTGCAAGCCAATATCTCTCCATCTCTCCATATCTGTCCCCTGATTTGGAATGCTTTTCATGAAGTGGGCTGTTTTGAAACTATTTGAATAATCCTATTCTATATTGACCCTGCTCTTTCTGTCCTGATTTTTTTCCATTCTTGCCATTCTTTAATATATTATTGGACAATATAGTGTCCAGTCTAACAAACAGTTTAAGAGTGAAATATACTCTCTAAAAAAATGTATATTTTCTTCATGCAGAGTTGGAGTCAAGATCAGAGATTCTGAAGCACAGTCCCTGCCCAAGACCGCATTTACCAAAGATCAATACCCAGATCAGTTGCCCAAACTTTTTCTAGTAATCGTAACTCTGGTTTATCAAACCTAGTAACCAATACAGTTGGTGGAAATCACCTGATGACCTCCTTGTTCAGACAGTCTATGTGCACTTATCAAGAACTTCAGCAGGTTACAGTTATAGGCAGAAATTTGCAATAAACACTGCTGGTTGCAAGATTGGAGCTGAACATATAATGCAGATTAAACCACTCGAGATCCATCTACTCATCAGCAGTAAATGCTGTGTAGTGCAACAGGTCTTGATATTCTTTAGTATTATATTTAAAATTACGTAAAAATTGAAATTACCCAATTGAATCAAACAGAAATGGAGAAAAACTAAGTAAACTTTACTATTCAATAGCTTGTAGAACCATCCTAAGAAGCAGTAACTTAAATAATTATTTCAGGTCATTGAGGTTTGCAGGCATTTGTCTATACACTGCTCACTTAAGGTCCTGCCACAGCATTTCATTTGGACAGAGGTCTGGATTACAGCTGGATTTAAGATTTGCTGTTATGATATTTTATATATATATTATATATATATATATATATATATATATATATATATATATATATATATATATACAGTATATATGAGAGATATGAGAGATTTTTTCTTTAGAAGTGCCTTAGGTGATTGCATGCATAGTACTGTGTATGAAGTGAAAAGAAGAAAAAGGTTGGCTGATAGTGTTACTTATTGCAAATACTGCACCAAATCTCAGCGTTTGTGTGCATACACATTAGATTCAAGGTGATTCTCGATGCCCCTGGTGGTTAAATGGCTTGTAACAGAGCATTCAGTTTTAAGCAATAACAATTCTACAATGAATTGTTACAATGATTTTTTTTAAATGGCTTTTTTTTTACTTGGCACCATGAAAATCAATTTTTCAATAATTAAAAAAAAAACTTGTTCAATAGTTTTATGTATACAGCTGCATCTCAATAAATTAGAATATCATGGAAAAGTTCAATTAATTCAGTAATCCAACTCAAATTGTGAGTTTATTTATATTAAATACATTCTGAAGAACAGTTGTAAGTAGTTTAAGTCTTTGGTTATTTTAATTGTGATGATTTTGGCTCACATTTAACAAACACCAATTCACACACTCAAAAAATTAGAATACTTCATTAGACCATTGAAAAGAGCATTTTTAGTGAATTGTTGGCCGTATGGAAAGTATGTTCATTTAATGTATATGTACTCAATACTTGGTCAAGGCTGTCACTAGTGTCAAAAGTATTCACATTCATTACTCAAGTAGAAGTGTAGATACTAGACTTTAAAAAAAAGACTTCTCAAATTCTCCTGGACTCCACTCAACTCCCCTTTCAATTCAATTCTTTTGCCTAAAAACACACAGGTCACCTAATCCTTTGTTTCTGTCATTCAGTTAAATTAACTACACGTTTGTTTTCGTCTCCTGGTGTATCCTGACGAAAACAAACCAATAGAGTTTTATAATGGTATATGCTTATATTTCTCATCAACCTACAATCACATTCATTCTATCTGGATGGTCTGATTTATTTGGCTAGGTTTTTTTATTTTATTTTTTTATATAAAGATTACAAGCCGGAATGAAAACAAGCCGAAATTAGTAAAATTGTAAGGGGTAGAAAGAATGGATAATTGTGGTAAAATCTAAGGAGTAGAAGTAAAAAGTATATAAAGTATATATGCCAGAGTGATTTCTGCTTAAGTGAGGAACAAAGTATTTGTTTCTGTTAATATTCTGTCAGCTAACAGTCAGCTTCTTAGGTAATGAATGTTTGTGGTTTACCCTCCTTGTGCCTTCCCCATGATTTGTGTAGACGAGTGAACCAAACTGAGAGACCATTTTAAAGTCTCAGCAAAATTTTGCAGGTGTTTTAAGTTAATTAGTGGATTAGCAAGTCGCCATATTCTAAAGCATATTCTTAAGCTCTTGAGATGTTTTGTGAATTGGTGGGTTTTTGTTAGATGTGAGCCAAAATAATCACAATTAAAAGAACCAAAGACTTAAACTTCTTCAGTCTCTGCAATTAATTTATTAATACACAAGTTTCACAGCTTCAGTTGAATTACTGAAATAAATGAACATTTCCATGATGTTCTAATTTATTGAGGTGCGTGTATGTGCGCGTGTGTACGTGTGCATATGATATGCATGAATGAGGCATGTAGGTGTGTGTGTGTGTGTGTGGTGTGTGTATATAGATATGATATATATAGATATATATATATATATATATATATATATATAGATATAGATATAGATATAGATAGATAGATAGATAGATAGATATATAGATATCACACATCATAAAGATTCTCATTTGGGTTAAGGTCTGTATTCTGTGGTTACCAGTCCAGTGCATGTGTAAAAATGATATCTCATGCTCTGTGTACAAGTCTTTCACAATTTGAACCCAGTGAATCCTGCCATTGTCAGCAATGTCATAAACCCATGCCATCAGGGAAGCAAAAAATCCACTGATGGAATAACCTGGTCATTCACGATATTCAGGTAATTATCTGACCTCATTGAGCAACTGCAGCAACCCCAGATCCCCACATATGCACACTTCCCCCATAGGCTTTTCTGGTAAATGCTTGTACAGTTGGCACTAGGCAAGATGGGTACGTCGGTTCATCCACTTCTCTTCTTACCCTGAGGCACCAATTAAACTGGAACAGGATACATCTGGATTCATCAGACCACATGACTTTCTTTCATTACTCCATAGTCCAATCTTCATGCTAACTAGCTAATTGAGTCCTTTTTTTCACCAGTTAGCCTCACATTGTGCCTGTGGAAATGCACTTACTTTCACAATTAAAAATAATGTTGTTTTCTTTTAAGAATTGTTTTCACCGAATGTTTAAGTGAACTCTGATCACAATCATTCAACAATGTTTTCAGACTACATTTCTTCTTCGATGTTTATAGTTCCACCTATACTTTTTTTAAATAATATTTTTAATAATGCATTGGACAGTTCTTAACCCAATTTTAGTACTGTAGTTACAGCAATCTCATTAATTGTTTTCTTTACTTGATATATGGTTGTTTAAACAATGAAAAGCTACTCACTGCATCAATTTAACATGAGTGTTAAATTGTCTGCTTGTTTTTTAGGGAAGCAACGCAGACGTAAATCATGACTCAACTCACAACGAAAAGTATATTGAAAAAGGTACCGTTTGGTTTTCTCCTCTTTACACTCTCCATCAAAAATGCCACATGCGTCCAATAAGGGGACGCAACAAAAACAACCAATACAGTGCAAGCACACAGTTATTAAACTGTTACAGACCATCAACTCATTTCACATTTTCTATTATCCATATTTTATGCAATCCATATCTGGGGGGAAAATGCACATTCCTCCATCAAGGATTTATTCTGCATACACATTAATATGTTACAGGCGTAATCATGCACAGGACACAACAATGCAACCAATCAGAGAAGCAGGTTAATTAACATTAACAACTGTAGTTTCTCAGTTCTATTATATTAAATATAATGAAATATTCAATGTTTCATTTATTTTCATTATTCTTCATTATATAGTTTAAGTGAATTAACAATTGCGTAGGGCGACAACAACCTCTTTGTGGGTAGTGCAAAATGCCCCCATTGACTCTGGCCCTGAGCTTGATGTCTATGTTGGTACAGCCCCATTAGCACCAATAATGAGCAAATCATTGCGATGTCAGGACTTACATTAGTCAGAACTGTTATAGTGAAAGGGAAATCTATATCTATGCAATTAACACGGTATTAGACAATGTTCAATTCAATTAAATTAAATTTTATTTGTAGGGCGCTTTTTACAATTTGTCATCGTCTTAGCTTTACATAATATTTATGTATGAAAAATGAAAATCAGCTTGGCCCTAATTGTTTCTTGTTGAGCAAGCCGAAGTGACGATGGCGAGGAAATACTCCCTGAGAACAGGAAGAAATCTTGAGAGGAACCAGACTCAACAGAGAACCCCATCCTCATTTGGGCGGTTTGCTTTGTTTGTGATTTGAGGATGTTTATTGTGGAGTGTGGTGTGTATCCATGAATTTGTTTGAGTCGTCATCAGCCTGGGGGGCAGGGTCACCATGAGGGTCAGACAGGACCAGAGTGCAGAGGGGGTCTGGATCACTGGCAGCTCAGCATGTAACTCAACGGAGAGAGAGAAAGGGAGAGAGAGAGAGAGAGAGAAGAAAGAAAGAAAAAAGAGTGGTTAGTCACGGTCATAGTTGCAGTATGGGACTAAATGTATATTTAGTGTAGATATGGACTCCAGCAGGATTAACTATTACAGCAACTAAATGGAGAATGAGAGGGAAACACAGACATGAGAGCTTCCTGATGTGTAAACAAACAGTCACTCTCACCACCACAAACCTGAGTGATTAATGAAAGTGAGGCAGACAGCAACTAAACACACCAGATCACTATAATACTCAACATCCATGTGTCCCTCAGATCTACTCCTTTATCTAAAGCAGGATTATTCACTGAATGCTTGGCTAAAAAAAAATCAGCCTGGACTTAAACAATGATACAAAGAAACTCTGATTCTCCAACATTAATCGGAAGGGAGTTCCATAACTTTGGGCTTTGTAAGATAAAGCTCTGCCCCTCTCCCCGCTGTAATCTTCCTAATACGTGGTACTGACAGCCTGCATCCTTTGGTCAAAGCAGACGTGGTGGAACGTAATGCTCTAATAGTTCGGTCAGGTACTGTGGGGTGAGACCATTTAGTGTTTTATAGGTTAGCAGTAATATTTTATAATCGATGCGGTATTTCACTGGGAGCCAGTGCAGTGTGGATAGGACAGGGGTAATGTGCTCATATCTCCTAGTTCATATCTCTCTAGTGAGCACTCTCGCTACCGCGTTCTGAACTAACTGAAGCTTATTTATACACCAGAGTTAAACATCAGACAGTAAAGCAGTTCAATAATCCAGCCTGGATATGATAAAAGCATGGACAAATTTTTCTGCATCATTAAGTGACAATAAATTCCTAGCGATATCTTAGCGATATTTCTGAAATGAAAGAATGCTATCTTGGTAATGTTATCTACATGAGCTTCAAATGAGAGTCTATAATCACACCCAGATCTTTTACTGTTGAACTCTGTGAAACAGAAAGACCATCTAGAGTTACTGTTTGGTCTGATATTTCACTTCTAGCTGCATGTGGTTCGAGTACTAGAACCTCTGTTTTACCCGGATTAAGCAGGAGGAAGTCACTTAACATCCAGTCTCTTATGGATTTCACACATTGCTCAACTTTACTGAATTTTTGCCTTTGGTTGAGCTGAGACATATAACTGTGTGTCATCAGCGTAACAATGGAAATAAAAATCATATTTACAAATTAATTTGCCTAGAGGAAGCATGTAAAGGGAAAAGACAATGGGCCAAGAACCAAAGCCTGTGGGACACCATACTGTACTCGGGAATGCATAGAATAGTCACCGTTTAAATCTACAAACTGGTAGCGATCAGTTAAAGACAATGGTCGTTCCCTTAATTCCTACTAACTTTTCTAATCTGTGAAGGAGAAAATTATGATCAATGGTGTCAAAGGCTGCACTGAGGTCGAGTAATACCAGCAGAGAGACACAGCCTTGATCAGAGGCCAGTAAGAGATCATTTACTACTTTGACGAGTGATGTCTCTGTGCTGTGATGAGGTCTAAATCCTGATTGGTAGAGTTTGTGTATGTTATTCCTGAATAAGTATGAACTTAGCTGCTGCGCAACTATCTTTTCTAAGATTTTTTAAATGAAGGGGAGGTTTGATATCGGCCTATAGTTTGATAGTTCACTGGGGTCGAGGTCAGGTTTTTTAATTAGTGGTGTAATAACTGCTAATTTAAAGGATTTTGGAACATACCCACTGCTGAGTGAAGAGTTTACTATTGCCAGCAGGGGTTCTGATACTGCCGGTGCTACCTGTTTAAGAAAGTGTGTTGGTACGGGATTTAATACACAAGTTGTTAATTTATCGGAAGAGACTAGTGAAATTAGTGCATTCTCTTCAAGCAGAGTAAAACGTTCTATGCTACTGCATGTAGTTATTGTGGGGATTTCTATGTTGTTCCTATTCCTAGTGAACTCTGCTATAGTGTTAAATAAAAATCTAGGAATGTTTTTATTATTTTCTATGAGTGTGGAGAAATAAGCTGATCTAGCTTCACGCTTTTTAAAAAAAAAATAATTCCTGATGCTCTCATTCCAGGCTGTTTTAAATATTAACAGTTTAGATTGATGCCATTCTCGTTCTAGTTTTCAAACGGTCTGCTTTAAAGAGCGTGTTTGGTCATCATACCAGGGAGCGAGTTTCTTATCTTTAATCATTTTTCTTCTAACTGGTGCTACATTATCTAAGGTGCAACGGAAGGTTGACTGTAAATACTCGGTCGCCTGATGGAGTTCTGTGTGGTCAGAGATTGATCCAATAATTGCGGATAGTTTTGGGAGATAGCTGATGAAGCTCTCGGCGGTAGAAGATGTAAAAGTGCGTTTAGCGCGGTGCTGTGTGTACATTATTACTGTAACACACTTTATAAATAAAATGAGATCGTGATCTGATATAACTTAGTTTTGTGGAACAGTCACTATGTTAGTAATGCTTACCCCGAACGATAATATCAAATCTAGTGTGACCTGCTTTATGATGCTCAGCCTAGTCTTATGTTCTCAAAATGAATATTAAAATCAAAATTCTGCAAATTCACTAAGAAATTCAGAGTGCGGTCCTGCGGGTCTGTAAATGATAATTAACGGAAACGACAGACTCACCGTATTATTGGTGGCTATACTAATGTTAGTATAGAGAACGTCAAAGGCATTGAACTTGTGTCCATGCTTATGTACAATGGTTAAATTATCCTTATAAATAAGTGCGACTCTTCCTCCTCTACTAGTTAGACATTTGTGATTATGTCTATAACTTTATTAACTTTATCAGGATAATACAATGAGTTGGTAAGTGATAAAATAACCAATGTAATAATAGTTTAGGAATAGTGTATAGTTGTGTTGTTAGTTAACTTTCATAGACAAAAGCATAATTTTAAATTCTTTGCATTATTTGTGTATTTTAGTCTCATCCCCTTATTTCTGTCCACAGATACAAATTAGGAATTTGCACAATGGGGCAGAAGTAAACCCAAGATGTGTGGACAATGAACAGATCAGGAATTGCAGCACTTCTGTTCTTTTATTTTTTTTTTTGTCTTTGGTCTTAAAATTAAAAATAAGTGGAAATTGAAAATTGTGTTTTATTTTTGTAAGTTGGTGTGAGAGCAGCTTAATAACTACTTTGAATTTGTAACATTGTGGTGGGTTTTTCTCTCTCTTTCTCTCTCTCAGTGCCTGTTTTGATGTACTTTTTATTTGGTGGAAGGCAGCCTTTTCTCTGTATGGGTTTTTTTCAAAGATCTGTGATAACTCTTCAAAAGATATCTATTGCTTAGCATTTCTGTTTAAAGTTTATTTACAAAAGAGCTGTATTCATAACTATAAAATACAAAAATCAGCTCCATTCTTGTAGACCAGGGGTCACCACCACAGGTCGCCCATAAGGACCACATGAGTAGCTCTCAGGCCTGTTCTATAAATTTCACAACTCATCAATGAGATTTATATTTAGTTATCTCATTGTTGATAATTATTGTGAGAAATCATTAATGTGTTCAGTGTCTTCACATTGATAAATGAGTGTCATTAATAACAATATATAACCAAAGGCAATGTGTTATTTCATAGGAGTATGTCAAAATGCTAGCCCTTTGTATGACTCAGTATCCATGAAGTGGCTCTCAAACAGGTTGCTGTAGATCTCCTATCAGTTTTCTCTGTAAGTAATCTGTTTCAGCAGCCATCTGCTCCACTGCAAAATTTGTTCAATAATGTTTACCTTAGACTTTACCTCAATGTCCTATAGATCTCAACCAAAATGAGCATCTCTGGGGTGTGCTGAAATAAACAGAAAGAGATAAACAAACTTCAAAATCATGTACTGTGTTTTTTTTTGTATACACACAAACATGCATACGTACCTTCATACATTTTTGTTCAAAATAACAATTGCTATTATTAAAAAAGTGAGTAAAGCTCAAAATCTTTCTAATCACTTTCAATAAAATACATGCAAATGCATTGAGAACACTGCACATTCAATTCTAAATCACAACACTGATCATATTTGTTATTGCTTTACAGAAACTGAAGAAAAAAGAATATTGCCCTGTTCAAAAAATTGGAATATTGTGCAAAAGTTAATTTATTTCAGCAATACACATTAAAAGTTGAAACTAATATATGAGAGACTCATTACATGCAAAGTAAGATAGTTCAAGCTGTGATTTGTGATAATTGAGATGATTGTCTTACAGCTGAAAACCACAAATCCACAACCCCCGAAAATTAGAATATTACATGCAATCAATAAAACAAGTATTCTGCATAGAACAATATCGGACCTCTGAAAAGTACATGCCTTATGCGTGCATATGTACTCAGTACTTGGTTTGGGACCCTTTTGCAGCAATTACTGCATCAATACAGCATGGCATGGAAGCTATCAGTCTGTGGCACTGCAGATGTGTTTATGGAAGACCAGTATTCTTGAATAGTGGCCTTCAGTTCTTCGGCATGTTTCAGTCTCATGCCGCTCATCTTTCTCTTAGCAATGATTCTGTATGGGGTTCAGGTCAGGTGAGTTTTCAGGCCAATCAAGCACAGTAATCCCACAGTCATTAAACCAGGTTTTGGTCCTTTTGGCAGTGGGGGCATGGGTTTAGAAGTCTTTCCCATGACTGATTGCTACTGAACCAGACAGACAATTTAAAGGCTCCCATATCATTTGAAGGTGTTAATTAAGAAGGATTAATTAGATGATTAGAGCGGGACACTTTGAGCCTATTCACAATATTCTAATTTTCTGAGATTTTCATGAGCTGTCAGCTATAATCATCTCAATTATGACAAATCACAGCTTAAACTATCTTGCTTTGTATTTAATGAGCTTTTATTAGTTTCACCGTTTAAGTTACATTACTGAAATAAATGAACTTTTGGACAATATTACAATTTTTTAAGTTTCACCTGTAGATGCTGCCTTCTTCATTGGGGTGTTGATGTTACAGGACTGAGGGAGATCATGTGTGATATGAACACCTATGTAGAGGAAACTGCGCACTCACTCCACTGGGGTCCTGATGATGGTTATTGGCGGGTATGGCTGCTTCTGCTGCATGCTGAATTCCACAATTAAGTCTTAGTCTTGTTGATGTTCAGGAGTAAGTTTAATACCTTCTCTGAAGTCCAAGTGGCTCATAGTTGTGTGGAAGAGAATGGTGTCCTCAGTAGAGTAGTTTTGGCGGTAAGCAAAATGCTAGGGATCCAGTGGGTCTGGTAGTGATGCAGTGATGAAGTCTTTGACCAGTCTTTCAAAGCACTTCGTCACTTCTGAGGTCAGAGCTACACAGCGGTAGTTATTCAGGCAGGCGGGCTGGGGTTTCTTAAAGACAGGAACAATGATGGGGATTAGGTGCAGGGCATAGGTTCGGGATGTTCCGGAGCTCTGAACCTACTGTCGGGTGAGGTTGGGAACAGAGCATGTGCTGTACCTGGAATGACAAGAAAGAGAAACCAACAAGTTATATGTGTGTTTGTGTCTTAAGCCTTAGATCTCCACTGCAGTGGAGCAAGGTCCATTACACCACTCTGTTGGTGTGATTGTGCATTTTGTGCACACATTCGATCACTGGCCTGTGTGAGCTCGTTGTTCATCCCAGCCTTCTCTGGCTAGGTCTCTCTTGCGGTAAAGAGCACAAACTGTAGGAGATGTTTCCTTCCTATTATATCTATCACCCATTGCAGAATCCTGTTAAATGTCTGGTTGAAGCATACCGAGGTTCTGAGCTCCAACATTAGTTTAGACAAAAAACAGCGTACCTTGGTCAGTGACGATGTGAGGTTTCCATTCCTGGTCAGTGGAACTATTCCTTCAGGTTGTCAAGAGTGTTTCAGAATGCTGAGTGACTAATGAGCAGATTTGTGTGTGCCAGCTCCAGTAGACCACGACCAGGTTGTATGTTTGACCTCTGCCATCGGTAAGGAAATATATCATGTTTCTTTTGATTATAAAGTAGGATGCATGGACAGCCTGCACATCGTTTCTTTTTTCCCCCCCATCTATTTCCAGTACCTGTGACCAGCAGTGTTTCAGCTTGTCATAAAAGCTTCTTCCTTTTATGACATTAGAGATAGGATTCATGATATAAGTTGACTCACCGTTTCAATCTGTGTCACAGACTTCCAGTTCTCCTGCCACTAGTGCATGAGGTTGCAGCACTTTCTTACTTTTTCGCTATGTACGCCTCAATGTCCACCCAACATCATCATTCTCCATGCACACTCCACAGGATTTCCTGGACATCCTCCATGTACACACATGACCATGAGTGTTCTCTAGGTGGTTCTGGGAGTATCGAAGGATGAAGAATGATGTTTCTAGATGCGTCCAGCAGGTCAGTGAAAAAAGTTTTATATATTCTCACTCTCGCTGTGAGAAAATTTTTGCTGTGAGAGGCTGATTTTCCGTTAATTGGTTAACAAGTTTTTTTTTTGGCAGTTTTGTGGGTATGGGCTCGTCTCTGCGCACATTGAATTCGGGGTTGTTCATTAGTTCTGTATGTGGATCTTCATACACATTGTTACAACCCTAGATATTTTGTGTCTTGTCTTCTTTGTTGTGTGCAGATTCTGAACCAGATTTTGAAACCTGCCATAGCCACCACTTGATCCCGACTTAAGGAAGCAGGGGAAAGAGAACAGAAGGGAACCACTGGGGGAGGGTGGTTTGGAGAGGTTGTTGTTGTTGTTGTTGTGGTATATTTTGAACTGTGTATAGGTTTTTGTAGGTTCTGTAGTTCTGGTTTGACAAGTTTTTGACCCTGAGACTGGAACCTTTTGGAATTGGTTACTTCTTTTATATATAGATCACTGCTGATTGGCAGTAACAGTTTTTTTTTAGTTTTCTTGCTGTTTTTTTAGTAGTGAGTTAGGGAAGCCAAATTTTGTTTTTGTTTTGTTATCTGAACCTGACAGGTATGACAGGTCTAACAGTACCTTATACATCATGCCAATAGCGCAATATACACTGAGAAGTTTTGCGAATCACTGCATGTACTGAACAAGGATAAGCCAAGTTAAGAACACAAAGCAAACTAAAAGGCTTCCAACCAACGATCATCAGAAGATCATCAGCACCCCATCTTCAATAAAATACATTGAATAGTACTTCTCAGAAGTAGAGTGATTCACTGCCAACTCAAAACACTGGCCTAAATAAGGATCAGATTTCTGCACAGCCACAAACTGGTCACAGGTCAGTCTATCTCCTGGCCAGAATCACCAAATCACTCATGCAACACATCAAGGCTTTCGCTAGACTCTTTAAAAAGCTCCTCCTTGAGACACAAAAGATTCAGGCTCTTATGTGGCTTCCAGCAAGAAGTCCTTCATAAGCTACTCAGCAGGACTGTTTTCTACTGATATCTCGGGTGCTATGACCAAAAGAAACAAGCAAGTTGGATCTGCCACTCACCCTTATTTATTGAGACAGAGCCTCTGTACCATTGGTTGTCTGTACCATTTGTTCTTGTGTAATAAGGTGCTGGTGTAAATTGACAAATACCATTGCACTTTGCAAACTTTTGGCAAAAGCATCACCATAGTCTGAGACTGATAAATCACACGTGCATGGAAGAAAGAAGTCTGGGTGTTTTTTGATTGTTGATGATTGGCTGGACATTCTGTGATTATTATTTTGGCCACCAGGTGTCGCCACTGGGCCCTGGCTCCCTATGCTCTACTCTCTACTCCAGGGATCACCAACCTTTTTGCAAATGAGAGCTACTGCATGGACACTGAGTCATAGAAAGGGCTATCAGTTTGAAATACTCCTCTGAAATAAAAAATTCCCTTTAGTTAAATAGTATTATTAATTATTAATGATACTCGTTTATCTATGTGAATACACTTATGATTTCTGACAGTAACTATCAACAACGAGTTAACTACATTTTACATTTTAGATGCATCTCACTGATGAGTTGTGCACTTTTTATAGCAAGCCTGAGAGCTACTCATGTGCTTGTTGGGTGCTACCTGGTGCCCATGGGTACCACGTTGGTGACCTATGCTCTACTCCCTTTCCCCTAACCCTCTAATTTGTTACACCTGCTCCTCATTTGTTTTCTTTGTACTTAAGTCTCTGAAAAAAGAGAAAAAAAAATTGAGATAAAAAAATTTTAAACCCATCACACAAAAAAGCATGACAGTTGATCATATGCTGTCATCATCACAAGAGCACTGCAAAAGGTGTGCCAGATTTGATGAAACAGCAGCAGTTCAAAGAGGATGGGGGAAGTGCTTTATTAACATACCATGTTCTAGCTTGACCTGCTATAAAAAGCATGAACTACAGATCACCAATACTACCTCATCATGAACACATACAAGTACTCTTACCCAGCACTCTGATTATGTACTCACTGGCAGCAGATACAGAATTCCTACAATAGATTTTCTAAGTGAAATAATGGCAGCAGCTGGCACTCCAACCTGGATCAATTGACATCCGTGACGCTGCATTGTGGGAGCTTTGAAGGCACAACACACTGGGGAACAACCTATCTCTCATAATCTAAAGTCAGCTCTTACAATACTCCAAGAACAAAGCTTTTGAACTTACCTGAGAGTAAGCAACACCACACCGGGAATCTTCACAACGTTACACTAAATGAATGAACTCACGCAAGTCACAAAAGTATACCTAAAGGCAGACAACTAGCTAAACAAAACCACATACCTCTCATTCGTGGAAATGGAGAAATGGGGTGGGATTTGAATCCCAGGGGACATAAACTACTGTACGTGTTTATACACTCTAAATGGATTCCCATTCACTGACCACATGTTCAATGACTAAAATGCCACAAATAAGTCACTGTCATTATACATGTAGCCGTGTAAGTTTTATTCTACAGCTGTATTCTCTACTTTACTGTGTTCCAGTCCTATTTTGCTTTGCGCTCCTACCCCTTAGTTCTTTTATTACTCTACCGCATGTGTGTCAAACCCACAGGTCTGCAGGCCCTGTGCCCGCCACGGCACATTTATGTGACCCACATCATTTATGTGGCCCAAGAGACCTTAAAAGGTGAATTATTGTCTTAAATTAAGGCTATGCTGCTTTAAAACGTGCATTGACAATAAACTACATCTCCCACAATCCATGAGACTGTGAAGTGACTGCATCCCGCCACTAGATTGCAGTGTTTACCAAGGTTGATTTTTCCAGCACGTGTAATTGAGAATTTTCTACGAAATATCCCAAATTAGATGTTAACAGGTCCGAAAGTGGCCATCAGGAGAACTGGGAAAATTCCCAGTGCGCTGCTCTGCCTCTCTCATAAATTGGGCTGTCAGGCTTGCTTGCATTTTAATTTTCTTTTTAAAAAGTGAGGGGACAGATGCAGAGACAACAGAAGCCAGGTAGAAGGTCCCTGATCCACAAGCAGTTAGTGTTTTGAGGAGAATGATACGTTTGATTAAGATTTTTATGATTAAGTAAGGTGGGAGGGGGTTGGATTGGGATAGGTGGTGTGCTGTTCTTGAGTGTTATACTCCCAGGCTGAAAATTAATCCCATTCCAGCCCTGGTATATGCTCTCTTATAACTGACCCTTTCTGGGCAACCATAATATTGACATGGCCCACGATCAAAATGAAACCCCTGCTATTTAAATTTATTAGTAATTTATGTTTATTATGTAATATTTTATTCCTGTGCACCCTGTTCTTAACCTTCCCTTTGTTCCCTTCTTTGTTTTGCACCATCTCCCTTTCCTAGTCCTTTTGAGTTCTTTTATTTCTAGTCTGATGTGTGGTCTTTATTCTGAGTTTTTGAGGTTCCCTTTTATATCCCTGTTTACCCTGTCTAGTTTTTTTTGCCTTTACGCTATGTATAAACTAAACTTATATGTATTGCATTTATGACTGCAGAGAAAACAAAATGGCATTCCTGCATGCAACATAAGCATTTTGAACTCTGACAAAAAGATGTCGGGTTGAAGGTTACTTTCAAGAAAAATACTAAATGTCTATTTGAGGCAGAAACGCAGAACTTAAATTATCCACCGGCAGCAAACTAAAAATGGCGTCCTCTCTCTGTGTGCCATTGTCCTTTTGTGGTGCGTACAGCCAGCTGTCATACTCAATAATAAAAGCCCTATTTCACTGAACAATGAAAAATATGAATATATGAAAAACAAAAAAGGCAATAAAAATATTTGATAAATATTTTTGGAAAAAAAGATATAAATATATAAAAATATTTCAGCTGGGTGCTGAACCTCATTCATTATTTTACTCTTTAATTATTTTCAAAAGCCACCGGGAGCCGCATGGTGCCACCTGAACTGCGGGTTGCCGGCCCCTTGTATAGACTTAGATCGTATAACCTGGTATAGCTCTTTCAGGTTAGTGTTTCGAAAAACTCCTATCTTCTCTTCCTCAGGTGTTTCTTTGGTGTGACTTTTCCCTATTAACATTACTATTGTTATTGCTATTTTTACTGTTATTATTATTATCCTTGTTTGATGTTTCTATGCCTTTCAGAGTTTCAGATGAGGACTGATTGATTGTCTCTCATTCATCTTTTGTGATAAACTTTTCTTGAGTTTGATTTTTCCCTACCTGGTTCTTTAAGAAAGACTATGAACTTGTTCATCAAAAGCATTTCTCTGCTTGTGACACCTCCCTGTGGCAGACTGCTAGGGACTGCTCCCTGTAGCAGACCGCTCTCTGATCTGACAATGATAACATGCAAGACACCTCCAACTACTGGCTCTGTACCTCAACCACTACGAGGAACATATTGCATTGTAATTGGCCTGAAAAGTAAATGTGCCACTAGAACCATTGCATTTTGTCATCTTTGGCAGCACACTAAAATGCAATCCCAGAGGTCAGATGTTTCTTGTAGTTGCCCATCAGGGTTGTGCACATTTTCAGGGAGGTCCCACTCCTCTTTGTAGCCAAGTCATTAAGGTTTTGGAGATGGCATTTTGCAACTTACATTTACATTTACATTTGCGGTATTTAGCAGACGCCCTTATCCAGGGCGATGTACAGGAAGTGCTTTAGGTCTCGCTGTAAGGATAAGATTTAGTCAAGAAAGGTAAATACAAACTTAAGTACACAAGAATAGACAGTTGCCAGCTAATATATCCTATTTTTTTTTTTTTTTTTTTGGATTTCTGGAGATAAAAGAGAATAAAAAGGAATGTTAGGATAGGGTGTTGTTGGAAGAGGTAGGTCTTCAATCGACGTTTGAATGTAGAGAGTGTCTCCATTGTTCGGACATCCAGTGGAAGTTCGTTCCACCACATTGGTGCCAGAACAGAGAAGATCCTTGAGCTGGTTCTACCTTTTACCCTGAGAGACGGTGGAACCAGGCGAGCAGTGCTGGACGCTCTCAGGCAGCGAGGTGCAGTACGGGAGGTGATGAGGTTTCGGAGGTAAGAAGGTGCAGATCCATTTTTGGCTTTGTAGGTGAGCGTCAGTGTTTTGAATCTGATGCGTGAGAGCGGCTACAGGACTCCTGTAAAGCGAGCGCAGTAGTGGGGTAGTGCGAGAGAATTTCGGCAGGTTGAATACGAGTTGCGCAGCTGCATTTTGAATCATTTGTAGTGGACGAACAGCGTTCTGAGGTAGACCTGCCAGCACAGAGTTACAGTAGTCCAGTCTCAAGATGACGAGAGACTGAACCAGAACCTGAGCAGCCTGTGTGGATAAAAATAGTCGAATCCTTCTGATGTTGTAGAGAAGGTGAGACAAGAGCGAGTTACGTTAGAAATATGGGAAGAGAAAGATAATTGATTGTCTATAGTTACCCCAAGATTACGAGCAGTGGTGGAGGGAGAAAGTAGAGAGTTATGGAGAGTTATGCTGAGATCCTGACCAGGAGATGAATCACATGGGATCACCAGCAGTTCCGTTTTCTTCGGGTTGAGTTTCAGCTGATGAACGCTCATCCACGAAGCGATGTCAAATAGACAGGCTGATATTCTAGCAGACACTGTTTTATCTGATGGAGGGAAGGAGAAGATTAATTGAGTGTCATCAGCATAGCAGTGGTAGTCAAATCCATGAGAGGAGATGACTTTACCGAGAGAAAGAGTATAGAGTGAGAAAAGAAGAGGACCAAGTACTGAGCCTTGTGGTACACCAGTGGTGAGACTGCGTGGAGCAGATGTAGATCCTCTCCGTGATACCTGAAATGATCGACCTTCCAGGTATGAGGAAAACCAATTCCATGCAGCTCCAGAGATACCAAGACCCCTGAGGGTAGCTAACAGGGTCTTGTGGTTCACTGTGTCAACTTGGCCACTCCAGGACCTTAATGTGCTTCTTCGTGAGCCACTCCATTGTTATCTGGGCCATGAGTTTTGAGTTATCATGCTGGTTTATTGATGAATTGCATCTGTCTATCTCTCTGTGTCTGGGAGCCAGAAATCTTTCTGATTAATAGGGAAACAAATACCCTTTAAATGAAAATCAGTTTATAACTTTTGAAATGCTGAATTTTTTTTCAATTCTGTCTGTTTAAAGAAACCTCCTATTGAATTTTAGATTGATTATTTCTTTGTCATTTGGCAAAAATACAAAAGCATCGCTTTCGGCCCCCTCCGACTCAAAAGGGAAGATTGACGGACCAGTCGGGTTAGAGAAACCCCTACACACCCTCTCGAACCCTTCGCTCTTCCTCACAGGGTCTTCTTCACAACTATGGCTCGCTTAACAACCATAAGTCAGAGAAATTTTTGTTGTGCTTCTCTTCTCTTTAATTCTCTCCAAATAATGGTGTTATTTATTGTTTTTATTTATTGTTTATTGTACAGTGACCTTGAGTGACCTGAAATAAAATATATTATTATTATTATTATTATTATTAAATTAAAACGCGTGGGCTTCTCCTTGGCATCATGCATCATGTGTAACAATAAAGCCCCAGGCCAATATGACAAGGTATCATAACTATTGCCAGGGGTTTGTTTCCATAATAATGCACCAGCATTATACTAACGCATTATCCATTTGCTGCTGCTCTTTCCCCTGAACATCTGCTATTTCATGTTTTGCGTCCCACTGTCAAGCGAAAACTTGCTCAAAAAGGCGATTGCACTGGTTCCAGAATAGTAGCCTTTTTGGAAAGGAAGAAAGTGTATGAAAAAAATGTTTGTAGCCCTGAGGATGCATGCAGCTTGATTTTGATCCATGGAGCGTACCCAAATGAACCAAAAACTGCACTTGAGTAATTGAAGGTATATATATATATATATATATATATATATATATATATATATATATATATATATATATATATATATATACATATATATATTTTTAGCCACAGCACAGCTTTAGCAATCTGGGTAGCCAATACAGTACATTATGCTCCTCCATGGTTCTGCCTGAAATGAATATACTTTCCAGTTATGGCTGGACTCCTCAGATTCCTGCGAGAAAGCTGGCCACAAAACATGTAACATTGCTTATCATATGTCTTTTATTGACTGTCTTTTATAGGTTTCTTCATACAACTGTGAAAATTAAAATGTTGGATGTTCTCTGTTGGTACTGGGCTGTAATGCTGTTTAAAGGCAGCTAAAACGTTAGCATAATTCACTATAGAGGGCTGTGTTGAGTCGAGAAATGAACAAAAAGTGGATTATGTTTGTGCACCACAGACAGTGAGCAGCACTCCTTTGCTTCTTTGCCTAATCCATAATCGTATGCATTTCCAGGCTTCCAATGTATTTTTCAAAAGAATGACTCAATCCTTCATCAAACTCTGCAGAGTGGTATATTGTTCATGTTTACAGTTGCAGCATCGACTTGTCTGCACACAGTCGGTTTGAATCAACTCGTCACAAGTCTAAGATAGTGATGGGTCATTCATGAATGATTTGTTATTTGTATATAAGTCTTTAACATGGCTCAGAAGAACGAGTAGTCTCAGAGAGTGATTGTTTGTTTTTTTGTCACGTGACTCCCATAGACACTATGAATAAACGATTCAGACCAGAAATATGAGAGATGTGCTGCTTATTCTGTTTATCATATGTTCTTAGATGCATTTTAATATTGTAATTACTGGAACTATAGCCAGAATGTGTGTATGTGTACATGTTGGGGGTCTGTCTATTGAAAATATAACATTTTATTTTATTTTTGATCAAAAGAAATTAATTAAATGACTAAAAAAATTTATTCCTTGCCATTTTACAAAGACTGAGATGAGATGGCAGATCATTCTTGTCATTGCAGGAATTTGCCCTTGTTCCAACAGCAGAAACCCAAACTACCAACAAAGAAACTCAATCACCACACCACCACCAACTAGTGTTTGGGAATAATCACTGCAGAGCGACGCAGAAGTATAAACTCTCATGACTGTGTCGGCTACGTGCGCAGGCTACACTTGAGTTCACTCGAGGCAGAAGTAAAAACCAGCCACCCTGAATTCAGATCATGCTACGTTCACACAATATTGGTATTTTTTTTAATAGTTATTGGTAGACTATTTTTGTTACTTCAGCAATTTAACTCCTGTTTTTTCTTTCTTTAATAAATTTTTTAGTTGAAAATATGAGAATTGTGTGAGAGAATTGTGATCTCAATTCCCACGGATAAAAATCGTGATTCACATTTTAGCAAAGGATCGTGCAGCCATACTATGGATTAATTGTAACAAATTATAAATCCATTGTAATTCTGGCACTGCATGTACATGATTCATATGTTCTTTCATGACAATACCCAACATTGTGATAAGTTGCTTGAGCCTCGGTTTGAACTTTGAGCCAAAAAAACTCTTTCCATAGTTATAACAAGAAAGTCAAAATTGTGCATAATTAACTATCTGATTCAAATCAAAGTTTTGTAATTAAATTCTTATTCAAAATTATTCCTAAGTGATAATGACCCGATTGCCTCAAGGTGCCAGGAAGGATATAGTAATTCAGACATTCACTCTAGTGAGAAGAAAATAATTACACATGCACAAAATATAACTGTGAGGTGGATGGTAACACCAGTAGAGTGTTTGTTATATATTTCCTTAAGTCATTACAATAGTTTCAACAGACTAAACATCTTCTAACAAAAACGGTGGTGAAAAAATAGCCCAAGAATATGGTCAGAAATATATTTAGTTCATACTAGTACATCTTTGTCTTATTAATATTTAAAAAATCACATTATTTATTTTCATGACATTTTCAATTTTCCTCATAAATGGAACAGTAACAAAAGCATCACTGAAACTAGAAGTATTGTAGAGTACTTGCCAGTAATGTGACCCATATAAATCTATGGCAATCATCTTTTGTTCACTGTTATCCAGACCTCAGGCATTTAACCATCCACACAGAGCTAGGGCTCAAAGTAAGAGAGTGACAAGTATACACAACAAATCGTCTAAGCAGAAAGTAGTTTATTCTCTTGTCTTATTTGTATAGATATAAAGCTGCTTGTTGCGCTGCTTCCTTGTCAAAAATCAACTCTCTTTCATCAGTGAGTTAATGCTTCTTTCTGTGTAAGGTAAGGCTTTTTTTCTATTTTTTTAAAATAAAATATAAATATAATATCAGGTTATTGTATTTCATTGGAGATTCAATGGATATTATTGTTGTAATTTTGTTGGACACACTCAGCAAGCTCTGTTAACTACATGATCGTTTAGTGCACAATATTTGGTTGTCATCACCCAAAGCATAATTATTCATGAAGTACTCAGAATCACCAAGTCTTAAAAATAATGAAAAATAATAAAAAGTTAACTATTATAGATGTAAATGTAAACACATATTGTTAATGCCAATACAGCTGGATATGGAATTAAAGAAGAAGCCTTTAATTGTCATACATGCATTATAGTACAGTGAAAATCTTTTCTTTGCATATATCTGGTGGTTAGAGTTTTTTTTTTGTTCTAAGGATACTAAACATGTTCATAATAATTCAAAATGTAATATAAATAGTTTGTTTTAGGTGAAAAGTCAAAGCTGTTACCACATATTTTTTATTTCTTTTAATTGGTATAATGTTTAGTGTTGAGTAAGACATATTTGATCAGAGATTTAGAGGCTAGTTACACTATATGCAATTCTGTACTATTTTTAAAGTAAATACATGTATATTTCATAAATAGAGAACATACTGAATGTGAAACTGTGTTCATTTCTAACTGTTTTATAGACAAATCAATAATACTGTCAGTGGAGATTATTGGCTTCCCAAAGAGCTGCTGTTCATTCACCATGAAGGACGGTGGTTTGATGATTATACTCAGGAAAGCCTGAAAGCAAGAGCTCTTCTCTCAAGAATAGTTGTATTGTTTTAAAGTGACCATAAAATGATTTAGTTTGAGAGTAGAGACCTCTAAAACTGAATATTATATTCTATGTAGTTGGAGACTATAAATAAATAAAAATATGTACCTGCTGGCACACTGATGAGGTAATATGGCACCAGGAGCCCTGTTTTAATCACATCCTCATTGGCTTTTCCTCACATTGATCTGGTGAGCTGCATGTGCTGTGCTGTGCTGTGTTCACACATATTTTACTACTTGAAAAATTCAGTATATCATTTATATTTTATTGGTATGATATTATAACAAGAGACAGAAGTTTTACCATTTTAAAATAATAATGAGCAAGCAAGACAAGATATGCAAATGAAAACACAGAGATGACATGACATAGAAACCTTAAGAGGACAAGGGCACGCCTCCTACTCTGGGTGACACTGCATAATGAGTAAAATACACACCTGCACCATATTATACCTATCTAATGTATTGTTTTAAAATGTTTAGTAAGGTCATTCCATTTTACCAGTGAGCAGGATTACTAGGATACACATTTTTTCCTGCCCAATGGTCAGAAAGTATAAGTCTCTGTTGTACTGTGTCAAGTTTACGATTTCCCTGTAGGGAAGCTTCAATACACGTAGGATTATGTGCAACAGCAAATAAGTAATAATGTGAAATGAAAAGTATTTCACAGATGCTTAAGCAACTCATGCACATATTGTATACACCAACACAAAACACACAAAAAAGAGAAATATAAAACAAACATCAGTCACATTCAATTACATAAGAAACACTCAAAAAAATAAAATGAATGAACAGAATAGTAACATTGCTGAAAGATGTGTTATTAGGTTAACTATATAGTTAACAAAATCTTTCCCTTTGAAAAAAACAAAACAAATGAAGTCTTTTATACAGAAGCCTCATTTTTATTTTATTAAAACATCAAATACATCAAAATACAAAATTTGTTTTTGTTTAAAACAAAATAAATGACAAAATATGACACGAAATAATCACAAAATATGACAAAATGCATGTAAAAGCTTGAAAATGTTTTTCATACATTTACTATACTATAGCTACTACATTCTACTGTGTCAACTCTAATTCTTTACCACAACTGGAATAACTTTAAAAAGCATATTTATGTCTTTGTTGCCTGTCACTTCTGTAAATTCTTCAAACCAAAATTAATTAATGACAGCAATTAAAACAGCAGGATAATTATCCTGGAAAAACGATGATGAAATCCAAAGTTTTACTTAAGGTAGAAGTTTCTCTTATAATAGTCTTTGAAGAAAAACCTGTCTATTAACCCTTCAAAGACGTCCAAGTCTATAAACATCACTTTCACGGGATGTTTCGGCTTGGGTTTGAACACTCGTCTTTCTGTTTTACGAAATGACATTGTATCAAAGTGATCCAAAGACACCGTTGTTTCATCAGTAAAAATTTAATTGTAAACTTGTTGGAGACGTATCTATATTTTTGTTTATAGTTTTCCTATATCTCTGTATAGGAAAACTATACCTATGAATTGATGTCACTGATGTCCACTCCTTTCTCACAAAATATAAATTTAATCATTTTGGGTAATGATGTATTCAATGGCTGCTATGTCCTTATAATATGCCAGTTTAGTGTTGGCTAATTAACTTTATTCTCTAGCTTGACAGAATGGACTATTACTATAACAGCAGTGAAAGAAGTAGACGACATAAAGACAATGATGGTGAGATGTCCTGTTGTACCTTTTATTGTAGAGTAATATATTAACATTTACTGGATTTACCTTGTATTCCATTCCAGCATAACGTCAATGGCTAACAAAGCTGTCAAATCTAAAGTAAATTTTTTACAAGTGTAACGAAATTCATGAATGCATATCTTCACCAATAACTGTAATGAATCCGCATTCCAACATCATCATCTGTAACATTTTAATATTGGGGAAAATGAACGAGCAAGGTGCCCGCTATTATCCACCAATATAATGTTTAATATTAAGGGGTAATTAACCAAATGTTTCTCCACCAGTCGGTAACCGACAATTTAAGTTGAAATTACAACATGTACATCCAAATACTCATATTAATTATAATGGTTTATAATTAATTATGACTACTGAATGTTAGACTGAATATCAATGGAATCAATAGCTTAATTATTTGATCTGTTCGTCCGGCGAGCAGACAATATAATTATTCATTAATCCCAAGAAAAGTTATCTTCCTGGCCTAGAAAATAACTATTCTAATATAATACAAGTTGTAATTGAGCAAGGTAGCAAGATCAAAGATTCATTGACTTGTAATTGTGAGGCACACACAAAGACAATCACTTGTGTATATACAACATTTAATAGACGGCACATGACACACTAATCTATGACAAACATCTATATACAATAGTACTGAGGGGAAGAAAGTGAGAGAGAGAGAGAGAGAGGAAGAGGAAAAGACAGACGGCAAGTTGAAGGAATCAAATTTATCACACCTTGATGAGAATCGTAAAGAGGAATTCAAATTCACCTTAATTAAAAGGGGCTTAACTTACATACGCTGAATTGATCAGCAGCGTTACTTGCATTGGGTTTGAAGCTGAACAAAAGTCCGGACGATTCGAGGTGTTGAAGATGAAGTCCTGAAGATGACGATCAGGAATTGCTGTTTCTTTGTCCTCCGCCGGTGTTCCTCCCCCCCCCCCCACGTGGGGGGGTGTCCCGAGTTGTTCTCCCTGCGTTGTTCTTTCTCCCGTGTTCCTCTCTGCCTTCCTTCTTCCGTTTTGTGGAGAGTGTAGACAGGATTTATGGGCCTGGGGTCACACCCAACTTTTGGAAACTAACCAATGCCATGCCATGAAACTTGAGCAGAAAGGTATTTCTTTGTCTATGCCCAAGCTCATTTGCATATTGGGAATGGTTCCAAAAGTTAATCAAGTTATTTACTTGAAATATGAATTAATGAATTGAAACCTCTTACAATTACATCATCTTCATCATGGTGTGGGAAATGTCGAATGGATCAATTAGATACCAAGAACGGCCAAGTAGACATTGTAACAACCAAAGAATTATATATAAGTACTTCTAACTTACAAACATTGGTTGATATGCAATGAGAGAAAGAGATCATTTGAAGATCATTTGAAAATGAAAAGAATTGAAGAGAATGGAAGGATGCACAAACTGATCAGCCTTAATACCAATACATGTCATCACTACATGATTAATATAAGGGATAATAACAATGTTCTAGAAATATAATCATTATTTTGATGAACCCTATTGTTTAATCACTATTAATTATTAAAACAGCATTGTTTTATAACTGAAGTTTTATAGAACAATAAGAATAATGATGATAATTTCATAAAACATTGTTCAAGTTAACACACAGATTATGAGTTTCAGCATGATAAAATAGAAACTCATACATACATTACACATATAGGCAAATGTGTGTGTGTGTGTGTGTGTGTGTGTGTGTGTGTGTGTGTGTGTGTGTGTGTGTGTGTGTGTGTGTGTGTGTGACTGACTTCAAGCATCCTGTGTGTGTGTGTGTGTGACAATGGGGGTTTGTTTGGGATTTAAATGACAGTCGTAAACTGAGTATTTGGGAGGCAGAAGTCAAAGGTGATGGGCCAGGAAGTGCAGATAAGATGGGGCCTGTCTGTGAATGGCCCAGGTCGTAAAATATGGAATGTGATTTAGAAATTTCGTCGATCCAAATGCACTACAAAGTACATGATCAAAGTTTTCTTTTTTTATATTTTTCCATTTCTCATATTTTAAAATATAAAACAAATTTTGACCTACATTTTTTAAAGTTAAGCTAATTGATGTTGGAGTGTAGCAGATGCTGTTTCTTTATTCATGCATTCATATACATATTACAAATATATGAGTTACAATATTTTCACAAAAACAGCCCATTTTTTAATAATAGAATTCTTCTGGCCAGGATTACACAAATCTGGAGTCTATCCTGGACACCCTGAGCATGAAACAGGTGTACAACCTGGATTGTTTTGGTCATAAAAAACATGGAGGAAACCCATAGTGGACACATAAAGATAATGAGGACATGCCAAGCTCAAAGCAGACTTTAAATGCATTCATGTTCAATCCATAAATGCTCTGCCATATCTTTATGATACTAATTATGATGATAATGAGAAAATGTATGATGAATAGTATAGAATATACTATATACTATAGTATATTCAGTTTAGAATTCATATTGTGTACAAAAAACATTGGGAATGAATAAATCTGCACTTTTTTTTTAAATATGAAACAAAAAATCAAATTGACACATATCCAAGAATGCCCAGTATGGTCTGTATACTGAATAAATGCATTGGGTCAACATCACATGGTGGGTATGTTTTGTTTATTCATTAATTCATTAGTACTTTCAGGTTATTTGCTTCCTTTCCATCTCATGTCTCATACCACCAGTCTGTTTACATTGGTGTTCCAGTGTCCAGAGATTACAAAAAGAAGCGGCACCAACGCATCACCAGACACACATCACGGCATGACACCAGAAGTCTTGAAGGCCATTGCTGTGAGTGTCAGGAGCAAGTGGAACATTATGATCAATGCAATGAAGGACATGATTCAAATGAAGAGCGCTCAGATGTAAACTCTAACAGTAAGTTCTGGTTATTTTAATTTTTAATAATTTAACTATACAGTAGGGGCACGTGGTTTAGTGGTTAGCACGTTTTCCTCTCACCGCCAGAGTCCGGGTTCGATTCCCATCTCAGCCATGTGTGTGTGGAGTTTTGGATGTTCTCCCCGTTTTTCTCCAGGTTCTCCGGGTCCCCCCCCCCCCCCGGTCCAAAAACATGCACCTTGGAAAATTGTCCCTAGTGTGTGAATGTGTGTGTGTGTGTGTGTGTGTGTGTGTGGGATGGGTTGGCATTCCGTCAAGGGTGTATCCTGCCTTAATGCCCATAGATACCTGAGATAGGCACAGACTCCCTGTGACCCGAGGGAAGATCGGATATAAAGGTAGAAGATTAATGAATGAATGAATTGTCATTTTGATGCTTTTGTATTTTTAATTAAATTTTAATATAGTTAAATGCATGTGAGAAGTCTATCAAAACTATGGCAATTATGTCTCACTCTTTCTGATTACACAAATGAAATCCACTTTGGCCTCCACAGAGTTCAAATATTTACAAATCATGGCACATACAATATATATACAATATATACAAAATATATAAAAGTATAACTTAAATCAATAATTGATGCTATATGCCTAGATACACTAGCTTGTCTAGCTTTTTATCTCAAGAACGTTGCTTTTTTTTAACCAAAGAACAACACAGTGTCTCCCTAAATGAACTAGTTGATTTATCTAACTTATTCCTTTGTTTGAGTTAAACGGGGGATTATTTTATAGTTTGCTAGAGAATATGGTTAAATCGGAGGCGCTGCAAGAATGACTCTGGAGAAAGTGAAAGAGAAAATGAACAGAGCATAAGAAACATTTCTTGGAGAAAGCTTGAAAGGATACTGTAGAGAAACGAGGGCGTAGTCCACGTAACACTGGCATGAGTCCAAGATGCTCCAACAAACCAGGACAATGATTTGAGAATGAAGCGTGCTTGTATAGCGAGGAGATTGCTAGACAGCTGATTGAAGTCAGGTGCGGGAAACTGGAACTCAGGAGACTGTACGTGCAGAACACAGTTTTCCTTCAGTTCACTCTGCACAAATCTTATTAGTTGTATGTGCACAATATTATTATCCAGAAATCTTACGTTTGATAGAATGAGTAATGGTATCATGGGTCTGCTTAGGCTAGCTGCTAGCCTAGTGCAGATACCGCCGTGTTTGCAAGTTACACGGCGATAAAGTTCAGAGGAATCTGGTGGACACATGACTGCCATTTTCAGCCCATCAACCAATTTCTGCCAATGCTTGGCTTTTTTCAACCTACCACTAGTAAATCATTTTCTGGTTATTAAGCACTAGAGATCTTATTAAGCTAACAATAAGCAAGGCAGAAGGCAACAATAAGTATGGCTAACGCTGATGAGACCAGAGGATCAGAGGGAGTTTAGTGATGTACAGAAAACAGAGGCATTACTGATTAACTGACCTTTTCTCTGCTTCTCTTAAAAATGGTGGATTTTTGGCCTAGTTACATTCATTAGGTAACACAATTTTAAACTCATTTTAAATAAATTATTAATATATTAACATGATGTGAGGTTCAGTTACCGGTGTGACACTAAAACAGGTAATAGTAGAAGTAATGTCTACTGTATACAGAAGAGAACAGAAGTTCTTCATTTTAATTTGAATAAAAAGTGTTTGCCAAACAAAGGTAACCACAATGACATAACAAGTAGGCAGTAGGGAAAGATACTAGGGGCCCAGTGACAATATCAGGTGGCAAAAAAAAAAGATATATATATATATATATATATATATATATATATATATATATATATATATGGGTTGTCAAAATTAACACGTTATATACATATTACGGCTGTCAAAGTCAAAGAGACACAGGCCACTTTTCATGTTGCAGTGGAGAGTCACAGATAATAACGAGGGGAGGGTGCTGGTTACTTCCTGAAATCCACATCATCTACTTCATCATCATCTTGAGAGAGTTGAGATGCTGCACCATGACACCGGACCAGGGCTGCTGGTGGTGTTGATCACGATTTACCGGTTTATCGCATTATACCGGTTCAAGGTAGTGTGGGTAGATCACATGGCATAAAAAAATAGACATCAGCCTATGATATACTCACTATGACATATGTAACTTTATTGACATACAGGGCAGCCAGTCTGACATCTGACCTTTTCTGACACATGGTCACCACACATGCAGATACAACTGTGCCAAAAACTTTATCAGGCTCCCGAGTTGCCAAGGTAGCCTCCATTTTATGTCCTCGGTGCTATTAAGCGGATTTGAATCAGCAACTTTGCAAGGATATCTCGGACTGTGTGTGTTTCTAGTTTCGAGTTTTATAGAAGGTAGACTTTTGACTTGGTCATTTTTGACTTGGTAATTATTTAAGTAGCTTGCACCAACGAGGGTGGTGTCATCAACAAACTTCAAGAGTTTGACAGACTGGTTACCAGATGAGCAGCAGTTGGTTTACACTGAGAATAGCAGAGGAGAAAGGACATAGCACCGATTGCTAATGTTCTGGGAGTCAGAGACATGCTTTCCCAGTTTCACAAACTGCTGCCTGACAGTCAGGAAGTTCGTTGTCCTTCACATGGACGCACTCACATTCAGCTGGAACAGCTTGTCTCTGAGCAGAGCTGTGATAATCTTGTTAAATGCAGAGCTGAAGTCCACAAACAGTATCCTGGCATAGGTGTTCTAGGATGAAGTGGACGGAAATGTTCACAGCACCTTTTAGCTCTGTAGGCATAGTGTAGTGGATCCAAGAGAGGGTCTGTGATGTCCTTGAGGTACGACAATAAAAGGCACTCAAAAGACTTCATGACCACAGAAGTCAGGGTGACAGGTCTGTAATAATGGAGCCTTGTGATCCATGTCTTTTTGGGTCGTTGGATGAGGTCTTGAAATAGGCTGGCACATGACAGGTCTCCAGTGAGGTATTAAGTCTGTGAACACTGGGGGACGGCTGATTAGCACAGTGCTTAAGGGTTGAGGGGAAGACAGAGTCCAGGCATTTAAACAGTTGATTCACATCTTCGTTTTTGATGGTGAGAGGTGTGTGAGATGGGGAGGCTGGCACGTAACTGCATGTAACTCAATTCAAGTGGCTTGTCGGGGGAGGAATGGAGAAGGTCAGGTCTATCCCATGGTCTTTCAAAGCATCAATAGTTCTCATTCAGGTAGTTGGCCAGGTCATTAGTTCATTATGTGCAGCCCAGGTGTAGGTCAACTCTGAGTTATCTTCATCTCATGCAAGATACACTCACCATTCCCTTTTGGAAATTGATGCAAGAACAACAAACTATATATTGGACAACACAGTATCGGCATAATTTAAGGCATAACTTAAGACTCCTATGTCTGACCAAACCACCAACCTTGCCTGCTGCACCTCACCTGGAGAGGAAATGTTGTAAGCACTGCTGGCAAACACAGCGGTATCTGCACTAGGCTAGCAGCTAGCCTACACAGACCCATGATACCATCACTCATTCTAGCAAACGTAAGATCTCTGGACAATAATATTGAGCACATATAACTAATAATATCTGCGCAGAGTGAACTGAAGGAATACTGTGTTATCATCTTTAAGGAGACGTGGCTAAAAGGCAACATACCCGACTCCGCTATCCAGCTAAGTGGGCTAACATGCAACACGCTGACTGAGTCTATGTTGAGGGAGGTAAGACTTGCAGTGGAGGTGCTTGTGTTTATATCAACAATGCTTGTGCCAAAATGCTGCTATATTGTGCAAACACTGTTTGCCACTGGTAGAATTTATTATCATCAAGTGCCAACCGTTCTACCTACTGAGAGAATTTACCATGATTCTACTCACAACTGTTTACATCTCCCCCAGTGTTAACACACAGAGACACACAGGGAGGCATTCAAACTCAAATTCAAAATACAACCCAAATTTGATACCTGAAACTCACAGACACAGAATTTTAAAAATATGCTGAAATAAGTAGAACAGCTGTAGATCAAGTCTTATGAACAGTAAATATTAAATGTAAAACCCACACATCTGTATTACCCAAATGGAGTCTAAACTAGTTCATTTCAATTTTCCATTTATTAAATTTTCAAGATGTATTTAATTATATTTGACAATTTAATTGACACAATTTAATCAATATAATACTTTTTTTCATATTACACAATATCATTTTGTATATTTTTAAACACAGGCATTTTATTTTTAATAATTATTTAATAATTATTAAAAAAAAATATTAATTATAATCTGTGTTAAAGAAAAGTCACAAACAATTTTGTTTTGCATTTCTTCCCCCTAACACACTGTAATGAAAATGATATAACACTTTCCAGGTGAACACTTTCACCGGGAACACATACCCCCATGGCATCGCCCCATTATGTGAGAAACACAACATTTGAAGAAGCAATGGTAGCGCTTACTAAGCATTTTATTCCCAAATTAAATGTAGTTGTTTGCCAACATAGGTTTCGCTGAAGGTCAGAAAACTGACGAAACTGTGCCACTTAATTAGTAATAAAAACTGTCCTGCTACATCTGCTAGATGGAATAAATGGACATTTTGCTAAGGTATGTCAATCAAAAATAAAAACAGTGCAAGAAATTTCTGTTCCAGAAATGACAGTGCTTAGTTTGAATGCTTAAGTGGATGAAAAGATTTACTGTGATGTTAGAATTTCTACGGAACATGATTGTATGCACAAAATGAAACTGTTGGTGGACACTGGCTCAAGCATTTCTATTCTTACACAATACTTGTTTGAAGCCCATACTTTGTCTACCCCCATTGTTACAGCCTAAAGCAAAACTTGTCACTTATTCTAGACAGACCTTGCCTGCACTGGGTTGTATGAATGCTACAGTCTCTAATAATGCGGTTACAGTGGATGCAAACTTGTACATTGTGTATTAAGGAGCACCTCTGTTGGGCCTGGATTTAATCAGATCACTGAATTATCAAATAACATCTGCTTAAAACAGCTTCACAAACGAGTATGGACTGACCATTGGAGGCAGAGGATAGCTTCAGAAAATTAAAAGCACTGCATCTTTTGATTTAAATTTGCCATCATATGTCTCGGCGGATGCTTTGGATTATGGCGTAGGGGCCAGAGTTTGTTAGTTCTGTCGTGTCTTACAGTAATTGAACATTTTCTTCCTATAAAGAAGGGAATATGTTGTGTCCACTAGATGGCGTTGAAGAGAATTGGGGTGATTATTAGGGAAGTTTTTGGAGGATAAAGGTGGGCCGCGTTGAACCTCGTGTGTGGAGTGTTTTTGATTTATGCGTGTTCTACTGAACATTACATGAGGATACAGCAGTATCTATTTAAAAGTAGCGCGGCTGCTAAAATACTCTGGTTGCGGGACAATATAATTCGCATGACTTCCAAATGTGGTCTTAAATATATAAACAAAAAAATCAATAGAATTGATAAAAACAAATAAACAGTGATTTATATTGGCCTGATTTTATAATAATAAGCTATAATTTCATTTGAGAAAAGTGAGTTAGTGAAGTGAGACAGAACCTTATGGGAGTATTCATAAAGGTTCAATTGGTAAATATGTCGTCACCAAGTTGTGCTATTTTTTTCTTGTATACTGGGTATTTTATTTGTGCTTGAACTTGAAGAAAAAGTATTATATTGAAGTTGCACACTTTTTCTATTTATTTGTGTACATATTATGTATGCAAGTTTGCATGCTATTCAGTCGTTAAATAAGTCTGAACTTTGCAGTTGTTGGTGTAGCAACATACATAAATACCAATTTAACCATTTAGGGTTAGGGTTAAGGCATATAAATGAACCATTTTGCGGTCATTTACAAGTAGGGAACGGTATTGTTTAAACTGTGCTTAAGATGGTTTGCAAAATATGTTTTTGTAACTTATTTGAGAAATTTTCAACACAAAATGATTCTGTATTTTGCATTGCAACTGTAATGCATTCTGATTCCTTCCCCTTAAACTGCACAACATTTCTGCTTCTTGAACACTGTTAGGTGTTATTTATCGACTTTTGGCTGAAAATTGCTTCCAAGGTTGCTAATCATGTACCATTTCTTTGTAATATTTACATTTATGTTTGTTCTTCTATTGCGCAAAATATTTTGTGCCTATTAACAATGTTCTATTCTGTGGAAATATGCAGGCCGGAGCCAGCTTGACACTGGTTTGCATTTACAGATGCTGCTGATTGGATTAATACATGTGTATGTACCTTATAGTGTGCATGTATTGTTTAAGTATATAGCATTGCCTAAGCACTGTAACAAGTAATATCCGTTTTACAGGATGATTTGTGTCGGTCAATAAGTGTCGCCAGTATAACAGCCATGATACGTTATGCTATATTTGTGGAAAGTATATTATCATTCATTATAGATACGCCATGACTGCTTTTGTGAAGAAAGCATATCATCTGTACTTTGCAGTTAAATTGATCATGACACGGAATGGCACTTCACATCTGTTGGCATGTGTTGTTTGTCTGAGAGCTTGGCTCATAGGCACTCGAAAAACAGTACTGTTTGCTATCCCAGTAATAACAGTAGGACCATGTGACGGATTGATAGTCTGTTTGACTGATGTGTCTATCTTATCTGCCAAGAACAAGAAATCAGTCGTATACCCTGATCTGCATTCAGCAATGAGACATATGAGCAATATTTTTAAATGATCACCTTCAGTGCAACACACATTTATTTACAACGTTGTTTCTTTAATCAGATATAAAAATCCAAAACTCCACCGGAAGAAATTATATTCAGTAAATATTTGTTATAAGTCTCAAATCAAGCACCAAAGTGATGCACACATCCAGAAATGAACCCTTCAACAAACACATTGGCACATTTTTTCACGTTCATACAATCATAATGTCAATTCACAAAAACAAATATTCTCCAATTATGCATTTCGTGTGAACGTTAGAAGTAGAAAGTTACATTGTCTCTGGTATCACCTCATTAACCATTCTTGTGTACGCATAGGTTCCATTGAGTATCCTGATTATTTGAATAAACACCATAATTACTTTAAAACATTTACAAAATATCATTTTCAGGCTTTATGTTGAGTTATATCGTTAGTCGTGAGCCCTGACGTTCTCCCACTCAACCGCCGTCTGGCTCTACTCTAGCACTCTAACTCTAGCACAAGTACAACTCTAAATCTTCCTGAAATTAATACTTTCCAACTTTTTAATACTCTAATAAAGATGGGCATGGACAAATGCGTATACTTTATGCATGCAAATAGAATGCAATAGATTTATCACATATACAGTGCAGTGAAATTGTTTCTTCGCATATTCCAGCTTGTTTTTGGAAGATGGGGTCAGAGCGCAGGGTCAACCATGTGCCTGCAGCACAGAGGGTTAAGGGTGGCACCTTGGCAATACTTGAACCCCGACCTGTAGCCCAGCTTACCCTTACATACATACATGCATTGTATATACATATAGTATTTGATCCATACTCAAAACAGGGTATGCAGATAAAATATTATAGTAAATGTTTTAAAATAATTAGGTGTTTTAAATGACACATATAACTAGGACACCTAGCACAACATTTTCAACTATATGTTTCCACATGGATGGTCAATGAATTGATATTAGAGAAATTAATAGAATAGCCTTTATTTGTCACAGATTCATTGCAGCACAGTGAAATTCTTTCTTTCAATAATATCAGTCATGATGCATTTGTCAAACACAGAAGGATAATTGCTAGTGGTGCTTAGTGATTTAAAACTATTTCTAGGTTTTTTATACATCTGAGAAAAGTTTAACAGAAGGATTTAATTATATATGTATATGTGTAGATGGATGGATTGATGGATATACTGACATATATATATGTAGTTTTCAGTGTGTAGCTTCTACTTTTTGTATTATAATTCAAGAGGGGAATGAAAAAAAATCAAGAGGCGGGCTCATTGGATGTGGAGGAGGAGAACACTTGCTGGGGTTTTCATGCATAAGGCACTTTACTTTGCTCTTGAATTCCGCTTAGGCTTAGGCTGTGGAAATAGTATAGAACAAAGCACTTAGTAAAATAAAGAAAATAAAGAAAAATGTTAAAAGTTTAAGTCAAGAGGGAAAAAGAAATTGAAGAAACACAAAGACATTTGTCTAAATACCTAAACAATTAGGTTGGTAACTTGAAGATGGATCAGAGAAGCTCAGATATCCCACTAGCATCAGTTCAAACCTTTTCCTCTGGTTTGGGCTCCTGCACTACTCTATCAGGTAAAATCACTACTTTTTCACATCATTGTGATTTCTTTGTGTGTTCTTTTTAATCCTTTACACTGTTTCTCAAACACTGTAACATAACTTGAAGATGTCTAGATGAAGCATGATTGTTTTTTCCACACCTGTGATAATACAGCTGGGTGTAATCTTCTATGCTCCAGTGCTTTTGGTCATCATCTCACACAGAGTGGTTTACTCATCGAACATACCTGAAGTTTGAGTGTAGAATATACTCCTTCTACATGTATTTTGTATCAGTCTCTTTTATCATTTATGTGCTAGTGATTGATCACTCATTTCACACAAATACATTTAAGACTTCTGCTGCCATATGAGTAATAATTATGTTTTTATTAACTCAAATTGCTGCATCTTATTCAAGATAAAAAAGCACAGACCAGTTTAATATAAGCTGCAATTTTCCATACTGAAAATAACATTCCATTGGCAAATTTGGCTTGGGTTGAGCCACAGGATCAGTAGGATTATATAGTAGTTAACAACGAGAGGAAAAGAACCATGTGCTAATAATCCTCAGGACCATGATGCAGGGAGGCCAATGAGAGGAGAAAAAAAAGAAACTTGTGCTTACCAGTATTTTTAAATCCAGACAATGCTGTGCTTCAATTTGTTATGTCACAGGAATTACTGAGTCATTATTAATAATTGATATTTTTCACAAAACGTGTTAACAGATAAACTGTCCAATAGGTAGTAAATTCTTAAATTCAAAGCATTCAGGTAAATTAAGGCTTGCATTAGTTTGATCAAAGGGATTAGGGTTTCAGAGGCTTTGGGGAATGGAATGTCTTAGCTGAACATTCAAGCAAATTCCAATTAATATTCCAAATGGTCAAAGAACACCTTCAGAAATATGCATGTAACACAATTTTTATGAATGGCCACATATTTTATAAACATTGAATATGTTTTTTGAATGGATATTCAAAATACATATTCATAGATAAGAAGAATATGTATCATAAAAAAAAACTTCTTGTCTTAATGAGCATTTCCTTTTTAGAAGGATAGAATAGAATAGCCTTTATTTGTACATTAAAGCACAGTGAAATTCGTTCTGCATATATCCCAGCTCGCATTCTTTTTGGAAGCTGGGGTCAGAGTGCAGTATCAGCCATGATACAGTGCCCCTGGAGCACAGAGGGTTTACAGCCTTGCTCAAGAACCCAAGAATGACAGATTTGTAATACTGGGGCTCGAACCCCCAACTTCTGATCAGTAGCCCAGTGCATAAACCACTGATCTACTCCCGACCAATCATGCCCCTCCCAAGGCAAAAAGGTACACTTGGGAATGGATGATAAAGCAATGGTGCCAGTGGCATATTGACTTTTCAGGCCCATTACATGCAATATAATATATTAATAATATATTGCAAAGCAGGTATCTCTGCCAGTTCTCAGTTCTTATTCCGAAACTTGGGCAACATCAAACAAGTATAACAATAACAACAATTATAACAGTAAAAATGACAATGGGAAAAGGGCACGCTTACACACGCAAGGGAAGATGGGCTCTAAATAAATCTTTCTGTTGGTCTAATTAATTATTTTTGTCATGTACTGTATATGTGTATGTGTGTGTGTGTCTGCCTGTTTGTTAGGGTCACCAGCTGCAGCTAGACTGCACTGCATCCTTGGAGAGGACAATGACCCCACGCCAACACTCTTCACAGAGATGGACACATTGCACCATGAAGGTGGAGAACTGGAGTGGAAAGAATCAGCAAGGTATACTTACAAACATCCTATTCATGCTTACTTAAACAGAAGAGGTCACATACATGATTATGTCCTCTAAAGTCCTGAAACTGCTGACTTCTTTGACATTTCCATCACTGGGACAAGTGGCTCTTTCCTACTCCTGATGAAGAGTAGCTTGTTGAGGAAAAGAGGCTGATGAAATGAAACTGAACCATAAAATAGGTTTCTTGGGTGAAAGATATACTATCATTGGGCTCTTATAGAACCCTAACTCTCAGTAAACTGAGCTTTGTGTTCTTAGGTGGGTGAAGTTTGAGGAGAAAGTAGAAGAGAGGGGTGAGCGATGGAGCAAACCTCATGTTTCCACCTTGTCTCTGCACAGTCTTTTTGAGCTGCGTACATGTTTACAGACTGGTAGTATTCTGTTGGACCTGCAGGGCTACTCATTGCCTCAAATAGTTGGTAAGTTTGTACTGTATATGTTTGTTTGTTTCACCAAATGAATTCAACTAGTAATAAAAGCTGTTGTATTCAGTGATAATAGTGCTAACTTAGGTAAGTGAACTGTTTAATCAGTATGACATTCATAAATAAGCCATCAGGACTTACCTCTAGGCATTGATTTGACCTTGATGAATGATCCCTTCCCCACCTTACAAACAAACACTTTGCGAAATTTTATGAAGTAAAATAGGTTTGGATTCGGAAAAAAAACGTGCCCCTAGCTAGTCATGGAGCTTAGTGAACAAGTGTAATACCTATGTAATCCTCCAATCATCCACACACGTATTAACCACCACATTCCATGGTAAGTACTTACTGTATACATTACGGTATTATTTTATAATGTTTATTCATTTTAAATGCATTGCTCTTATTGTTTTTATCAGTTTTCTTAAGTGCAGCATTCAGAAATCTAGTAAACTACCATTTTTATAGATTATAATCTTACAAATATAGTTAGGAGACATGCATAGTCAATAGCAAATGTCACGAACAACTTCATACTACAAACGAATTCTAGGAACAAAACTCGTTCGTAGGGTGGGGACCTTCTGTACTTTTTTCCACTTAAATGTTATAATGAATATCTAAATATATTTCTTATGTTTAGATGACATAGTGGACAAACATGTGCAAGATAACCTGATAGACCCTGAACACAAAGAAAAGATCAGTTTCATATTGCTGAGGAAGCATCGTCACCAGACAAAGAAACCCATCCATCGCTCACTGGCTGACATTGGAAAACAAAGTCCTTCAGTTAAAGGTGTTGATCTCTAGTATGCTTAAGATTTGTTAACTGTTTTTCTGAGATGGGTGTGGGAGGATCCCTTGAGTGGACTAAATAATATTATAGAAATAATTAGTTGGCAGGCACTTCTGCCTATAATATCTGACTGCAATGGCAAAATTCAATCAAAAATGTAATCAAAAAAGTAATGCTAATGCTATATCACTTTAAATGAACCACTAAGCTTTAATTAACACTTTTTCTTGATCTTGATACATTCTACAGTATGAGATGAACGTTTCATTGGTTATTCAGTATTTTAAAGAAACGTTAAAAGAAAAAAGGATTTCAATACATTTAAATAAAAAGATGTAACATTATTACTGGTCTTATTGGCTTCATAAATCTGTCAGTATTGGAGGCATTTAGGGATCTGAGATATTTTCCTATACAAGGTATCTAAATGGAGATGGTAGCTCAATGGTTAAGGTGTTGGTCTCTAGATCGGAAGATCTGAATATGTTAATCATGAGTATGTGACAAATTATGGCTCTTCTATAAATAGGTTTTAGAGCTAATTCATGTTGGAAGGACTATATTCCTTTAAACACACTTTCATTATATACTTTCATTATTTCAGTATATCTGTATTTTTCCTCTCAACGTTTCTTATTAATCTCAGTAAGTTTTCCTTGTAACAATCGATACTAGCTTGTTCATTATGGATAGACCATAGAGATAGGGATAGAAGTACCAAACCTATAGTCACAATCTCTGTAACACTGCCTTTGGACAATGGCCATTGTTAATAGCACTATAAAATCAAAAGTTACAAATTAATATTAAATTACAAATAATATACTTTAAAATTCTGTATTTTGCATACTAACTTATGTGCAATATTATGTCTTCTCTCATCTTCTCTGCACTGTCTGATTTCCATTTCTAATGTATCCTAAACTCTGCAACATCTCACAATGATTTTTGAGCTTTCTCTTTCCTTCTTTTTTCCTCTTATTACTTACTGTGGGTCCGTCAGACCAGAGTCCAAGTCGTAGCCATAGCTCCATGTTTAACTTGCATCATTCCACTGAAGACTTGCAAGGTCGCCAGAGTGGAGGTCTGGGAAAACTGAGTGAGTCTAGGATTCTCAATTAATGACTAACTAACTTATTAAATGTTATATCATATAAATATTGATATACGGTTCTAAACATAATAAATGTTAATTGTGCATGACCATTTCTACGTCATTACTTCTATGGTAAAGTATGGCTATAGTATGGCAATTTGCTCCCCACAACTTTCTACTAATCATTATTCTTTGTTTATCAACACTATACATAAAAAGAAACTTAAATTACAATCATTAAAATGTACATACGTAGATTGTATGTAGTTTAAATAAAAGCTCATTTATATTTCTATTCTCTCTATATTAGCAAATATTTTATGGAATTATACTTTCAGAAATAAAGTGCAGCATTGGATATGCCGCAAATTTACTTTAAAGTAACTGCATGGCTGCAAGTGCAACATGTCTATACTTTCTGAGGGAATTATGACACAGTGGCCATCCAAATAGCAAAAGCACAACTTTCTCAAACTATGTACAAACCGGATTCCAAAAAAGTTGGGACACTATACAAATCGTGAATAAAAACTGAATGCAATGATGTGTAGGTGGCAACTTCTAATATTTTATTCAGAATAGAACATAACACACGAAACAACAGTTTAAACTGAGAAAATGTACCATTTTAAGGGAAAAATATGTTGATTCAGAATTTCATGGTGTCAACAAATCCCAAAAAAGTTGGGACAAGGACATTTTCACCACTGTGTGGCATCTCCCCTTCTTTTTACAACACTCAACAGACGTCTGGGGACAAAGGAGACCAGTTTCTCCAGTTTAGAAATAGGAATGCTCTCCCATTCTTGTCTAATACAGGCCTCTAACTGTTCAATCGTCTTGGGCCTTCTTTGTCGCACCTTCCTCTTTATGATGCGCCAAATGTTCTCTATAGGTGAAAGATCTGGACTGCAGACTGGCCATTTCAGTACCCGGATCCTTCTCCTACGCAGCCATGATGCTGTGATTGATGCAGAATGTGGTCTGGCATTATCTTGTTGGAAAATGCAGGGTCTTCCCTGAAAAAGATGACGTCTGGATGGGAGCATATGTTGTTCTAGAACCTGAATATATTTTTCTGCATTGATGGTGCCTTTCCAGACATGCAAGCTGCCCATGCCACACGCACTCATGCAACCCCATACCATCAGAGATGCAGGCTTCTGAACCGAGCGTTGATAACAACTTGGGTTGTCCTTGTCCTCTTTGGTCCGGATGACATGGCGTCCCAGATTTCCAAAAAGAACTTCGAATCGTGACTCGTCTGACCACAGAACAGTCTTCCATTTCGCCACACTCCATTTTAAATGATCCCTGGCCCAGTGTAAACGCCTGAGCTTGTGGATCTTGCTTAGAAATGGCTTCTTCTTTGCACTGTAGAGTTTCAGCTGGCAACGGCGGATGGCACGGTGGATTGTGTTCACTGACAATGGTTTCTGAAAGTATTCCTGAGCCCATTCTGTGATTTCCTTTACAGTAGCATTCCTGTTTGTGGTGCAGTGTCGTTTAAGGGTCCGGAGATCATGGGCATCCAGTATGGTTTTACGGCCTTGACCCTTTCTCACAGAGATTGTTCCAGATTCTCTGAATCTTTGGATGATGTTATGCACAGTTGATGATGATAGATGCAAAGTCTTTGCAATTTTTCGCTGGGTAACACCTTTATGATATTGCTCCACTATCTTTCTGCGCAACATTGTGGGAATTGGTGATCCTCTACCCATCTTGGCTTCTGAGAGACACTGCCACTCTGAGAAGCTCTTTTTATACCCAATCATGTTGCCAATTGACCTAATTGTTAATTGGTCTTCCAGCTCCTCGTTATGCTTAAATTTACTTTTTCCAGCCTCTTACTGCTACTTGTCCCAACTTTTTTGGGATTTGTTGACACCATGAAATTCTGAATCAACATATTTTTCCCTTAAAATGGTACATTTTCTCAGTTTAAACTTTTGTTTCGTGTGTTATGTTCTATTCTGATTAAAATATTAGAAGTTGGCACCTACACATCATTGCATTCAGTTTTTATTCACGATTTGTATAGTGTCCCAACTTTTTTGGAATCCGGTTTGTATATGCATCAATACAATCAATACAGAAACCAACTTCACATTAATAATACAGCCTTCTTGCTTCATTTACCTCTAAAGTATTTATAAATTCGGAGAAACATTAAAACGCTTCTGCTTCTGATTGTCGCTGATCAAAATATTTTAGCGTAATAGAATGCACATCTCAGTAGTGCAAAGAATATTGTTTATGTGATACTGTTTAGTAATAAATATTAACTAAACAAAGACAGTGTTAGAGACAACCCTAAGACAATGCTCTTGCTAAGAACTCAACAGGAACTGTGGTGTTATATCTGCATGACTGCAGATGACTGAGCGACACAGCATTGTTGGATGTCTCGTGAGAACCTCCGTGCTCTTAAATCAGTTAAATTCATATGACTCGCAACCTGAACTTTTGTTCGTAAGCCAGTAATTGTTTTATTTTATTTTATTTTTTACGAATCCCAACTCATAAATAGAATTATTCATATACATGTATACTCTTAAGGCGATATATTTTTCTGTCATCAGTACTGCACTATTTGTTTTTCAGGCAACTTTTTAATTCAATTCTTACATTTTCAAACCATTTGCATTATTAAGTTTTATTTAGACCTGTCAATCAATTAAAATATTTAATCATGACTAAACTCACAATTGCTATGAGTTCACTCGTGATTTATCGCACATTTTCACTGTACCATAAATTAATACTTTAAATGTTTGTAATACTCTAACTGTAGCAGACATTATGATTATAAATTCTCCCAAAATCTCTCTCTTTAATAAAATTAGTAATTATTTAATATTTATTTTTCTCTGGAAATTAATCTTTTAATATTAATTTCTTTTAATTTCAATGTTTGTAGTGTTTGTTTTAATTGTAAAATATGGGACGTGGCTCCTTTAAGAATTCTGTTCCGGTTGTTTTTCCATATAAACTGGTGATACGTTTAGGTTATACAGAAGCGCATTGCATTCACAAAAGAAAAATGCACTTTAGTCTGGATTTATGCGGAATTGGGAATGCATTGTGCTTGGGTAAGGTTCCATACAGTAATATACGCTAATATAGTGAGGAGCTCATACCTGTGGTGAATGTGCAGCTAGTAGGCATAATTTGGGAAAATATAGGAAGCCTGAGTGGATTCACCTTTGTTAATCACGCTTTAATAAAAAATGGTGCCGTTAAAGTGAATTTGCGTTGACAGTGCTTTGACAACGCTAGTTTTAATCTATTTGGTGATATGGTAGTTTTTCTTTTCACCTGACACCTTTTTAGTCCATCAACCTTTTTCCTGTCACTGCGTGGCTTTTTCAACCTTCCCTTTCCTAGCTAGCATGCACCAAATACATAGGCTAGTTGTATTTAAGCCTGGCTGTATTAATTTTATTGTTTCGTGCTGGATCTTTTGATTAGCTAAAATATTAAAGCCTAAAAGTTTTATGAATAGGATACACATATTGCTAAATATTGCAGTTTAATATTATGTGAAGATATGTTTGACGAATACAGTTTATAATTATTAATATTTATAATATTAATATAATATTAATATTTGTGATCATCTGCAGTTTTAGTTTACATTTTTAAAACAATTTTAAATCAAATTCCTTCTCGGTTAAATAATATATAAAATAATATTTTTCATAAAATCAAACAGATCAAATAAAATGTTGATTATATTGAATACATTAAGTAATGAATTATATTGCCACAAATTAAATTGATTAAATACATTTATATACATTAAACTGGCACTGAGGTGGTGGAGTGAACATCCTCTGGATGTCTGAACAACGGAGACACTATCTACCTTCAAACGTCAATTTAAGACACTTCTCACTCACTCTTCCAACAACACCTATCCTAAACACTTCTTTCCTCTCACTGTCCAGGAATCCATTAAAAAAACTGTCTTTGCTTGTGTACTTAAGTTTGTATTTACGCTTCATGAATGAATTTATCCTTAGATGGAGACCTAAAGTCCTTCTTGTACGTCGCCCTGGATAAGGGCGTCTGCTAAATATTGCAAATGTAAATGTAAATGTAAATAAATCGAAAAAGGTAATCAAATAGTTTACATTTGTTAGATGTCATTTGGGTAATACGAGTGCATTTCACTGCACGTTGTCTCCTGTATTATTGTGGCAAATAAAATAATCTTTCATTTATATTGCTAGTGTTATCCTCTAATTATAGCACTATTGATGTTTTCATGCATGCACAAAGCCAATCTTATTTTCAGTAAGGATTGACTAGCCACAGTTTTATCCTTGATGTGTTGTGTTAATGTGTAAGTTATGAACTTGTTAGTACAAATTGTTGTAATTACACTTAGTTTGAGTAACAATGTTAAAATTCCATCTTTCAGGTCATGTTCAGAGTCATAGTATGAATGACATCTCAATTACTCCAAGTTCGGACCAGGTAGGTTTTTTTTTTATGATTTTAAAATTATTTAATTAAATATTTTTTAATTGTTTTAGATATTCTGGTGACATTCTTAACATTAGGACTTAATTGTAAGCACTTTTGTCAGGACTGAACAATGTTGCATTACATGCCTGAATGTGTTGTTTCTTAAGTGTGGTGAACTACTATTTAATTAATATTGTTTTTTTTTCCCAAAGACGAAAAACATATTGTATATTGTACCCAGAATTAAATTCCCTAGAGCTAAAAATATTGTTCACGTCAGGTCAGGCAAGAAGAGGATGATTTGTATTTTTTTTTTAACAAAACAAGCTCTCACACTTTCATATATTGATTAATATATTTTATTAGAATATAGTTATTAGTCTTATGTATGTTACAACAGAGAAGTGTTTCTTGGGGAATCAATGGAAACAATTATTCTTGGTCAAAATCCCCAAAAAATGTAGTTCAGTAAACAGAGTACATAGAAAGGGTCAAAATAGGTCAAAACAGCAAGACCGACTAAGAATAAAAAGCTTGTCAACAACAGAGGCTAAGTGTACTTCTGAGCAAATAATGTTGCGATGTAAACAAAATGGACAAAATGGATGCGCTGTTTGTTGAGTGTGGAAAATGGAATACATGGTGACCATGTTTGGAGGTGAGCAGGAAGAGAAAGTGAATTGGAGGCCTGGTCAACAACTTTTTTATATTGCAAAATTTTTAAATACTAAATATCAAAATACTAATGGATAGATTGCAGACCAGTCACAGACATCAATGGTCTACCAGGAACAGTTATTAGGATGGCCATGTGATTGTATGGATTAAGACTATGACGGCTGCGACTGTGGCTTGATCCGTGTTCATTCCTTCCCAGGACTCATTACACAAAGAAAACAATTTTTATTGTGTAAATTTACACTTGTGTTCTTTGACATAATTTGCGAGGAAATGTTGCAGAACAAGTCTAATTAGTGTTTTCAATGAGGTAAAGAAAAGTCATGGATTTGATGACACATCTACAAAGCATGTCCTTTTTTAAAATATGAATTCATCAGACAGCTCTCTGAGAACTCCTGTGACATTAAGCCAAAATGTTCATGTTGGCTTGCCGTCTTACTGAAGGTCATCTTCCACTTGTACCCCTTCTCTTATGCCCCTCACTTCTTGATACGCTACAGAGCATTGTCCACCAGAACAGCCAGGCATACAATTAAAATATTCAGAAATACACATGGTCCATCATAACTGAATACACTGAACACACAGAATAACTGAATGCACATTGTCCACTGAGACATTATTTATACACAGAACCTGAATGGCACAACTATAAAATACACACTTGTAAATAACATACCTGTTCATTCTCTGTACATGTTCCTACTCCTATATATAGTCAATTATTGTTTAATTTCAGTCCTGTTATATTGTTATATTCCATCTATTGTCACCAAGTTAAATACCTTATGTGTGCAAACATACTTGGTAATAAAGCTATTTCTGATTCTGATACTGACAGTAAGAGTATCATAGGGTGACCCACATTTCAGACCAAGAGATACTATGGTTATGCAGCCAAGGGGTACAAGGAGACAAATAACTGAGAAATGTAAATTATGTGCTTTGTATTCTTACCTTTATTGAACAATAACTGAATGTATATAAATGTCAACCTTCAGCTCAAGAACAAGTTTATGAAGAAAATTCCTAGAGATGCCGAGGCATCTAATGTGTTAATTGGAGAGGTGGATTTCTTGGACAAACCTTTTGTGGCCTTCGTTCGTCTTGCTCAAGCCACAACACTAGGGGGGTTGACTGAAGTTCCAGTACCAACAAGGTTAAACAATTATTAATATAATATAAAAAAAATATAATTATGTTTTCTTATTTTCACTTTTGCACCTACACATCAGTCAGTTTTTATTCACGATTTGTATAGTGTCCTAACTTTTTTGGAATCCGGTTTGTACTAAAAACACTTTGCATTATTATTATTATTATATTATTGTTATTATTTTAGGTTTCTCTTTATTTTGCTTGGCCCTCATGGCAAAGTCAAGTCCTACAATGAAATTGGTCGTGCCATTGCCACCCTCATGGTCGACGATGTAAGGATGAAAAAGATCTTAAATGATTTTATGTCTCTAGTTCTATGTAATTGACCATTCATTCAAATTAACATCAAAGAAAATAATCATTCCATGATTTATAGATAATTTATATATATATATATATATATATATATATATATATATATATATATATATATATATATATATATAATACACAAAAAATCCTCTCCAGTTGTTCAGCAGTGTGGCCTATAAAGCCATACACCGGGAAGACTTGATTGCAGGACTTGATGAGTTTTTAAACGAGGTGACAGTTCTCCCACCAGGAGAGTGGGACCCAAAGATTCGTATTGAACCACCAAAGAAAGTTCCTTCAGCAGAGATGAGGTATGAGGATTCCAATTGCATACAATAAATATGATATAATTTGGTTTAGCATAGCTATATTTATAGGAGGTAAAGAGTAAAATTAATTTGTTTTCCAATTTACTGCAGAAAGTCAGTGTTTTCACTAAATGAGCTAGGGCAAACAAATGGAACTGTAGGAGGAGGTGGAGGAACAGCTAATGATAACGAAGAGATGCCTGCTGCTCATGAGTTGGGAGAAGAATTAACCTTCACTGGGAGGTAATGGTATTAAACATTGTGAACCCTAAATACTCTTCTTGCATAAAATTAAGATATAGTTGTAAGCCTTTTTATTATAGGTCAGGGGTCGGCAACCGGCATGTGCGTCTTTCATTCCTCTTATGCGACTCCCGGTGGCTTTTGAAAATAATTAATTTATTGAATTAGTATTTCAATAAAATGAATTTTATTTTAGTTCATTCATTTCAAAAATGTAATTATAAAGTAGAGCATTATGGTGATTCTTGTAACATCTAATGAAACGTGATTTAATTTTTTGTCACTCTTAATATGAGTGCGGCATACAGTCCTGGTGTGTCTTTTTTTTGCATATATTCATATTTTTTACTGTTGAGTGAAATGGTGCTTTTATTATTGAGATTGACAGCTGACTGCACGCGCTAATAAGGGTGACTGCACACAGAGAAAGGACGCCATGTTAGTTTCCTGCCAGTGGAGAAATTAAGACGCAAATAGACATGGAATATATATATATACGTCTTTTTACCGGAGTTCAAAATGTTTTTATTGTATGCAGTAATGTAATTTCATTTTCTCTGTAGTTGTTCATTGATTTCATAAATGCAAAACATTATAGTTTAATTATACATAGCATAAAGGCAAAAAAAACGTATATGCAGTGTTATTTCATATTAGATGTCAAAAGAGTTTGTGGTTCCCAAATGGCGCTTTGGGTGCTAAAGGTTGCCGACCCCTGTTGTAGGTTGTCTATGTGCCAGAGTTGTATTTGTGAGCATATTTACCTCTACATTAATCTGGTTAAATAAATGCAGTATAAAATGTTGTCTTATAATTCAACATGTAATTATCTTCCAACTTGAATTTTAATTGATTTTAATTAAATTTGAGGAGATATTTGCTTTTAATTTGCACATTGTAAATGTATTATAGATTTTGTGGAGGTCTTTGGCTTGACATCAAACGGAAACTGCCATGGCTACCGAGTGACTTCTATGAGGGTTTTCACATCCAGTCAATTTCGGCTGTGCTCTTCATATACCTGGGATGCATCACTAATGCTATCACATTTGGAGGACTCTTAGGGGATGCCACTGAAAATTACCAAGTACCATTATTTTAGACAAAGCTCAGTGTAGTTGTTTTTCTTTTTTTCTTTTTAATATATTGTATCTTAAGAAGGAGCAGCCAGGTCTCTAAGTTGGCTGTTGGCTTTTATAAATATTGACTGTTGCTGGTGCAAAACTCAAATATCATCAGTGTATCAGCTATATAATTTCTTTTTCCAGAAAGAAATGTGCTTTTTGAGTATGTTACCAAAAACTCGTAGGTGTTCAGTTGTTTGAAATATTATGAATATAAGATATAAATGTTTATGAAAGGGCTCATGATTTGGCACTACTGCAGAAGTGATAAGAAAAATGGCTAGGAAGGTGCTTGGTGTGTCATTTGGAAAGGGAAAGGAAGATAACGGACAGGGTGGTGGAATGAAGAAGTGCAAGCAATCAGGGATGTGGATAAAGATAAGGAAAAGGCATATGAGGAGCTTTATGAGAAGCTGGAAACTAAGGAAGGAGAAAAGGATTTGTTCCAGTTGGCCAGGAAGAGGGGCCGAGCTGGGAAGGATGTGCTGCAAGGCAGAGCAATAAAGCATGCAGATAGAAATGTCTTTACTTGAGAAGGTGGAGGGAATATTTTGAGCATCGAGGAAAATAAGAGAGAGAAGGTTAATGATGTGACAGTGGTGAATCAGGAAGTGGATATGATTAGTAAGGAGGAAGTGAGAGCAGCTATTATGAAGATGAACAGTGGAAAGTCAGTTGGATCGATACACTTCCAGTACAAGTGTGGAGATGTTTAAAAAAGATGCCAGTGGAGTTTTTAATTGGATTATTTAACAAGGTTCTGGAGAGAGGGCTCTGGAATCGAGAAGGAGTGTGCTGGTACAGATTTTTAAAGATAAGTGCTTCAAATAAGTGCTTTTTTTATCACACCATGAAGTTATGGGAATTAGACTGAGGGAATCTGTGAGGAACAGTATGGTTTCATACAGAGGCAGAGCACGACAGACATAATATTTTCTTCGAGGATCTTGACAGAGAAGTATAGAGAAGGTCAGAAGGATTTTCATTGTGCATTTGTAGATTAAGAGAAGGTCGATGAGAAGGTGCCACGAGATGAGTTGTAGTATTGTATGTGTAAGCAGAGAAGTATGTCAGGGTGGTGCAGGACATGTATGAGGGCAGTGTGACAGCAGTGAAGTGTGCAGTAGTAATGTCTGACTGGTTCAAGGTGGAGGTATGTATCAAGGATCAGCTCTGAGCCCTATCCTGTTTGCAAAGGTGATGAACAGGTTGAGAGACGAGGCCAGACAGGAATATCCATGCACTTTAATGGCGGATAATATTGTGATTTGTAGTGAGAGTAGGGAGCAGGTTGAGAAGCGTGTGGAGCGGTGGCTGTATGTGCTGGAGAGAAGGAGAATGAAAGTCAGTAGGAGTAAGACAGTACATTTCTGTGAATGAGATAGAAGGCACTGAAGTGGTGCGGTTGCAGGGAAAAGAGGTGGTGGATGAATTTAAGTACCTGGGGCCAACATTGCAAAGTACTGTAATGGAGAGTGTGTTAGAGAAGTGAAGAAAAGAATGCAGGAAGGGTGGAGTGGATGGAGAAGAGTGCAGGAGTGATTTGTGATAGAAGGGTATCTGAAAGAATGAAAAAGAGCATTTCATTTCAATCTAAAAGTGCTCTACAAAATAAATAAAACTTAATTGAATTGAAAAAAGAAATTTTATAGGACTGTGATGGTTTAGAGATAGTGGCGTTGTCTTAAAGACAGGTGCTGGAGGTGACAGACTTGAAGATGTTGAGATTTTCATTGGGAGTGACAAGAATACTAGAAATTAGTTTATTAGAAGGAAGCGCATGTAGGATGCTTTGGAGACAAGGTGAGGGAGGCTAGATTGAGATGGTTTGGACATGTGCACACATGGGGAACATAGGGAGAAAAATGCTGTGGCGACCCCTAATGAGAGGAGCCCAAAGAGTAAGAAGATTTAAGAATGATCTTAGAGTGTTTTTCTAACTATCACAAGAACAGGTTAAAAGGTTATTGTATTATGCTAACAAGACATACTCTCCTTTAAGGTTCTGGCTTTAAGGTTCTTTAAAGATATATCTGGAATTATCTGATTCATTAGGTTTATAATTATTATTGTGACTTCTAGGGAGTAATGGAAAGCTTCCTTGGAACAGCTTTAGCAGGATTGGTCTTCTGCTTTTTTGGCGGCCAACCCCTCATTATCCTGAGTTCCACTGGACCTATACTTGTCTTCGAAAAGCTGCTGTATGAGTTTTGCAAGTGAGTGCAAAAAGCTGTTAAACATAGTACTATTTCTTTTTCATGTATATCTAATGATTAATATTTACAACATATTCCTCTTACATGTAAGTAGATATTAGTCATTAAAACTAGACAACTAGTCTGGATTACTTTTTCTTCAAAGTATAATGCAGAAGAACTGGTTGTTACAAAAAAAATTGTTAATTTGTTAAAATTAAATCTGCTTTAATCATAAATGCAAGAAGATACATAAATATATACAGGAAATCTTGTACATTAATGCTTTAACACAAATTCATTTTAACAGCACTTTTTTATTTTTTAATTATTACTTATACTTTACTTATTTTTTTATTAACGAGCAATAAACTCAGAGTGCATTACTATGTGAGTGATCTGCTCATTCACTGTGCGTTGTGTTGGCGAAGGAACTAAACCCAGAAAAGAAAGAACAAAAAGGACAAATGAATAAAGTAACTTCAGTGCCTCCATTCACATGCTCTGCATTCACAATAGGTATGAGCTCCTCACTATATTACAAATTAATCTGCATTCTTAAATCCGGATTATGGAATTAGATTTTTCTTTTGTGGATGCAAAGCGCTTCTGTGTTTATTTGGAAAGCGACCGGAACAGAATTCTTAAAGGAACCACGTCCCATATTCATTCATTCATTCATTCATCTTCTATTGCTTTATCTGATCTTCCCTTGGGTCACGGGGAGCCTGTGCCTTTGGGCATTAAGGCAGGACACACTGTGAAGTGAAGACACAGTTAAGTATGTCCCTGGATGGAATGCCAACCCATCGCAGGGCACACACACACTCACATTCACATAGACATTCACACACTGGGGATAATTTTCCAAGATGCCAATCAACCTACTGTGCATGTTTTTGGACTGCGGGGAAACTGGAGAACCCGGAGAAAAACCCCCCGGGGAAAACATGCAAACTCCACACACACATGGTGGAGGTGGGAATCGAACCCCAACCCTGGAGGCGTGAGGCGAATGTGCTAACCACTAATGCCACCGTGCCCCTCCAGGCCCCATATTTTTCAAAGGAAACAACCACGAGCCACATTGAAATTACCGATAAATTAATTGAATTAACAATAAAATACTAAAAGGATATTTCCAGAGTAAAATAAACAATAATTGCAGTATTAGAGTAATTAGAGTATTTATGGTTAACTGAAAACAAAATTACTATATATATATATAATATATATATATATATATATATATATATATATATATATATATATATATACTGTATATATATATATATTTTTTTTGTCATTTTATTTGTTATGCAATGATAGATAGATACATACATACATACATACATACATACATACATACATACATACATACATACATACATGCATAATTCTTGGTATCCAGCAGTAACAGAACAGAAAAGGACAGGTGATAGATTAAGATAGCGCCATAAGTCTGTACAGTCGGTACCAAGTATAAAGATATGATAGTGTAAGTAAGTACCTTGTGTATTTATTTTCTTACAGTCTTTATAACTGGTTAATGTATAGCTAAAGTCAGTTAGGCTATACAAGTTATACAAGATGACCAGAAGTTAAAATAAGTTCAGTTGTACAAGTTATACAATAGGTGCATGAATAAAAGCAGTGTAACAATGATGTGCAATTAGTTATGTGGCAATATGTGACAAGAGCTTAGTCTTTGTTGTGCAAATGATCAAGTGATTCAAGATGCTTCTTTTGTATTTATTTTTTATGCATATTTCTATGTTATTTCTTGTTGTATTTCTGCGACAGTGTATCTTTTAGATACTCCTACAAAACTTTATTTAGTCCAATTCCTTTTTATTTGTACAGCACTTTTGACAATGGACATTCACTACTCAAAGCAGCTTTACACAGATAAAGCAGTTATGACATTGTATAAAATAATGTATAGATTTAGTGCCTATAAGTGTTCTTTGTAATTGTAAAGTTTATAATTTTTGTTTTCCACAATCAGAATTAATGACATTGACTACATGGAACTGCGCTTATGGATTGGACTGCACTCTTGCCTTCAGTGTCTCATCCTGGTGGCCACAGATGCGAGCTACATTATAAAGTATATTACACGTTTCACTGAAGAGGGCTTCTCGAGCCTCATCTCTTTCATCTTCATCTCTGATGCTATAAAGAAGATGGTGGGAACATTTCAGTACTACCCAATTAACATGAACTTCAAGCCAGAATACATTACCACATACAAGTGTGAATGTCTGCCTCCAGACCAAGGTTAGCATCACCAAAGACTCAGAGTAATGATAAGAATTAATATAGAAATGTGCATTAAAAAAATAAACACAAAAGTAGTATTGTATCACAAACATTGTCCTTGATGTCCTTAAAGTGTATACATATGCATACATTTGTCAGGTCTCAGTTGATAAAACTCCATAAGATTTTTAAAAATATTTGTCACAGAGATTAAAATGCATCTTTTTTGCCTAGACAATTAACACAAAATTTTTAACTTCTTTTAATATTTCAATTAAATTTTTTTGTAACAGGTTCTTCAATTGTTTTCAATTCATCTGCTATACTTAGTCCAGACAACTATACTGATTACTCTTTGGTAAGTACAAGATGGAAAAAACTGAGGATTATAAAGGATTATAACATTTTATTCAGTTATGCTGTATACATTTATGCTGTCAACAATTTCTGAGGTAAACAAATAATTTGCTTTGATGAATAGCTTAATACTGACATATAAATTAAATCTTCTTCATTTTATGTATTTATCTATGAATGTGTATGTTCTTCATTTAACATAGGACAACTTCACAGTTTTGGACTGGAGTCAGCTGAGCAAAAATGAGTGTTTAAGATATGGTGGTGCTCTCATGGGCAAATCGTGCAAGTATGTTCCTGACCTGGCTCTGATGTCCTTTGTCCTGTTTTTTGGCACCTATTCAATGACCATTTCCCTCAAGAAATTTAAATCCAGCCGCTACTTCCCCACCAAGGTTTGGAATAAGCTAGTAAAATATTATAATTTTATGACTTAGTGAAATAAGTAATAACTACAAAGAACTGTAGAGCTTTATTCATATATTTTCATTCGTATATGTACATTTTTATTTGTGCTAATTTTCCCCTTTCTCCTATTTTCCCACCCATTCTTTATACATATTTAACTGAATAATAATCCATAACTATAAATGTAAAAGTAAGGTGGTATCAAAAGGTTTCAAGACTAGTATGTCAAAGATCTGGTCACTGGTCACTGAAATAAATAAGTACCAAAATAAATATGTAAAATTAAAAACATAATATACACATCATAATAGAAATCAATTATCACAACTATTTTCTATCAAAAGTCACAACTGTGTGCTGGTGTGAAACTCAATAATTATCAGTCAGCCGACAGCTCCCTCTGACATATAATTATTAAAAAGTAATCACATCTGTGTGCTGGCGTGGAAGTTGTGGAACTCATGGATTTGATGAATCCTCAAACGCTTGCAACATCAGCTGACTTACTTGACGTACTTAGCCTACCTGACAAACCTATTTCCTGCAAAACAAAGCGAATACTTACACAGAGATTTCCCTTTTGTGTAACCTTTGGAGTACATTTGGAGCTGTTATGGTTCAGAAAACATTTGTGTTTATCTGATAGTGAGCACCACAATCAAACCTGGCTATATCATGCACAACAGCCGACATTGTGGATGGAATCTAATGAACTTTTGGTCCAGTACTAAAGCTTTTCAGGAGACTTTGGGTGACTACAAGCTGAAATTCAAGGAGATCAAATTTACCATTACCATGGAGATTTAAGGCATAAATTGGGGGACATAGGACACCTGAAGATCATGCAAATCTATTCTTTCCAATTGTCAGTTGTCGGAATGGATTTTTTGAGATAGCTGGAGGTAATCATCCTTTTTTCTCTTGTTCATCTCTTAACTGTTACATCAGTGTAGACATTTTAGACATTGCTTGCAACAGTAACCACATTGTTGTCTCTCCAAACCTTATCATTAGCTTTTCCCCTTCAGACAGAAATTCGGTCAACTCCATCTGTGACTCTGGAATTATTTATTGGTTTGAATAGCACATAAAAGAACTGCTGTCCCTGTATATCATTATAATTTTTCTATCTCATGCAAAAGGGATAATGTGGTGAAGAGGTTGTAATGCATAAAGTTTCATCCAGGAATACGCACTGGTTCAACCAAAGGGAAAAAAGAAAGGCAACACCAGTAGAAGCTAAAAACAGTAACAATATTAAAAATTAAGACATTAAGCAGGACTAGAAACATCAGCCTCCTAAGGAAAAAAACTTACAGGGACTAGAGAATGCAGGGAACTCAAAAACTCTGGGAAAAGGGAAGAAACCCAGGCACAGCAAAAAACACAAAACATAATATCATCCAATTCAGTGAATGATTCTTGGGCAAAGGCAAACAGCAATATGAATACAGAGACAAACAGCAACAGCAACAATACCACAACACCAGAAGAAAGAATGGTCCAACCAGCATTTGTGATTATACCTCAATCTTGGAGATTATTCATCCCCTGCTCCAGTGGTCCCATCATTGCGACTGGTACTCTCCACTTCGGCAGTTTTACCGGCTCCACCCCTGTTTGATCTCAATCTTGTAGTGGCCTGACAGACGACCATCAACTGTGAAAACATCTACATCAATATTTGTTCCATTGTCAATTGACCGCCTGTGTCATCTCTGTCTGTTTTTGTCACAACAATATCGACCACCAGGATATTCTCAGACTGAACTTTTAATTCCATTCTACACAGTAGCCCAACAATATTTCAATTGTAGTTGTACATTTCAAAATAGGTTGAAAGGAGAAATATGGATATGAATTAAGCCGTGAGTCATTTTCCTGTCTATCATATTTACATTATTTGTGTGTGTGTGTGTGTGTGTGTGTGTGTGTGTGTGTGTGTGTGTGTGTTTTATGTTTGACCCCTCAAATCCCAACTTCATCCCTCAGTGCCGTACCTTGATTGCAGATTTTTCCATTATTATATCCATTGTGGTCTTCTGTGCCCTGGATCACCTGATGTCTTTGGAAACTCCCAAACTGCATGTGCCCACTCATATCAAGGTCACACAACTGTCCTTCTGTGTCATAAATGCACCCATGCACAACAGATTTTCTTTAATCACAGCTATAATAATGGATTTGCCCCTTTGTCCGCAGTGTTGTAGGGTTGTATGTTCAGACAATTTTTTTCTTCTCTGTTTGCCTACCTCCTTTTAAATGATTATATGCCTGCTATTTCTCTTTCTTTCTTATTCCTCTCTGCAAATGCATAGCTTCGGAAACTCATCAGTGATTTTTCCATCTTCACCATCAATCATGACTTTTGTTGGTCTTGATATTTTATTGGGACTTGACACACCTAAACTTATTGTGCCGACAGAGTTTAAGGTATGATCTGATTAGCTAACTGTGCTTGTGGATGCTAGTCAAGGACTCTGAATTGTGTGCAACTCTGATTATAATTAATGTATTGATCTAGATCCTCAATGATAATGATCATGATCATAAAATTTAATGTAAACAAAAAAGTAGCTTTCTGTATCTTTTTTTAAATCATAGCTTTTTCTTACTTGTATCTACAGCCCACACGACCAGATCGTGGTTGGATGGTCAATCCCATTGGGAAGAACCCTTGGTGGATGTGTCTGGCTAGTTTTGTGCCTGCTCTTCTTGTTACCATTCTTATTTTCATGGATCAGCAGATCACTGCTGTTATTGTGAACCGCAAGGAGAACAAACTTAAGGTATGGTATAATAAACGTCATTCACATTCCCTTCTGTCACTCTCATTTTCACAAATCAGTCAAGTGTTATATTTGTTTTTTGCTTGCATATGTATGTATTTGCATAACAATTTACTATTTTTTTTACATGTTCTGGATTGAGCAGAAAGGATGTGGCTACCATTTGGACATGTTTTGGGTGGGAATTCTCATGGCAGTCTGCTCTTTCCTGTGTCTGCCATGGTATGTAGCAGCTACAGTCATCTCTATTGCTCACATAGATTCCCTTAAGATGGAGAGTGAGTGCAGTGCTCCAGGGGAGCAGCCACAATTCTTGGGAGTACGGTAAGTGAATATTAGTTTAGTTAGATTATAAAAAGTAATATCTTCTGTTTGTTTGTTTTTCCTTTATTTTTGGTTTACATTAATGATTAACTTGCACCATTTCACATTTTACACAGAGAGCAGAGGTTGACAGGTATCCTGGTTTTTGTACTCACTGGAGTTTCCATTTTTCTTGCTCCCATACTACAGGTGTGTATGTCTACTTATTATGGCATACATTTAACATCATTTTATTAAAAAATAACATTGAATTTCAATTCCTATTTTAGATCATTGATCTAAAATTGTTAGTTTCATCATTCTTTTGCCTTGTATTAAATTGCAGTTTAGAAAGTGAGCAATGATTGCTTCATTGTTATAGGGGGAAAATGATGACCTTTCATTTATAAGTTTATGAATTATAATAAAATATAATAAGGTAAATGTGATAAAAACATGTTTGTGGCTCTGTTTGAGCAGATTAAATGACTTTACAAATTTGACTGATGGGTAAAAATAGACTAATCTGAGAATACAGAATAGAAATGCTTATATTATGAATGAATGGATTTGTTTATACCCATCTCTCTTCAGACCTCATCACAGAATTTCTGTTGAATAGGTATCTGCACTTGAATAGGCATCTGTACCTTCCTGGGCCAATGCAGCACCTCAATTCTGTTCTTTTTCATCCATTATGGTGTAAATTTTTCCCAAGCTTGACAGACACTATGAATTGTTATGAAGTGCTAATATTCTGTGTTTAGTTTTTACCAAACATGATTTAAATTATGGACAAATATCTCCATTTTGATCACATCTGAGTAAAGGATATTATTCCAGAAGTAAAATGTTTGGGTTGCCCTCTCCTGGAAATTCTGATATATTAGGGAGGTGGTAGCTCAGTGGTTAATGCACTGGGCTCTGGACCAGAAGATCGCAGGTTCAAGATGCCACTTGTGGGCCCTTGAGAAGGGCCCTTAACCCTCAATTGCTCAGTTGTAAGTCGCTCTGAATAGGGGTGTCTGCCAAATGCTGTAAATGTGATATATCCAATAGAAACCCATCAAATTCAAGAGGTTGTACTTTATTTTTCACAAAATATTGCTATAAATGATATATTTTGTTGTTTTGCCCTAAACATGTATCACATTAAGAAAGTTTCATTAATGCTATTAACTTCATATATATGAATACATTAAACGCATCATGAAACACATTCAGTTAGCACACTCATACAATGTAAGATTCTACTTTTTATTAAGTATCTTAAGGGGCTGAAAAAAGCCATCAGGAATTTCTGTATTCCACACAAAAATCCGCTTTCCATCTGAGATTTCTATGCTAAAATGTTATTCATTAAATAATGTAAAAAGAAAAATACGAAAAAATTTAATTTAACTGCATATTAGTTGAAATAACTATACTGAAATCAAGCAATGTAGTATATACTGTATGTGGAAATTATTTTTAATCTTCTTTTTTATAGTATATTCCCATGCCTGTACTTTATGGTGTGTTCCTGTACATGGGTGTTGCCTCTCTCAGTGGCATTCAGGTACACACACACACACACACACACACACACACACACACACACACACACACACACACAGTGGTGAACAAAGTACCCAAACAATGTACTTGAGATAAAGTAGAGATACACTAATAAAATATTTCCAGGAAATACATTTTCACTTAAGGTAAAGTACAAAAGTATTTGCCTGTAAAATTTACTTAATTAACTTAATTAAATATACTTAAGTACTATGCTTTATTGTGGCTGTGTCCTGTTAATATTTTGGTCTAGATCCTTGCTTGATCAACTCAGTTTATATGAATCGTCTGTGTTAGTCTTTGCATGGCAATATATTACTAGAATGATATTAATTAGTCAAGCAATGATTGATATATATATATATATTAAGATTATAATGAGAGTAAAAAAGAGTAAAAGTAATACATTTGACTTTAAAATTGGAAGAAATTAAAGTCAGAGTGTCTCCATAATTCTTTAGTACAGATATATTTAAATTACAATGTCAATATATACAATATCAAATTACATTTACTTTGTTTCTGTCCATCAATGCATACACACACATTAATGCAGCAAATTATTTATATGCATACTCCTAAATCTAAATAAAAAATGAAATTATTGAATTTAGGTTGATTTTTAATATAAAAGATACATTTACAAGCATTTTAATCAAGGGGACCAGCATATATAAAACCACTCCAAAGAGTAAGTCAGATATTCCTATTTTGTCACTATATGCATAAGTGTATCTCAATAATTTAGAATATCATTAAAATGTTTTTTTTAACAGTGTTTAAATGTAACACAAAAAGTGAAACTTGTGTAATTTCATTACACAGAGATTGATCTTTCAAGTGCTTTTCTTTACATTTTGATTGTTAGGATATATAGCTAATGAGATTCTCCAAAATTCTGAATCTCAGAAAATGTTAATATTACCAAGTCCTTAAGCAAATAAACGAACAAAAAACATTTAAGATGGTTTGGTTGGACTACTAAAAAGTACAAACATGTACAGCCACTCAATAGATGTCCTTTTGGCAGTGCTGCTGGAAAATTAAATCGGCATCTCCATAATGCTGGTCAGCAAAGGGAAGCATGAAGTGCTCTAAAACTTCCTGATAGACTGCTGCGCTGACATTGGACCTGAGGAAACACAGTGGGCATGGCTCTAAGCAACATGGCTCATTTGGCAAACTAAGCAACAGTCCAGTTCTTTTTTATCATTAGCTCAGGTAAGATGCCTCTGACAGTTTCTCTGGTTCTAGAGTGACTTGACACAACTTGCAACAATTGCAGCCCATGTCCTGGATGCATTTGTGTGTGGTGAATTTTGAAACACTGACTCCAGCTGCAGTCCACTTCTTGTGTCCAAATTCTTGAAACGGGCTTTATTCTGCTTGCTTCTTTAGTAATAAGCTTTTGTGTTTGCCCTCTATCTGGAGGGCGTCAGTGATCATCTTTTGGACAACTAATCAGCAGCTTTGTCCATGTTTGTGTAGCCTACTGAACCAGACTAAGAGACCATTTAAAGGCTCAAGAAACCTTTTAAGTTAATTAACTGATTAGAGTGCAAAACCACGAGTCTCCTTTTATCTATTTCTAATTATTTAATTCTACTAATTTGGTTTTTATTAGCTGTAAGCCATAATCATCAAAATTAAAAGAAATAAAAACTTTAAATATATTACTATGTGTAAAGAATCAATAAAGGTTTACTTCACGAATTGAATTACATAAATAAATCAACTTTTCATATACTAATTTATTGAGACACACTTGCAAATACAATAATAAAAACATGTCATTGTGACCGCATATCCACATTAATGTTTGTTTAACACTATCTTAATGTGTTTATCTTACATATCTTCAGTCTTTAAATCTAAAGGAGCTTAATCTTATCATTTAGTTTTGGGAGAGGATCAAGCTATTCCTGATGCCCGCCAAGCATCAACCAGACTTTGTTTTCCTCCGCCACGTACCTCTGCGCCGGGTGCATCTTTTTACTTTAGTCCAGATTATCTGTCTGGCTGTGCTCTGGATCCTCAAGTCGACTGTGGCAGCTATTATTTTCCCTGTCATGGTAAGATCTGTGTTTTTATCTGTATCTTGGATCCCCAGGCTATAGATGAGGAATATTCCAGCAGAGTGACTATTGAATAGAACCTTGTCCAGGCATGCTAGGATGCATCGTACAGGTCTGAGGAAAGGGGCAGGAATATTGGTTTCTGGTTTCTCACTGGTATTGGTATAACTCAACAGTTAGAGAGAGGAAGAGAAACAAGGCAGTAAGAAAGATATGGATTATTAAGTGTCTGTATTGGTGTCTGTACATTTGTATTCGGGGTGTACACAAAATTCAGTGTTCAATACGTACCTCAGTTTATAAGTCATGGTTCGGTTCAATTTTAGTAGGAGTTATAGGGAAAGAAATTAAAGGTAAAATTAATTGCCTTTTTTTTTATTAATGCAGTTTAATTTTCACATTTGTGAACATCAATAGTTACTTGAGCTTCCTGTTTTTCTCCTGCCTGGATCTTCATCCTCAGGATTCTTCTACCTATTTACCCCTCCTCTCTTCTCTGCACATGTCCAAACCATCTCAGTCTAGCCTCCCTTAACCGTGTGTCCAAAACATCCTACATGCACTGTCTCTCTAAAAAACTCATCATTACTCCTGTCCATTCTCGTCAACCCCAAAGAAAATCTCAACAACTCCGCCACCTTCAGCTCCGTCTCCTGTCTTTTAGATGCCAGCGACATATTCTGAAAATGTAATTTTAATATATGTTTAAATGATTTATTGGCAGAGCTGGAAGAAATAGAGACAAACAACAGTTCTCTTTCAAACATCTGTTCGGTATCTCACAGTAGGAATTGCCTCGGGCGTGACCGATCCAGGAAGCACCAATCACACCACTCCTGTCGGAATGACAGACCAATCACCAATCATCCGCCTCCTTATTCGATAATGTGCCCCGGCGCTTTCCTTCCCTCATACCAGATTTTGTAAAAAAAAATTCCTAGTGGATTTGGAGTATGGCGAATAACCGTATTCTCCCCCAACCCGCACACACACAAATATATTCCCGCCCACACCGGCAGTTAACCATCAGATCTTGTCCCGCGAGACCCCACTCATTTACTTTGGGTCTCGCGGGAGTGCAGGTCTGTACCTCATACTCCTACACACCCCCTACAGTCGCATGCTTCAGGAAGCCTTCTCCTGCCCACCTTTTCATAAATGAAACTGATGAAAACTCCGATGAGATCAAGCTCACTGATGAACATTTGCATCAGTCTGTGAGACTGACAGGATTGAAACCTGACATTGGACTTTTCACCAGTCAGAAACAAGCACACAGTTCAGACTAATTAATATGCAAGTAAATGATTTGATTTTGAATAGCAGTGAATATAAAAAAAGTCATTATAATGGTTCATTAATATATCGCTTGAAAAGAAATTATCATTTGTCTGTGTGGTGAATAACAAAATACTAAACTATTATAGTAATAAACTATTACTTTGTGAATAACAAAGTAATACATTATTCTAGTAATAAACTATAGACTCACCCAGCCCCCCATTAAAGAAAGGAAAAATGATGTGGCCCTCTGAGAAAAAAGTTTGGGGACTCCTGCTCTAAACCGTACAACATCACAGGTCTCACCACAGTCCTATAATCTTTCCCTTTTACTCTTACAGATACCACCCACTCCACCCTGCCTGCATTCTTTTCTTCACTTTTCCACCCACTCCACCAACAAATACCTGCACTCTTTACTTCAGTTCTCTAACACACTCTCCTTTACACTGTTGTTGATCCCAGTCACTTAAACTCATCTACCTTCACCACCACTTCTCCCTGCAGCCGCACCACTCCACTGCCTTCTCTCTCATTCACACACATGAACTCTGTCTCAGTCCTACTGAAAATTTGTTAGACCCCTTATATGTATGTGTGTGTGTGTGTGTGTGTGTGTGTGTGTGTGTGTGTGTGTTTTACATTTAATATAAAATCTTCTAAAGATATGATCTACTGAACTGATCTACTTATTTCAGCCTACTTTAACAAATGCCTTAATTCCTTCCATCCTCCATGCATTCACTACTTCGATATCTAGAATTATCAGGATTTTCTGTCTTAAAAGTGAAAGTGGTGGTGATTTCTTATATGTCCAAAACAAAATCTCACTTTACAATCCACAACAAATCATATTTCTGGTAGGGAGTAGCCACAGTAAAAAAAAAATGTGCTAATGCTAGTTCTTCATATTACCCCTGGCAGTGTTTGCATGTTTTCTGATTTTAATCATAATAATGTATGGTTAATAAAGAGATTAAACAAAGTCCAGACTTTAATGCATTCATAGGGGATTTTAAACATGATAAACATGTTTTCACTACTAACCATTATTGTAATTGATGTCAAAAGTAATCATATTTAACTCTTAGAATCCTGATCTTTTTATGTTTCTGTTTTCCTTAAATATGACCCCATGCATGTTTATAATTTGATTATAATATGATTATAATAAATGTGGCAACTAGTTCTGCAAACATTATCTAAGCAACTCTCGGCCAAATTTTCAGTATCTTTGTTTATTCAATATGTAACCCTCTTATTAACCTGAAGAATTTTAAGATTAACTGATTGATGGGTGTTCTCAATTCTCAGATCCTGGGACTTATGGTGGTGAGAAAGATACTTGATATTGTCTTTTCACAACATGACCTGGCCTGGCTAGATGACATCCTGCCAGAGAAGGACAAAAAGAAGAAGGAGGATGAGAAAAAGAAGAAAGAGAGAAAGAAGGCAAAAAACAGAGATAATGACACAGATGAAGAGGTTAGTGAACAAATAAGCTTGCTTGTATGACACACAAATATGCTAACACACTTTAAATCAATTGTGTGCTCTAATCTAGGCCAATATTATGTAATTAATCACTACCTTTTATTTCTCCTTCTTTTCCACAGTGTTGCTAAAAGGCAATGTGTAACTTTTAATGCAGTCTGTGTGTCATATATTCTACATTTATATGTCTTTTCCCAGCATGGGATTTGATGTAATTGGTGTCTCCTGCATGTGTTGTGCTGAATTCTGTGTGTTTAAATGAGCACATACAGTATGTGTAGTTGTATGCCAGTAGATTGTGATTTCTGTGTCACTCCCAGTTACAATGCCCTAGAGTTCCTCAGTGAAGATTCAGAAGGAGCTATTAGAACGCCCCTGACCCTTCTGTAAGTGAACCTTAATGTTTCTTCCTCTTATGACAATGTCTGATATGATGTAATACCTGTTTAATAAGTGCCATGTTATGGAAGCAAAGGCTCTAGTCAGAGCTTGCAAACATTGCCTTTTAAAACTTTAATTCTACATTGGCTGGAAAAAATGTATTGGTCAAATATATGTTTACAAGGCCATTTTTAAGATAGACTTGTCAAAAAGAAAAGCTGGACATTGTAAGCTTTTTCGTGAAACATTCATATTTGTTCCTTTTATTACCTAGTTAATATTGTTAATATACACTATATTGCTTATAGCAGTGGTCCCCCACCCCCTGGGCGGGGCTGCGCAGAAAGAATACATCATTTACATTATTTCCGTTTTATTTATTTATCTGATTCTGAACAATGTTTAATTTTGGAAAATTGCTGGATTTTCCCCGCTACATCTGTATATAACTCACTCTTGTCTTGGTCACATGACTTACCTACATCTGCTACCTTCTTAAAGGGGCTGCTTTAGCCGATAATACATAATACATTACTGTTAAATTGAAACCCCCAAACAATCAACATGAACAAAAAAACAAAAGTCTTTGGAAAGTGTCTTTGTGCAGGGTAAAAGAGCCAGTGAGGAGACAGATAACAAGCACTACGACTTAAAAGAATAAGAAAAGCTGCATTTAAAGATCAGGGGTCCTAAATGAAATATGGATTTATTGTGACAGGTCATTCGAATGCCCCAAACCCCATTCTGTATAATATTGCTGCGACCGGCTCTCTGTAATGGAAGCACACACACAGATAGCGGAATGAACTTAAGGAGGGTTTATTTAGAAAAAGGAGAACACAAAGAGAAAACGCTCAAAGGAGTGTCTAGATATTTTCCACGGCTCTGCTCAATAAGGCGCAGTAGCGGCGCTGTCTGGAAACTGGCTTCAGGTGAGGCTGAATAGTACTCGGGTGATTGCGAGCGCTGGCATGGTGTGCTGGGAAAGTCAAACAGATCCGTGACATTAAACCCCTCTACACGGCCCTGCTCATGTGCACCTTTTTAATAGAAATGTGAAAAATCTGCCTTTCCTTACATACATGTGTTTTTTTAATGTATTCAGTTTTGATCAGTAAGCTACTGGTCAGGGTCATGGTGGATTAGAGCCTAATGGAAGATGGAAACTAGAACTAAAACGCATGTGAAACTTGATCCCAAACTACACCCCCTACCCCATCAAGTTCAGCTTGATTTCAGCCCAATTAGTTTTCTGGTTTATTTGCATACTAACTTGCATTTGCATGCATAATAGGGAAGACTAGAGGCTCAGAACTAAAGACTCTAGAAAACAAAAGCAAAAAAATCACATAAGTAGAAACACAACAACAAGGAGCAGAACAAACCATAGGGCCACAGGGAAGAGGGGGGGGGGGACTTTTTGTCTCAAATTTAAAATTTTACAGATATGCAGGGACAGCACCAGACGCATACATATAAAATATAACATATAAAAGGCATTAATGTTAATACTCAGTGTATAAACATGCCTAATGTACCACTTAGTGAAATGTCAGGCATTACAGTACAAGATTAACTGAATGAATTCATAACTGTAATATGATATGATTTGGAAAATCCTGTACCAATCTTTAGCGGGCCAGATAAAATGACCAAGGAGCCGGATGTGGCCTGCGGGACATAGTTTGCTCACCCCTGCCATAGGGAGTAAAGAGTAGAGTAGGCATCTGGAGGCCAAATAACACGCATTATGTCCTGCCTCTGACAGTAGTGAAGTTTTATTTGTCCCACTATTAGTCACTGAATGCAATACAATAAATTGTATTTGTGTTCTCATTATTTCTGTTATGAAGCAGAAGTAGAATTTGCTATAGTTTCACTCATTTCTGATTTAAATGATAAACAGAAAAGACTACTATGCAATATGCATAACTATAACTATACAATTTTTATCGTACTACAGATTTCAGTGTCTATTGCAGCAGTTCATTCAAGATCCTCAGTCCTCTTTCTCCAGCTCAGCGTGCACTCCATTCTGCCCCTTTCGGATGTTTAAGTGTCACCAAACTATGAGGAGACAACAGTGTGAGACGGAATTTAAATAATGCTGTGTAATTAGATTGTTCTCTATGATTTAGTGACAAATCTACTTTAAGGTGGAGAAATACAGGGCAAAAAAGTTTTCTAACCTTAAAATCTGTGTTTTTTTTTGTTTTACATGGTGTATCAAATAAATATAAAATGATTTTCATGTCTAGTTAATGTTAATTTTATAAATTACAAATATATAGGTTGTCACCAGAGTTTGATTCACATACTTTATGTATACATTAACTGCAGATATCCATGCCAGCACGTATAATTATAGACAATTATTAAATAAATAATACCTCAGTCTTTCTCACTGATTATTCTGTAATAAATAAAAAACAGGACACTGAAACATCCACAAATAATAGATTTCACCTGTAAATCAAAATTTTTTAATAAAAACTAACAATTCATCAAGTTTCTGAACAAAAGTATAGATAGACTTTTGGTTTAAAAGTTATGGACTTTAATAAGATTTAATAAGATTTTGTTACAAAACATGTTTGAAACTGATATTTATCAGTTCTTTTCAATAGTTCCTTTATTTGAATGAATGTACTCATGCCTCATCTCCTATACTCCTGCCTACTTTTCTCATCTTTCTGCTGATCCCAATTATATTTCGCCAACCTCTGACTCCTTATGCTTTCCTGCACTTCCTCATTCCGCCACCACAACTCTCTGTCGTCGTTTATCTTTCCAGATGACACACAGAGTACCTTCCTATCTCCAATATCACTTCTGCAGTCCAACAACTTCATCACCACCAAGCCCCTGTGTGAAATCTCTCTCAATCTGTGTTCCTACTGTCTTCTTTCTTCAGTTTTCACAATCTTATTCTTTTCAGTCCTTACTCTCTTCAGCCATCTGATGCTGTCCAGCTATACTATCCCCTGTCACCACAGTTAGGTTGCATCTCCTGCACAGAAAATAGTCATCTACTACACTCTTACTGTAATCTACCTTCAAGATTACCCCTATACCATTTCTCTTTCCAGTCACACCATGGGAGAACAGTTTAAACTCACATCCAACTTGCCAATAGTCTCCTGAATATACAACATGTCCACATTTTTATGCTCCATCTGTTCTGCCTCATTTGTTCTTTGCAGAATGTGTACGTTTTGAACATTTTGAACATTTTATGACATTTGGCAGACACCCTTATGTAGAATGTCTTACATCTGAGCAATTGAGGGCTAAGGACCTTGCTCAAGGGCCCATTTTCCTGTCCAGAGGCCAATGCTTTTAACACTGATCTACTTCTCTTCCTTTACCAGTCATAGTAGCAATATTTAAAGTAATCACCCTAACCTCCACTCTCCTTCACGTCTCCTAACCCACAGATCTCTGCAGACATCTTCTCCCTCTGCTTCTCTTCCTTTGGCCAATGCTAGAATAATGTTTGTAATGTACGCTAGAATAAAGACACATGTAGATATAACCGATATATATATATATATATATATATATATATATATATATATATATATATATATATATATATATAAATTTTGGACACTTGTAAGTACTAAGTCAAATTAGCACAAAAATAACTAATTAAAAAAAACCCTGAATGAATCTTGGATTGTATAAAACTGCTCTAAAGTTAGAGAAATTCAGATGTTACCAGATATTTATGATGTTATTCATTATGATGAATTTAACATGTTTTTGAGTAACATCTACAGCAACATTACATTACAAAATTCACCAATTTCATTGCTGATAAAATTTGTGCCAGAACATCGAAATGTAATTTGAGTCAATGTGTGCAAATGAATTTAGGCATAGGATTCTATACTGAGATCATTAACTTTGTGATGTGTGAATTGCTTGTTTGTTTTGATCATGTATCTAATCTGTCATTTTGCGTTGTTTAATTAATAAAATAAGTATTTTCTTTTTGTTACAATAAAGACAACACCAACTCTGAAATCTTGTATTTTGTGTTGTTATAAAATACATTTACAGAATTTAGCAAATATCCATATACTCAAGTTATTTTTAATTAGCTCATTTATATTTATATAGAATTTGCACTCTCACTTTCCTGATCATAAGTCTAATGCCTTATCTAAATATGTTAAACTGGACTTAAGCTTGCAAATCCTGGCAGATCATCACAGGGCACTTTGTGCACTTTGTGTAAAATGCAATAAAATAACTTTTGTCAAATATACATTTCATCATCATCATCAACTATTTATTAGGGGTGGATACAGTTGATAATCTGCATATTTGGTTTGCTTTTTTTTTCTCTGGATGCCCTTGTTTACACGTAATACAACCCTTCCACCTTATACGGGCCTGGGACCAGCCCTAGGAACACACTGTCTGGTATGGAAACTCATTTTCAGCATGTGAAAAGCTCATTTTTCATGGAACATGCACGGCTAAAAAAACATGAAAAAAAAATTACTTTGCGGATATTCTTCGATCATATTTTTGCATTTTTCACAGTTTTCATAATTTTGGTTATGAAAATGAAAATTCACATTTTTGTCATAACTCTTCATATCTTTTTATGAAAAAAGACATTTTTGTCAACATATGATGTGTCCTACTATGTTTCATCAAATACACTAAAAGTGTTTCATGGTTGGTGTACTTCTTAAACAGCATCCTTAATGCTCCAGATGCCGTATGTGATGTAGACTTTTCAGAAGTTGTTGAAGATCTTAAGTATCTGAACCAAGAATAAGGTATGTAGCATATATCTGATTATACTCATTCATGTCTAAATATACTGTGTATATATGTATACTGAATTTACTGACTATCTACATATACTGTATATATACACATGTAAATATGTGTTTACTTTCCTATACCAAAACTGCGAGTCGATGAATACAGTAGACACTGACTCTGAAGTGTTGCCTTCAAACCAGTAAGCATGCAGATAAGGGTTACAAACTGCGTTCAATCAGCACATCATCAAATTGATACAGGATGATTTAATACCATTGAATGAACCTTTTTTGAGAGCAAGCAGGAGGATTATCATCACACCACGTCAGCTGAGCAAATACAGCACACAATTGGTATTAAACACGATAGCGATGCTGCATTTACATGGATTGGTCTGGCAAATTACCTGTGGTGAAGGCCTGACAAAAGAACTGATAAAACAACTTATTGGCAGCAGTCATATGTTTAAAAAGAAACATGGGTGAGTTGAAGAACATATATTTTTGTGTGTAAAATTTTTAATATTCACTGTGTATGCATTAGTTGTCTATTTTTATAGAATATCTTAATAATTAGCTTATAACCTTGAGGCGTCCAAGCTTAACATTCAATATTAACACAATTTTGTCAGCTAATGATGATCATGGTCTAGAGCAGATTATTAATCAGGTTTTAAAGATAATTGCCAGCAATTCTGATGCTCTGACAGTTTGTCATCTAATCTTAATGTATGATGTTGCTTTCAAACAGAGGTTTATTTACACATATTCTGACAAACTGTTTGATTTTACAAAATAATTGTTTATGGTAGAAATGACATAGTGTTACTTCGAGAGGTTTGTATGAAGTACCGAGAAGAATTCAATTCATGTACCAAGCTTGATCCATTTAATTATACAACACTGGCTGCAACATGCATAAAACCCACTACATCGATAATCGTACTGTAGCCCTGACACATAACAAAACATACATCAACCAGCACAAGACATATTCAAAGACTTCAATCGAATGGCTTGAAAATGTACAAAAATCATGATCCAAAGATTTCTGACATGGACTATATCGTATTGAGGTGTCGTTTGATAAATACTATGTTGATGGGTTCTATCACAATGGCCACCTGAATTTCTTGGCTGTTTTTACCATGGGTGCAATCGTTGTTATATTTCCATTTTAAATTTCATTTAAATCTGTTATTAAAAGTCCCTTAAAAGTCCCTCAACAAAGACAAGTAGTCGGATGGTTTGGAGGTCGAGACAGTGTGGGAGTGTATTGGACTCGTGCTAAACAGAATGAGGATGATCTGATGGTTTTCATGTATAAACATATAGAAAGGTTTAAACCGCTGGATTCTCTATTCGGGGGTTACACTAATGCTCTCAAACTGCACCACAAAGTTGCTGAGGGAGAGAAAATCAGGTATATAGACTTGTCACTTTTTCCTTACTGTCAGTCTTGAAAAGACAGTTTTGGTGTTTCCTTTTGTCTTTCCCTCATTGTTATGTTTGCCTGTTGCCATACATCGGATTGATCTTGGATGTGTTATTGCCTGCCTATGTTGCCCCATTTACTGTGACTGGATTTTGGATTTTCTTTTTGGATTATTGCTCTATCATTAATTGAACTCCTTTCTTCCTGCTTGTGCTAGCATGCTGCATTTGGGTCCTCCAATCCAACATTCACCCCCATCGTTGATGGAAAATGTCTACAAGACCATTAACAAACCTGACTCTATTGAAGTTGTTATTAAAATCAACATCCAAACAAAGGTGTGTTATTTTACAGGCTGCCACAGACGAGCTGATAGTGACGCAATGCAAGTTAGCTTTTCATGGTAATATACCTCTAATGTACGTCTCACACCACAACGATATTAAAAGTTGAAGAGAAGGAGAATTGCATATAAGTTAGATGAGAACGACATTTAATTAATCAACGAGGAGGATTTCTATTTCCTCTTTTAAGCGCGGTGGTCCCTTTTATAGCCAGTTTGATAAAGTCTAAATAACTTTGGCATATGGAGTATGCAGATGTAGGAAAATTCAGTACAGGAGGAGGCGATTTTTAGTATTATTTATTAATCCTACTGCTAACAAAACAATCAAGGTGGAGATAAAAGAGGCGCGGATTGTAATACCAATATAGTACTAATATATCTAATAAAGCTAATGTAATGGAAGCACACACAGACACGGATATAAACAAAAAGGGGGATTTATTTAAACAAAACGAAGAACTAAAAAGACGTCACTCAAAGGAGTGATCAGATCGTGGGTACAGCCGCGAGTCGTGGAAGTCTGAGGAACTGGAACAGCTGGAAACGGGACACATGCATGAGGAACACATACAGGATTAGTCAGGAGTTCACGGAGAATCTGTGCGTCCGCTTTGTGATGTACGAGAACGGACGCAGAAGGGTGAGTGAGCGCTCCTTAAATAGCTTGGCGCGCTGATGGCTCTAACAGGCTCCAGGTGCTGCTTGTTAAAACTCTGGAGACTGTGAGCGTGTGAGATCTGGGTCAGGCGCAGGCAGAGTCGTGACAGCTAAATCTTTAATATAATTTTTGGATATACTTTATGTAAAATAAGCAGCTTAGCAGCTAAATAATTATAGTAGTATTTTAAGTAAGTAGTTGCTAGGCAGAACTCCTATTCTAATAGCTGAACAAAATCATTTGGTCCAATGGAAACAGGAACATTGTCAAAGCAAACAAGAAAGCGGGAAGTGAGAGCAGACAGAAGTGAGGGTTGCGCAAGAAGTGACAGTGCTCAGGGGAGCAGGTGACCCTACAAGATATGGATGGGAGAGAGGTGATTGACAGGGTGGTGGCATGTTAAGACAAATATAGTGTGATAGCCAATTTGTCCAGAAAATCAGCCAGCTCAGTAGCCAGATTTGATGGCAGTGATGGTCTGTAACATACATAAGACCTCTTGCAACTAGGTTGGTAAGTAGATCTACGAGGACAAGCATTGAACATAAAAAATACATATACAGATAATAGTAATAATTAGTAATAAGACAAATTAAAGTAGAGGTTTAAAAGAACAAATATTTAAAACAAGGGCCATTCCAGCTTAGATATGAAGTAGTAATGTTCTAATAGTATTATGAGCATATGTGTGCATGTGTGAGTGTGTGTGTGTGTCGTAATGCTTATAAATGGTGTCACAAATATATTATGGATAATTAATATTGTTGAAGATATGTTATTAGTTGATAATATTGTGATCTATTATAAGAGTGAATAATGGGGGATTAATGTGGCGATTAATAGTGCAAAGGTTAAAAATCGATGCGTCACACAGAAAAGGGAAGTTCCAATTATAGGAAAAACAACACATGAAAAACTAAGCAAAAGCCTATTTAGGCCAATCTTTGTGGGACTTGGCAAACAACATACAATAATAGTGTAATCATGATAAAGACAAGTAGATAAATAATGCTGGAATGCACAACAAAAATATTGAGAATAAAATTATAAAGGAAAAATAATAAAAACGTACACATTATTGAAGCAGAACAAGGAATCAACGATAATGTCAGGGCTTGGCCAACAAATGAAATCTCCATCTGTATATGTGATATGTCTGCGATATGTCTTTGGAGAAGTGCCGGATTTTTATAAAAAGTTAAACTAGAACTTAGCTAAAGCTGGAGAGAGCCGATGTGGAGAGGAGCAATGTCAGAAGCATTATGGGGAAAATGGAAGTAAAGAAAGATCAGGATGTCGTCACGTAGAGGTCAGGGACCACCCGAGACAAGGAGATCAATCCTAATACCAAGGAAGAAAAATGATAAGGCCTTCAATGACCATATAAGCTTATAAGCTTAATATGCCAATAGGACGGCAAGCTTATTAATATGCAAAAGAATGAAAAATAGTAGGTAGGGCCAAATTGGGTGTAATATTACTGATGCAAACCCAAAATAAATAAGGGTGATTTTGGAAGGAATTTTTCAGTTGCGGGGTATAGCCTATGTGCTTGCATGCATCTGCCAGAAGAACTTCTTCTTGACCTCAAAAATCACCGGTTATTGATTTACTGCAAAATAAACTGTACGTTTTGCTCCTTCGCAGTCAAGGCTGAAATGTTGTCATTTATCGATTAAAGACTATGATTTGTGATTGAAATTCTTGAGTTAAACAGTTGTATCGAGAATTGACGCATCTAAGTCTCAGAGGGGTAGTTGGATAAGTCTAAATCCTCTAATGCCTGTGAATCTATCCAACATGTCGTGGATAATGATTTTTATGTGATGTGGAGGAATTTAATAATTAATATTATTGTGGAGATGTGGTGGAATTTAATAATAACTAGACATGGGACATTTCCTGAAGAAAATGTGAGTGATGCTTGCCAATGCAAACCGCAGCTCTGGGCATGACCCCTTAGAGCCTGGTCCATTTAATATTTAGTGTTGACTTCAAAATGCTAGCTCGTTCGGAGAGGCGAGTGTTTAGACACCAAAAACGCCGGGGGCAGGGCCAGTGACGCACGTGACATCAAATTATGCATCGTCAGACTCAAGTCGAGGTGCCGAGCGTTTAGACATGTCACATAACCCTGTGTCCAAGTTTTGCCGTTTCGCAGATTTTTCAAGTTTGCAACCATGTGAAGCCATGGAGAAAGCCAGTCACATTGTCGCGACCTACTCCATCTCACCTACGAGTGAATATGTCAAATGTGTATTTCAGGCAAACACGGGCCGAACAGTGGAGCGTGAAATTTCCCCACGATATGAGATATTATTCCTGATGATCGTACAAAAACTGCGGACAAAAACTTTTGCAAGCATCACTAATAATAATAATAATAATAATAATAATAATAATAATAATAATAGTTAATTAATAGTAAAAGAGTTTAATACAGTTAGATGTAATATTAGTAGGCACATACGTTGTGTACGTTGTGTGCAGAGAACTTGTTATAACATTTTTATAATTAGCACAGAGAAGGCATAAAGATGCAGGATTCTTAGTAGACATGCACCTTCTCAAAGGCTTGTGTAGCCTATGATTTTAAATGCTTAAACACAACGGCTAAGCGAAACTGCACAAATTCATCTTTCATAACCACGTGCACAAAAAGTTCAGATTGTTAGTTAGTTTAGACCAGCTTTATATTATTATAATGATAGTAGTAGCATTTAATATCATTTAGTAATTTAGCATAAGCATAAAGCTTAATTTAGCATCTAAATCTAATGTCAATTAGATTCAGTTAAACTAAAGCTTAATCCATATAACCATTATTTAGCACTAGCATAGTTTTGAAATGGTTTTTGAAACTCACTAGGGGTTAAGCAAATCAACATGTAACATTAAGTCAACCTCAGACCACAGTCTGTTTCGACCAGGACACACAGTGTGCCCTCACTCATCAGGATGTCTTGGATGTCGAAGATGATATTTAAAGAACATACCCAAGAGGAGTGTAAAAAATGTTCCCTATAATGTCAAATATCAAAAACTAAAGATATTACATCTTGGACTGAATCAGGCGAGTTTGTGTTTAGAGGTAAAATGATCCCAGGGTCACACATGCTCAATTTAGTTAAAAGTGTCACAGCTCCACAAAAGATTACCGATCATTTTCTAGAGGCTTTTGCTAATTTAAACATTCCTCACTCAGTGGTACCAAACCAGTATGTAAGACGTGCATGTAACTGTTTTAAAAGCAAATCAACACCAGTTTTAACAGCATCGTTTAAAAAGAGGAAAACACAGAAAACGTCTTTGAGAGCACCATCAATAAGCTCTAATAGTATTCAAATTCTTGACCCAATTCAAGTTTTCATTCATTTTTAAAGTTTTAATGTGTTTTTACATGATTTCACACTCATTTTTTATTTAATCATTTCATGTATGTGGTTGTATATAATAAAGTTATGTGAAGAAGAATTTTTCATTCAAGTCTTTAATTTGAAAAAACATTAAGCATGAGGCATAAACATTTCACCCGTTTGAACACATTGAACACACTTGAAGGCATTTTCATTACTATTACATTAAGTTTGTTTTTCACAAAAGTTCACACCATTTTGTCATTTTTAACAAAGTCACATCTATAGAATCACACAGAATCATTATCACATTAATCTTCTTAGAGAAAGAAAACACAATATTGGCCACAAGTGGATGAAAAATCTTGGACTTGCGCTTTAAAAAACATTCCGGTTACAGAATGTTTAAAAACATTCCAGTTACAGATGGAGAACGATGGTGATGTGGTTCATCACCAAAGCTATCAAAAAAGGCACCTCACACTATCATCATTTATGTAGATGGCTAATCAAAGTTCTCCCTGGAGTTAATTATAACCCCCATGTGTTAATTATAACCATCATTGGTAGTTTTCTTACAGGGATTATTGTAGATAGTCACAGGAACCACATTCATATTCAGGCTGAAAAGGCTTGGTGAGCTGTCCATCCACATAAATGGTCAAAAATCCTAGATCATAGTGATTATAAGCAAATGGATTTTTCTTCCTTTAACGGATCTTTAATCCTTTAAATACTTTAATTATCTTAAATCCTAAAATAATAGCCAACTTCCCATAAAACCGCAGGGATATCTTCAGAGGAACTTTGAGAAATACTTTATTTTTAATGGGATCATAACAAAATCTCACACCGGGTGGCAGGTTTAAAAAAATGTTCTCTACAAATAAAAATAAATAAAATAAAACTTTATTGAATTTGCGTTGATCTCACTGATTGGAAAGGCTATATTCATCATAAAACCCGGGTTTAACTTGTTTTTGGTATCTTCTGATTTTTGGTATCTTCTGAACACTGTAGCTGACTGGAGACCATCTTCTCAACCTCTTTGGCTTCAGCTATTTATTCAACATTATTTATTTGTTTACTATCTGTAGCTGTGGCCCACAAAGTAGGATATTAAAATTCGACCAAGTCGACTTCCCATTCTCCTTTTAAGTTTATAGCCCTCGCCAACATAGTTGTATAACTAGATCTGCGGTTTAGTGGAAAAGCTGATAACAATTCATTACAAGGCAGCGTAACATAAAATCCCTCCTCAGCCATATTTGGTTTTTATATGAACGTGTGCGACACATGCACATCTTTTGTTTTCATGGAATATGTACGTTGAAAAAATCTTTCTGATCCAAATTTTTTCTGGCCATCCGAACCACTGCTCCAATAATAATGATTTCTGCCCCTGATTTTTCTTGTCACATATACTTTAAAAATCTTCTTTTTGTTCACTTCAATATTTTCTGCAACTCCTAAAATAAAAAAAATCATCCTAAATCATAAAAAAATGGCTGTCATAATCAAACAACCTGTAGACAGGCAACTCACACAAGATGTGCACTTTTATAGTGAAAAAGAGTCCTCTTACAGTTTAGAAAAGTTAGGCCTGGCTGTGTGACCGCTACTAGGGCCATATATGCTTCTGTGATAGCTGTTTTATCCAAGTGTGATGTCTTGAAGTAGGTCTATGTAGCATTTATAGAGTTTGAGGCCATTAAATATATCCACATTCTTCCTTTCAAGGTTAAATTAAATCTCTCAACTATACAGGTGTTTAGTTCTGTGGCGTGTGCAAAATGTAAGATGTTGTGCTTTTTTGTCATGCTATGAAAATGTTTGTTAAAAAATTCTTTCCCTTTGTCTGTCTATAATTTTTTTAGGCACACAACCCTCTTTCAGTAAAGTGTCAAATTCTTTAGTAACTTCCACAGCTGTCTTGTTTTTAACGCATGTCCATGCAAATTTGCTGTAAACATCTATGCATATTAACAGAAAAGGTTTGTTGTCATTTTCTTTAGCATATGCAAACATATCAACCAGATCAGCCTGGAACAGGTTGTCTATACCATAGGCAATAACCCAGTTCCTTTTGTATTTTAGTGGTGCAGTTCTGAGGAGTGTGTAAGCATCCTCACCCATCAGTTACGTGAATACCCATTTCTTTTAAAATAGCCTCTTTTTTTACCACCTAAAACACCCAGATCACAAGGTGTATAATATGTTTTCCTACTCAATCTTGTATTAGTTATGTGTGTATGGGTTAAACAGGTTAGATTAAAATATAGGCTATATGGTAAATTAAAGATTTATACAGATCTATAATCAATTATCAACTATAAATAAGATTATTCATGATTAATAAAACCTTGATAATCATTAAAAATCTAATTTATATTTAGTTCATAGTTAAGATTTAGGTTGATGCATTAAATTACATACTTCTAGGTATGATTAAAGTATTTTTGTCAATACCTCACAAGGTTTCCCTACAGAAACGTCATTACAAAGCTAGCATAGAATACCATTCACGGAACCCATGATCTTAAGGGGCTTAGTGCTCAAGATATGATATACTTAAGCTCTGGCTTCACCAGCTTGCTCGACATCTCCTCAAAGTATTTGCCAAAGAAATAGGCATCAAGGTCCAAATAGGCAAGAGTGTTTGATTTTGCTGATCGACTCCACAACCTACACAGAGATCTTTTATCTTTTTTGTCGATAAAGTCCTCCAGGATGACCACGATGGTTGCTTTTTCCTGTGCTGTGCAGTGAGATGAAAAAAAATCAGATTTTTGACAAAACATGACATAAGCTCTTTTTCATCAAATACATGCGAATCGTTTTGGGTCAAGTGCCTCCTGCAAGCGCGAAACAATAATGATAAAAAAAAACCTTTCCCTTCCCATTTTTCTCGAGAGTTGCACGCATGAACCTAAGATGTTCTCTTTTAGGGTTTTAATGAAAATGCGTTATCAGCGCCAGAGAAGCACCCTTTTCTCAACTCATGCACGGCTGAAACTACAATGTTCTTTGTACACAGTTTTTTTTCCTCATTTTGGTTATGATTATAAAACATATTTTTACCATAACTCATATTTTTATGAAAAATGTCATATTTTTGTCAAAACATGATGTGTCCTACACCATTTCATCGAATACATGCGAATTGGTTTGGGTCAAGTGCCTCCTGCAAGTACGAAACAATAATGTTCAATAAAACACCTTTCCCTTCGTCCTACCCAGCTCTCGCTTGCGGAAATGAGTTTTCATTGCCTGAGAAGCACCTTTTTCTCAAAAATTTTCTTTTTTTAAGTTTTTGATGAAAAATAACTTTCCAGGTGTTTTTCGATCATATTTTTCAGTTTTTTTTCATCATTTTGGTTATGAATATGAAAAATCATATTTTTATCATAACTTTCATAATTTTATGAAAAATGTCATATTTTTGGCAAAACATGATGTGTCCTGCACCATTTCATCAAGTACATGCGAATCGGTTCGGGTCAAGTGGCTCCTGCCAACGCGGAACAATGATTTCCTAGAAAACCTCTTTCCCTTCGTCCTACGCAGCTCTCGCTTGCGGAAAAGCATTTTGAGCGCCTGACAAGCATCTTTTTCACATCGACTGCACAGCTCAACCTAAAATGTTCTATTTTTAGGTTTCGGATGAAAAATCACTTTCCAGATGTTTTTTGATCATATTTTTCATTTTTTGACATTTTTTCATCATTTTGGTTATGGATATGAAAAATCATATTTTTATCATAACTTTCATATTTTTATGAAAAATGTCATATTTTTGTCAAAACATGATGTGTCCTTGCACCATTTCATCGAATACATGCGAATCGGTTTGGGTCAAGTAGCTCCTGCCAGCGCGGAACAATGATTTTCTAGAAAACCACTTTCCCTTCGTACTACGCAGCTCTCGCTTGTTGAAAAGCGTTTTGAGGCGCCTGAAAAGCACCTTTTTAACGGCAACTGAACAGCTCAACCTAAACTGTTCTATTTTTAGGCTTTTGAGGAAAAATCACTTTCCAGATGTTTTTCGATCATATTTTTCAGTTTTTGACATTTTTTCATTCATTTTGTTTATTGGTTATTAATATGAAAAATATCATATTTTTATCATAACTTTCATAATTTTATGAAAAACTTCATATTTTTGTCAAAACATGATGTGTCCTGCACCATTTCATCAAATACATGCGAATCGGTTTGGGTCAAGTGCCAATGCACTTTCGTCCTATGCAGCTCTCGCTGTGGAAGGGTACAGTTAATTCAAATATATGTATGCAATCTGTTCATGTGGCTTCCATTATAACCTTAGTCTTGGTGTGTCTGCATAAAGGAATGTGCTAAGTATGAAATATTATAGTTCCTTATTTGTGTGTGAGTCTATAGCTAGCCTTTCTGGCTCTATCATTTTATGTATAAGGTGGGCCCCAAATTAGATGCAGATCTAGCTGTCAAAAATTAGCTGATGACAGAAACAGCTTATTCCTATGACTGCTCCAGTTTGTCGACAAAGTAATAAGAAAAGTGTGCCTTTACTTGTTTTAGTCTCAAATCAGACACCTGTTTATTTGTTAGGGAGAGATGCATTGTGTAAATTAGGATTACAAATATGGTGCTCTCCAGTGTATATGTAGATATGAAAGGGGTAAGAAACCATATGATGATTACTGAGCCAAAAGCGAATGTCTACTGGATAGGTCAGATAGGAAGTGATGTCAGCCTGGTAATCAATAAATGGGGGAAGTTTATTGAAGCACAGATTCCTGAAGCACGTTTATCATCTTCTGAGTTTCACTGTACAATGAATTATGACACAACCAAAGACAGCAGCTTAGAAAAGATGTGGCAGGAAGAAACAACAGGACAGAAAGTTGAACTGATCACACAGTAGATCATTGTATGTAAGGAAGGGGCAGCTATGAATATAGAAAGGTGCAATTTTGTGAAAAGGTGGTTTGTCACAATACCGATTGCAACCTGATGCAGAAGCAGGCATTAAAAATGCTATATAATTGTCACCTCACATATTTAATCAGGTTCTTAAGGCTGATTTAGATTAATTGTCAATTGACAGTACGTTGGCGCAATACATGGATGATTTATTGATCTGCTAACATCCCTAGAACAATGTCATAGGGATTCTATTAAGGTGCTTAGCAAGTTAGCACAGGGAGGTCATATAGTGTCCAAAGATAAACTTCAATATGGAAAGCCACAAGTTGAGTATTTAGGGAGGCTAATTTCACATTGTTCTAGAGCTATAGAGCGTACAAAGTTGTGGAAGTTGATAAAGCAAGGGAAGTTTGTTCTAACTCAGGCTCGTATACTATCATATTCTTCGTTACTTACATATCCAGACTATAAGTAACTATTAAGCGATGTAACACTGTTAACCCAGCTGAATTGATTCCTTTAGAGTTTGAAGGTGAACCTCATGATTGTGTAGCTAATTCTTTGGCAGTCACTAGGTTGCGGCCTGATCTTGAATCTGTAATTACCTACTTTGTTGATGGTTCTAGTTTAAGGGATCATTTAGGAAACCATACATGTTATTTAGTGGTAATGAAGGACAGAGAGGAGTTTAAGCATGTCCTATCTCAAGGCTGTTTGCAGCCATGCTCTGCTCAGTTAGCAGAACTAAAGGCTCTTAAAGCAGCATGCCAAAGCTGTAAGCAAAGGGGCAGATAGCAAACATATTTACTGACTCAGCTTATTCTCATGTTGTTTGTCATTTATTTGGGGCTGTTTGGAAACAAAGAGGTTTTAGAAAGAGCAATGGAACTCCTATCCAGCATGGCTAACAAATCTGTCAATTGATGTCTGCTATGATGTTACCAAAACGTTTGGCAGTCATTAAATGTCAAGCCTATAAGAAAGGGAATGACAATGTTACCAGGGTTAACAATGTAGAAGATGTAAAAAGCCTCAGGATGTCAAGTAGCAGTAATGGCTCCTGTAGTTCTTAAAGAGCCACAGCTTCAGTTGGAGGACATTATTCGAATTCAACAGCAAGCGGGTGCGTATTAAGACTCTATGTGGCATCAGAGACGGTTTCAGAAAGATGCACAGGGTATTTGGCGTTCACATGAAGGTCAAATTATTGCGCCAACTGCACTCTTGAATATTTTAATTCCAGATGCACATGGGTTTGACCATTGTGCAAGGGGGAAGTAGTAAAGAAAATCAAGTCACAAGGATATTGGTCTCCATATTTACATGCTGTCGCGGTGGCAACAGTCTAAGCAGAGATGCCCAGTCATCCCTCTCTCCAGCCACTTCCTCTAGCTCCCCCGGGGGGACACCGAGGCGTTCCCAGGACAGTCGAGAGACATAGTCCCTCCAACGTGTTCTGGGTCTTCCCCGAGGCCTCTTCCCGATGGGACATGCCCGAAACACCTCCACTGGAAGGCTCCCAGGAGGCATCCGAAATAGATGCCCAAGCCAGGCCAGCTGGCCCCTCTCGATGTGGAGGAGCAGCGGATCTACTTTGAGCTCCTCCCGAGTGACTGAACTTCTCACCCTGTCTCTAAGGGAGCGCCCAGCCACCCTGCAAAGGAAGCTCATTTCGGCCGCCTGTATCCGGAATCTTGCCCTTTCGGTCAAAGCTCATGGCCATAGGTGAGAGTAGGAACGTAGATCGACCAGTAAATTGGGAGCTTTGCCTTTTGGCTCAGCTTCCTCTTCACTACGACGGACCGGTACACTACCAAAAATACAACATCGACCTGCATTACTGCAGAGGAGTTCCCTGCACCAATCCGCCTGTCGATCTCCCGCTTCCATCCTCCCCTCACTCGTGAACAAAACCCCAAGATACTTGAACTCCTCCACTTGGGTGAGGAGCTCTCCACCAACCTGGAGTGGGCAAACCACCTTTTTGCGGCCATGGGCTTGGACTTGGAGGTGCTGATTTTCATCCCAGCTGCTTCACACTCGGCTGCAAACCTTCCCAGTGCATTCTGAAGGTCTTGGCCTGATTGAGACAAAGGTGCAGCCTTGCAGGTCTGACTAACTGCCGGCAATGCGAACCAAACTCCTGCTCCGTGCATACAGGAGACCGAGCAGCCCTCAACAGAGGGCCACGGACCCCATACCTCCCGGAGCACCCCCCACAGAGTGCAGTGAGGGACACGGTCGAATGCCTTCTCCAAATCCACAAAGCACATGTGGACCGGTTGGGCAAACTCCCATGATCCCATCCATCACCCTGTAGAGGGTATAGAGATGGTCCAGTGTTCCACGGCCAGGTCGAAAACCGCATTGTTCCTCCTGTATCCGGGGTTCGACTAAAGGCCGAATTCTCCTCTCCAATACCCTGGCATAGACTTTCTCAAGAAGGCTGAGGAGTGTGATCCCCTATAGTTGGAGCACACCCTCCTGCCCCCTCAAAGTATTCCTTCCACCATCCAACAATGTCCCCAATTGAAGTCAACAGCTCCCCACCTCCACTGTAGACAGTTTTGGAAGGGCAGTGCTTCCCCTCCTGATATGCTGGACGGTTTGCCAGAACTTCTTTGAGGCCGACATATCCTCTCCGAACTCCTCCCATACCCGAGATTTTGCCTCAACAACCACCCGGGCCGCAGCCCGGTACCCATCAGCTGCCTCAGGGGTCCCAAGAGCCAACCAGTCTTGGAAGGACTCCTTCTTCAGCTTGACGGCATCTCTTACTTTCAGTGACCACTCAATGACTCAATGTCTCCAATCACCCTCGGGATCTGGTTGAAGCTCTGCCGGAGGTGGGAGTGAAAGATATCTCTGACAGGGTGTCCTGCTAGGCATTCCCAGCACACCCTCACAATACGTTTGGGTCTGCCGAGTCTGTCCAGCTTCCTTCCCCCCCATCGAATTCCATCTCACCACCAGGTGGTGATCAGTTGACAGCTCTGCCCCTCTCTTCACCCGAGTGTCCAAAACACACGGACGGAGGTCATATGAAACAACCATGAGGTCTATCATTGATCTCCGGCCTAGGGTGTCCTGGTACCATGTGTACTGATGGACACCCTTGTGTTTGAACATGGTGTTCGTTATGGACAAACTATGACTAGCACAGAAGTCCAATAACAGAGCACCACTCGGGTTCAAACAGGGGGGCCGTTCCTCCCAATCACGCCCCTCCAGGTATCACTGTCATTGCCCTTGTGGTCATTGAAGTCCCCCAGTAGAAAGAGTTGTCGAGGCCTTGTGGCATATCTCCGCTGAAATTGTCTAGATAGGTGAAATAGAAGGAAATATCATTGGAACCTGTTAAATATACCACATAAAATAAAGAAATGGTGATATACTTCTGTGACATGCTCAAAAAAGAATATTATATGTTCATGAATTATATCCCCTTTCTTCTTCTTCTCTCTTCCCCTCCCTTCCCAGTTATATTTGTACGAATTTCTTTGGAGCAGAAATGTTATGATCTATAGTATATCTATCTATTGAGCTTTGTATGTTTGCATGTTTTCTGTATATGCGATGGAGATGCCTTCTCTTGTTAGAGTTGTGGAATGTATATTTGGTAAATGTACATAAATTCCTTTAAATTACCTTAAAAGGTAATTTAAAAATGAAAAGCATGCAGAATAACAAGATGGTGGATGGCTATGCTGCTGTGTCTCTTTGAAGACATTCTTTTGTGTGAATGTACATAGGTTTAAGTCCCTTGTGTTCTCATGTAGTTCTCGTGAGAGGACAAATATGCTGTGCATCATTTGTTCATTGAGCAGTTTGACTTTCTGAGAGCAGCATTATATCTGTAAGAGGACAGGCGAAAATGCCAGGGACGCATTCTCTATGGCTTCGGGGGTTAAACACTTCTTAACTCAACTATGTGAACACAACCTCTGTTGTACTCTTAAACAAACAACCAAATACTCTTAAACAAACTGTTATTCCTTCTGGTTTTGGTATGGTGTGATAGGAGGGGAAATACTCTTACATTTAACCAAAATGTAGTTGTATTACAGGTCTATTCACTTATCAAACATACTTATGTAAAGTGTTTGATACACGCACACACACACACACACGCACACACAAACAACTATAAATATACCAACACATGAGGACGGAGAAAGGTAAACAGTAAAGGTAGGAAAGAAAACCTTAAACAGTAAAAGTATTTCATTATGATCTAATAAATAGTTTTGCCTCAGGATATTTACGTATCAGACACTATACACATGAGGAACGTGCACACAAACATAAAATGGTGGGCAAGGGAACAATGGAGGACGGTGAAAGGAGTGAGGAGTGAACAACTTCCAGCACCATACTTAAATAGTTACACTCTAAATGATCAACTTGTACATAATATAGTTTTAACTGAGAATATTTATGCATTAAACACACCCATATAAGGACCAATTCCTACATAGAACATAAATGGTTAGCAAAGATCACACCCTTGCTGTGTAGACAGTTGTGGTTCCAAACCATGTAGGGCATTACAGTTCAACAAAATACTTTGATCAGAACCTGACAGAGAGCCAGTACAATGACTCCAAAATCGGAGAGATATTAGTGGATGTTTTTTTTTTTTTTTTTTTTTTTTTTTTTTTACAAATTTGAGAGCCAGTTCTGTTTTTTGTGTGATGTGATTGGCTGTGTTGTGTTTTTTTTGTGTGAATAAAATCCAGCTTGTTTATAACACAATATATCTATGGATTTGTAATAAAACAAGACATATTTGCAAGTCTTGACATATAATGATATGTTTGGGCTTTATTTACAATGGCATAGGGGAAAAAGATTCTTTGTGGAATTAATCTGGCAGAAAACAGGCTGAGAACACTTCATTCGAATGGGATAATAAGTTTTATTTAAGCATAGGAACAGGTCTGGGAGATATTGTTCAATGAATAATGCTGATGGTGGAGTGGCAGGCTGTCTTCGATCTTACAATGTTCTACTTGCACCATGATCACACTGTCCTTAACTATTATCTAACAATCAGGATACTTATCAATACATTTCTTCCCTGTTGAACTTTCCTCTATCTCTTATGCCCTCTCTAAGGTTAACTCATCGGAGCATTAGAGGACTATTAAACATGTGTTGATTATTATATGTTTCATGAATTATTAAGTCAATACACAAATGTTATTTAGTTCCATGAATAATATGTAATAGATATACAAATAAGCAAACGCATATTTAATATCCACATTATAGCAGAAGCTCCAACACCTTACTGACATCTAGCACTTCATTTCCTTTTAAAGACTGTTTAATTAAATTTTTTTAGAAATATTTTTCATTGTTTTGAAACAATCTTAGATTACACCAATTGTATATTAAATAAAGTACCATTAGCTTCATGTAAAAATTTTAATAAACACACACACAAATATTAAACACACCACACACACACACACACACACACACACACACACACACACACACACACACACACACATTTTTCTTTCATTTAATTGAGCATATATACATACATATGTTTATATCAAATTCTAAAATTGAATAAGAAATACAATACAAACTATGCATTCACATCTATTCACATTCACATTCTATTCACATCTCTTCATTTTGGTCTCAATAATAGTTAGACATGATGCGTTTGAAATGAAAGCTTGATGTATGTAAATAAAAAATTTCATGATTTTTTAAATCCTCTTTTCCTTTTCAGTGCACGTTTCATCTCATCTTTAAATCCACCTGCACTTCCTGTCCTCTGCCTGAGACTGTGGGGGGACACTGAGAATAGATGAGGTTTCATCACTGGAAACATTTTCAGTGTAAAATTTGTTTGAAGTCTTGTTTACCTCCTTACAATTCTTATTTACATTAGACAATTTGAGCAAATTTCCACCCCTTACCCATTTATGCTTTCTTGGAAAATTCCTTAAACATGTTTTTCAAGCTGTTAGGTTATTTTTTCTTTCTTGCTTTGTTCCACTCCTTGTGGAAGTGAAACTTCCTTCCATTTGTGCAGCTTTTCTCCCCCATCTCCCATGTTGTGCCTAATTAAATTATTGTTCTACACATTTTTTAAATGTATAGACATTTGTGTGCTGCTTAGTGTGATGTCTGCTCTGCTCTTTTTTGTTATATTATGCCAGATACAGTTTTTCTTTCACTGTGAATTTTCCACATTTCTAAGAATGATGATTTAGATTTTTTTATACACTGACTTTTCTGTAGACCTGTACAGTATAGTATTCTATAATATTCTATGTCTGTTCCACATACAATAATCACACAAAATGAAGTAAGCAGAGGTTTCTTTCATCTACATTGGTCTGCAATCTCTAAATGTGGCCACACGATGGCAGTTAAGATCAACATGATCCACTGATCACTGACTTTATTAGGAATATCCATGTTTACAGTTATAGATTTGTATAGCGTTTTTATTTATAAGTTATTTTCGCCTCATTTCGAGACTAATTTTTTCTACTATTACTACTAAAAAATAACCAATACAAATATGTTGTGATGCAGAAAGTTCTTAATCAGGGGATGGAAACCTCTAACACTTCTTTACCGCAATAAAGAAAACGCTGGGAGCCACAAAACCCTTTAGACATTTAAAATGAAATAACACTGCATATAATGTTCATTTTTTCCCTTTATGCTAGGTATAAACTAAACTATAATGTGTTGCATTTATGAAATCAACAAACGACTAAAAAAATTTATATTCATAAAATTTCAAAAACATTTTGAACTGTGAAAGACTGGGTTTACGTTCAATTAAAATTAAAGCCTATGCATTATTACCTAAACTCTTATTCTTAGCTAAAGTCTTCCCGCCCAGTAAAACTGTATCACATGATATTACAGAACTAAAAGTCTTTTGGAAGGAAGAATAGGAGAAAATCCCAAGTACAAGAATTTAAAAACTTTTAACTGGCTATAAAAAGCCTTTGAGAGCTATGATACTTATTAGTACTTATGTAGGGTGCCCAAACTTTTGCACAGTGCCACAAGAATGGTTTTATTTTTTTTAATTTTAGTTCAATTTATGACATAAAAAGTAACTATGCTTTAATGTTTTGCTGAAAATATTGTGCATTTTTTCAGTTCCAAGAGAGACTGTATTAACAACTTTTCAATTTAAAAAAAATCACCAACATCGGTTATTTATATATCTGTTAATTATCGATATTTAACTTGTGCATAAGAGCCACGGGAATATAACAAAAAAAAAAACACATTTGGACAGGGCTAGAATTTATGTTTGTTATTTCTATTTATTTTCTGTCCCATTTGCACAATAAAAAGTAAAGCAACTTCCATGATATACATACGTGTATACATAATCTACACCAGGGATCACCAACCTTTTTGTAACTGAGAGCTACTACATGGACACCGAGTCATATAAAGGGCTACCAGTTTGAAATACTCCTCTGAAATAACAAATTTACCTTTAGTTATATATATTATTATTATTATTATTATTAATGATACTCATTTATCTATGTAAATACACTTGACAGTGACTATCAACAACGAATTAACTACATTTTACATTATAGACGCATCTCACTGATGAGTTGTGCACTTTTTATAGCAAGCCTGAGAGCTACTCATGTGCTCCTTGGGGGCTACCTGGTGCCCACGGGCACCACGTTGGTGACCCCTGATCTACACCGTAATACAGTTTTAGTGTTTATCAGTTTAATCACAATGCTAGTTTATCCGTTATTTACAGTAGTATGCGCAGATCAACCGCTCCCAATGCATTACTATATTGACATTGGCCACAAGATGGCAGACACGCACCATGCAGAACACCAACCGAATACGGCTCAGGGTGGCTTTTTTCAAGCTTATGCTTTACCGCTTACTGTCGTAATCCTGAGATCACCATGGAAAATAATACTTTTATACTAAAGGTTATAATAAAAATGAATTCCTATATTTTCAGTGCTGAAACTCAGGAATTAAATGGTATATTTACTAAATACACTTAGTTCTGTAATAGATTCAATTATTAGTTTAAGAATTATAAAACGAAAACTTGCTCATTAACTGTGATAATGGAGGTGGCTCTTAAAAGAGCCTTTGTGTAGATCGGAGTCAGGAAGCCTATTGTTTAAGCGCGCTCTCCGCGAATACGGCGGGCCAGCTGAATGTCCTTGGGCATGATGGTCACTCTCTTGGCGTGGATGGCGCACAGGATTGGTGTCCTCGAACAGACCGACCAAGTATGCCTTCGCTCGCCTCCTGCAAAGCCATAACAGCAGAAGCTCTGGAAACGCAAAGTCAGTCTTGAAGTCCTGAGCAATTTCTCTCACCAGGCGCTGAAAGGGCAATTTACGGATGAGCAACTCCGTAGATTTCTGATAGCGACGGATCTCTCTCAGGGCCACGGTGCCGGGCCTGTAACGATGAGGCTTCTTCACGCCACCGGTAGCCGGAGCGCTCTTGCGCGCAGCCTTAGTGGCGAGCTGCTTTCTAGGCGCTTTGCCACCAGTGGACTTACGAGCGGTCTGCTTAGTTCTTGCCATATTACGGAGCTCTGAACGAGTGAAAAAATGAACAACTGAATAAACGGTTCTAGGGAATGCTCCCTTTTTAAGGTCTGAACGACGCACTGCACTCATTGGGACGTCTTCATAGCTCGCGTACCTTCATTGGATCGCTCTTTGAACGTCACTCAAAGCACCATTGGTTTAGATGTATTCGCAGCGCTACATTTCGAAACCCTAGCACACATCCACCGCGGCTCTTCGAACACGGCGCTTTGTTTTCAGTTCACTAGTTGCACACAAATCGCCGCTTACAAATTAGTTTCACTTTTAACAAATAGGTTTGTGTTTTATACAATATATATATATATATATATATATATATATATATATATATGCATATATATATATATGCACAGAGCATATACAGAATATATATTAATATTTGTGACGGCGATTTGTGCTATATATATATATATATATATATATAGAGTAGAGCGTATAATATAGGGTATAGGATGGGTAGTATATAATGATAGAGAGAGAGAGAGAGAGAGAGTACGGCCTTGTTTTCTTTATGCACTAGTCACACTTCACATACAAACCGTAGTCAAAAATACAATTTATGTTGCATAATAATGTTTATTTAACTGGAAAGCACAGTTGCTCATGAATCATGAATATACTCTAGATAAATCTGACGTCATGGACTTATTCCTTACATACAAGATGAAGTAGGATTAAGACACAAAGAGGAAAAAACTGCACCTGTGCTCTTAAAAGAGTGTGAATAAAAACAGATTCCTTTATTTAAACCGCCTTCTCGGTTTTCTTGGGTATGAATACAAAAACCCTGGGCACTCCGCCACAGTTTGTTCAGCTCTCTTTTGAGCAGAAATGGGTGGCTCTTAAATATCAGATATATTCCATGAACACGGCCCACGGGAAACTAACAATTTAGCCCGAGCTTTACCGCCGGTTTTCCCTCTTCCACTCATGTTGTTGCGGATCAGATTTGTTCTATAATCCGAGACCACCTTCCCCAAGACTCTATGATATAAACAACACGGCCAGTCTTGCGTTGCCTTAGGCCCTTATGGGATCAACATCCGCCGTCGAAATTCAAAACTTAGCCCACGAAGCCCCGCCTTCACCCTTCTCCTCTCTCTCTCTCTCTCACGCACACGGAGTACGCTTATAAAAAGCGAATATATATTTGAATTAATTAATAACAAAAATTTATATATATATATATATATATATATAATATAATATATATATATATAAGCTATATATATAGATATATATATATATATATATATATATATACATATATATATATATATATATATATATATATATAGTGATTGTAGAGGCCAAGGTAGCGAAACAATCTTTCTTAATTGTGTGTTTAATCATCATTTGAAAATCTCCGTATCTTATTTTTTACAAATATAGTGATTCGAAGGAATGTTGATCCCTGTAGATTAAAATCTATGGGGGGCAGTTTTCTCGGTCGCTGCACCTAGGCTATGGTATGCAAGTAAAAAAATTGAGATGTTTTACTTATGTATTTTTTTCATTGTTGGATGTAGCGCTTTGGGTTCTAGAAAAGCGAATTGCAAATAAAATATAGTATTATTATTTTTTATCATAGTTTAAAAAATTTCGCCCTTTCAAGGAAAATATGGGTGGCTCTTAAAAGAGCCGTTTCGTAAAAGACGTGAAATAAACACACGTTTACTTCTTCTTGGCCGCTGTCTTTTTCGCCTTTCCCGCTTTGGGCTTCACGGTCTTAGCCTTTTTTGGGCTTTTGGTTGCCTTTTTTGGGCTTTTGGCTGCCTTTTTGTGAGTCGCTGGCTTCTTCGCTTTCTTGGGACTCTTGGTGGTTTTCTTGACGGCCGGCTTCTTTGCCTTTTTAGGAGACTTCTTAACAGCGGCTGGCTTTTTCGTCTTCTTAACGGCGGCGGGTTTCTTCGCATCCACCTTCTTAGGCTTTTTAGCTGCAGCTGGTTTCTTAGCGGCGGGTTTTTTCGCCTTAACCGCGGGCTTCTTGGCTTCGGCCTGCTTCTTGTTCAGCTTGAAAGAGCCGGACGCGCCGGTACCTTTCGTCTGTAGAAGAGTACCTTTCAGCACAAGATTCTTAACGGCAAGCTTCACGCGAGAGTTGTTCTTCTCCACATCGTATCCGCCGGCGGACAAGGTTTTCTTCAGGGCGGAGAGCGACACGCCGCTCCTCTCCTTGGACGAAGAAACCGCTTTGACGATGAGCTCGCCGACGCTTGGACCGGCTTTCTTAGCCTTTGTTGCTGCTTTTCTTTTAGCAACTTCTGCCATCTCTGTAGTGTATGAGACGAGTAGAATAAGTGATTCAGACGCTGCGTGACACGGGAAACTTTGTCCCGTCTGCTGGTGGGCGGGCCTTAAAACCAAGCATCAGAACCTTGTAGACTCAACCGCGCCGCCACTGAATGACCGCGCTTCCGTGACACTATCACAAGTGTGTTTTCTCGCAGCATTTCTCGGAGTAAAAAAAGACGCCGAACAAAAGACCCCGCGCAATCATGCGCACATTTCAGGCTTACAGGCTTGCTCGTGTTCCCCGAGTCCCGCCATGGCCCAAGAGAAAACAACATGTGTCTCGCATTTTGCACGAAAATGCGCGGCTCGCAGGAACTCGAGCCGGCTCTAGGTACATTTGGTACAAAGTAGAGTGTAAAAGATGGAAAACAACCATGTCGGTGGAACACCATGTGTGGCACGTGAAATGAGAGTCTTGTCAATGTGTGTGATGCATTAGCAGTATGTGGTTGCTGTGTGTAGTATTGGAAACGCAGGCCATCGTGTGCCGTGTAAAGCACATGTGCGAGTGTATGGGCAAGGAATGAGAGCTCCCACTGTGACTCCCAAGCAATAACCAGCATTAAGAGACACAAGATAATTCAAATTACAATAAATTAAATAAAACATTTCACTTGAGGGTCACAGCAGCATTGTTAAAGGGAATTAGAGGAACGCATAGTGGCCTGGCACCACAAGAAGACTTGAATGTGATGTGTGTGAAGGAAGATTCTAAATACATTTATAATCATAGTAAAATCTCCACAATAATAGCCACTCCATCCCGCGGCATTTTATGATACAGAACAAAGTGTAAAAAACGTCTTCTGGTGTTGATGGTTGTTGAAAGAAAAAAGATAAATATTCTACATCCACCTTTATCCCATCAGCCAGAATGAAGACTGAAGTCCTTGTTTTCAAACCTTGTTTTTGACCACCACTGATGTAGGAATGATACAAATGTAAAAAAAAAAAAAAAACAAAAAAAAATAATATATATATATATATATATATATATATATATATATATATATATATATATATATATATATCGTTATATATATATATATATATATATATATATTTTTTTTATTTTTCCCCATGAATGTTTTGCCTGCCATCTTTTTTAAATCCCAGGCATCAAATTAAACTAAGAAAGATGTTTTCTGTAGAGATGTATAGTGTAATATTCTATACTAGTGCTAAATGATGGTTTGGGTTTAACTTAATGTTAAGTTAATATTGATGCTTTTATAGTATTATTATTGTTATTATTATTATTATTATGCAAATGATCTCAATAGCAAACAGCTGTTATAAAATAACCATGCTGTGTTCGTCCAGAGAAATAGGACAGACTTGTGATTAATTAATATTTCTCTACTCATTTACTTAATAAAATGCAAATCTTTTCACTTTTAATAAAAATCATAAAAATCAAGCACTACCGTGTCCTGTACAAGACAGTAATTAAATCAGTCAAAAAACCCAAAAACTTTGTACAGCCGACTTATAGTTCTAGCCCTCAAGGTTTCGAGCTGTCATTTTAAAATAATAAAACAAATAAATTTAATAGATGAACGGCTTTTTAAATGTCAATACATGGAGTAAATCTATCAGCTAATTATTTAAAGTAAAAAAAGAGATCACAATTATTGTTTTTTCTTCTATCTTTTGATGTTCACTGTGGCATTATGCTATAATCACAGTATTGTGTGCAAATAAATTTTGATATTCTCAATATTATGGTGGCATTTTAACACTTGTTTTGTACTTCAGTAGTATTAATTTGCACTTTAGTTTTATGTATTGTGGTATTTCAGCTGTACTGCAGTACTACAATACTGCAGTAATACTGCAATACAATTGCTGCATTACTGCAGCACAGCCCAATACTATAATACTGCAGTATTACGGTATTCCATGTCCAAAACTGCAGTATTCATTCCTTTATAAAACTGCATTTATGATCTATGGTTTGATGTGTATGTACATATATATAAATGAGGAGGCGTTTGAGCTTTGTATGTTTTCATGTTATCTGTATAAGCGATGGAGTTGCCTTCTCTTGTTACTGAATGTATATTTTGTAAATGCGCATACATTCCTTGAATGAAATAATGTACAAAGTGAAAGCCTGCGGAAGAGCAAGACGGTGGACGGCTGTGGCGTTGTTTCTCTTCGGAAACATTATTTTGTCTGTATGTGAGTTTGAGTCCCGCCTCCTCGCCTGTTCTCATCTAGGTCCTGTATTGAGAGGATAAACAGGCGGAGATTGCGCGGTGTTTGTTCATTAAACAGCTTGTCTCACTGAAAGTCACAGTATGTCTGGTAGAGGAAAAGGCGGTAAGGGCCTCGGCAAAGGAGGCGCCAAGCGTCACCGAAAAGTGCTTCGTGATAACATCCAAGGTATCACTAAACCTGCGATCCGTCGTCTGGCTCGTCGTGGGGGTGTTAAGCGTATTTCCGGTCTCATCTACGAGGAAACCCGTGGTGTACTGAAAGTGTTCTTGGAAAACGTTATCCGTGATGCAGTTACATACACCGAGCATGCTAAGAGGAAGACCGTCACCGCCTATGGATGTTGTGTATGCTCTGAAACGCCAGGGACGCACTCTCTACGGATTCGGCGGCTAAACTCTTCTTTACCTCAACTCCGTGAACACAACGGCTCTTTTAAGAGCCACCAAAATACTCTTAAACGAGCTGTCATTCCTTTTGCTTTTGGTCTGGTATGATATGAGGGGAAATGCATATAAGTTGCTCAAATAATTCACGCTTTGATAAGGTGTTGGATACGTTTACTTACACATAAACCCAACACTGAGAAACGCGTTAAATAAACATTTAACGACGATCTAATGTTCTAAACGTCTACATAACAGGCGTTGTTTTGCCTCAGACAATTTATGTAGCAAGACACTACATGGAGGGGGTAGCTCAGTGGTATAAGGCGCTGGCCAAGCTGCCGCCCTTGGGTCCTTGAGCAAGACCCTTAACCCTGTGTGCTCCAGGGGCGCCGTATCATGGCTGACCCTGCGCTCTGACCCCAACTACCAACATCAAGCTGCTATATGCGAAGAAAAGAATTTCACTGTGCTGTAATGTATATGTGACCAATAAAGGATATTATTATTATTATTATTATTAATTATTATTATACGAGCACTACGGCAGGGGAGCAAAGGGTAACTCAGGAGGAGGGTGAAAGGAGTGAGGAAGCGAACATGAATGTACACGGCTTCTATCACCATACTTAATTTTGATTATAACTAAATATTTATCAACTTGTGCATAATATACTTTTGAATGAGTGTTTACGCATTAAACACACTCCATATATACAAGGCGCGCGCGCGCACAAAATGGCGAACAGTGTAACAAAGAGAAGCGGGGGAGAAGGAGGAGGAGGAGCGGGAGGAGGAGCGATAGGATGTGGCTCGCAGGATATGGTTTGGGTTTGTAACCAATAATACTTCGTTGTTTCTCTTGTACGTGATTACAATGCAGGTCTGTAAATAGAGCAACCGCGATTGGGGACTCCACCCATTCTCTTGCAGTGTACTCGAGAAGCAGCATTATGCCCACGGATTCAGCCAAGACAGCGCCCAAAAAGGGCTCCAAAAAAGCCGTGACTAAGACCGCCGGTAAAGGAGGTAAGAAGCGCAGAAAGACGAGGAAGGAGAGCTACGCCTATCTACGTGTACAAGGTTCTGAAACAAGTGCATCCCGATACGGGTATCTCGTCTAAAGCAATGGGCATCATGAATTCTTTCGTGAACGACATTTTCGAGCGTATCGCGGGCGAGTCGTCGCGTCTCGCTCACTACAACAAGCGCTCCACCATCACTTCCAGGGAGATCCAGACCGCCGTCCGCCTGTTGCTTCCCGGTGAGCTGGCCAAGCACGCCGTGTCCGAAGGTACAAAGGCTGTGACCAAGTACACCAGCTCAAAGTGAAGCGTGTTATCCTCGTCTGTAAAACTTACACCAACGGCTCTTTTAAGAGCCACCCATTTTTTTCATAGGAAGAGCGGGTTTCTCTATCTGTAGACGGGGGAGGGGACGAGCGAGAGTACTTCATACCGCCCGTTTTTATCCGTGACCTTATACTTTTTAGCTTTAGTAGGCAAAACGTTGAAGGAAATCGCATTAAATAAAACCAGAAGCGAGTTGTCTGAAAAGCTTTAATGCTCAAAGCCACTCAAGGAATGTCTTAAATATGCACACGTTTAAAGGTACAGGCAAAGAGTCAACAGGAATCTGTTTAAGAAAGGAAAAGGAAGAAAACTGCACATCTTTGATATAAATGTATTTAATTGGAATATGGAGAAAAGTAATACAGATAACACCTAGCAAAATGTCAAGCAATAATTATACTTAATATTACAATAGTTAGATATGTGGTCAGTTCTTCAACTATGGTCAAATGAAACAGGAGAAGAATAAGAGAATTTGGTGGTAGAAAAAGAATGCTGTGAAATGTCTTGGAAAACAAAAGGAAAAGAAGTGTTCATTTGGTTAAGGTAATTTTCCAAAAAAGGATCAGGTAATATGGTGTAGGGTAGAAAAACTACATACTTAGGGGATTGTGGAACAGGTTTTGAGGAGTTTTTTATTAAAATATGTAAATAATTTTAATGGATGTGGGGAATAAAGGGTATTTTTGCACCCAACCTTGCCACTTGCATTGTGATTGTTGACTGGTGCCTTTGTCTTGGGTTTTCTCCTTAAAGCTTTCTAGGACAGAGCTGACCTGAAAAGACATTGGTGTTATCAGAGCTTAAAAGTATAATTAGTAAATGGGAGAAAATTGATTTGGTACCCAATAGTGCCTATGCTATTGTCTTCATCATTCCTGTGAGTTTAGCATATTTGATTTCCCAGTCAATCATTGCAGTGGTTTCCGGGGTGCACTTTTATTTATTAATTTTTTTCAAATTGTATTTATTAATAACCATTAAACCACAAAATTAAAATAATTTACATATTGTAATTTATTTATTTACTCAAAAATGAATATGGTTCAAAATGTAGTGAAGTACAAAGTTTAAAACAAAATATACTTAAGTAAAAGTAAAATGAGATATTTTGAGATAACTACTTTAAAAAGTGGAAGTACACAAAAAACTTCTCAATTACAGTAATACGAGTAAATGTAATCTGTTATTTTCCACCTCTGCTGTAGATCTTCTTGTTGTAATAATACACCTTCAAACATGGTTGATGTTTGAAGGTCAGCATTTAGAAACCAGAAGCCATGTAAAATTATCAGTCTGGCATATGTTATTAATAAAGGTTATTAACCTTTTCAAGGATCTCTATGGTTTAGCTCCACGACAACATTTGAATTGTCTTATTTAATTTACATACGCCATCCCAGACCAGGTTTCAGCGAGTATTTTGAAGGTCTAGGTATGTAAAATGAAGCCTCTTGTTTGTTTGTATGTTTTTTCAGTCCTCAAATTATTATTTCTTTTGAGTGATTTGGATGTGTTATATTTGAATGTGTTTAATGGGTATAGTGTCTTGGTTTCATTAGGGGTTCAAGCATGTAGTGCGTGAAACCCTATTGTTATTGTTGTGGTTATTATTAGGGGTTCAAGCACTTAGTTCATGAAACCGTATTGTTATTGGCGTAATTATTATTGTTATTATTATTATTATTACTATAATTCTGTCTCAAGCCATTTGGACGCAATGGGGAGGGGGGTGCGCAATATCCATGCAGCCTGCGTGATGGCAAAGTGCACTGTGATGTCACAGAGTACAAAAACTCTGTTTCCATTAACCATATCATGAGACTAAAACTTGTGCTCTTGCGATAAGTTGTTAGTCTTCTCCCGATAAGTTGTAAGTTCTCTCGCGATAATCCATTAAAAAATGGAGACAGATATAGGCAGGCTTACTTATATCACAGCCACCATTTTTATTTTTAATTGGAGACATAGGCACATTATACAAGCATTAATGGCAAGGCAATCCCCCTATACTTGGTAGCGGCCATGTCTGGGAGGCAATAGAACATGATCTCACTGGAGACCTGTGGATTGAGAATTTCCGGATGAACGCACACACTTTTTGAGCTGTGCAGTGCAATAGGGACTCTTGTAGCAACTACAGCATCATGCCCAAGGCAAGGTATATCATGTGACCTGGAAATGTGAACAAAATGTTTCCATTACAGTTTTGCGAATTATTCATTTTTTGCATAGTCTAAAAAAACCACCTCATGCGAGTGTAAAAACTTTTTGCTGTACATGTGTGTTTTTGCAAATTTGAAGCGCTTCCATTGGGGAGAGGTTGACAAAGTCTCAAGCCAGTTCTACTCGGGTTCGACTTGGGGAGAGCTTGGCCAAAATTTATCATACACTCAAAACTTCTATCTATGGAATCATTGAGTCAAAGCGAAGACATTCCTCACAGATGGTTTTAGGCTACAAAGCTTGCTTTTTCTGTAGTACATGGTTATATTAAAAACCTACTTGTAAACGCTTCATATGTTTTTGCAGCATCTGCATAAAACCAGTATAAACATGTTCAGTAGACATCGGTAGCTTATCAATTATAATTGAAAGATTTGTTCTTGACTCACTGTTGCAACATTTCACTTAAAAATTCAAAGTAGGCAAAGTAACTATAACTCATGAATGCAATTAGATATCTTTATGAAACTTGGCCCATCTCCTGAACCCTTATTCAAATCCAAACAATTGCATAGCTTCACCAATTAATGGCTCTAAATGAAGTAAAAAACGTTTCATTTATCTTTGTATGACCTTGTGCAAGAATTTGTAAAGAAGAAACTTATCATGTTGGGCACAATAAAAATAACAGATCACTACTTTCTTCAAAATTGGCTTCTCCAGACACCACCAGTTGTATTATATTGTCCAAAAGAAAACGTAGTGTTTTACTTATGTCTACTTTGCATAATGATGCAGCTGTGTCATCAGTAGGTGACAAAAATACCAAAGTTATCCTGGACTATAATAAAAGCAAAGGACATGCTCAGGGCCACCTATAATTGCCTGCAAGATGGTCTATGGTTGTTTTTTATTTTTATAGAATCCTAGATGTGTCTACTTACAATGCATTTGTGTTGTAGACCAAAATGCACCAAGGATGGAACCAAAAACGTGGTTTGTTGCAGACGGAAGTTCTACTGTTAAGGCGCATATTGAGCAAAATTGTGTATGCAAGAGAAATGTCTTCGAAGATACTGCTCCCTTGTGAGTGGCATTCAGTTAATAGATTAAATACTGAATATCTAATGGTTGAAGCCAGGTAGAGAACTCTCTTCTGAAGGAACCGCTCCAAATACTGCACATCTCCAGTTAATAACCAGCATTGAACATGTAGAGTAAATTTAAACCATTGCTAATTCAAGATTGCAAGCATTGCATTTGTGCAAATTTAAAGTTTTTGCATGTATGTTTTTATCTCAAGTGAAGCCTGGAGACATGGAGCTTTAAAAAAAAAAAAGAAAAAGAAAAAAGGACATTTACATGGGGCTTCCGCTTGCATTTAAATGTGGACAGCTATGTCTTGAGTGAAGTGAACTAACATCAGCTACTCAGAGCATCTTTACAACTGCATTTATTGAATCATTTTCCTCTTCAAAGTTGCTTTGATAATAAATCGTACCGTTTAAGTAACTAAAAGAGAAGCATCGATTTGAATTGTTTCATGTTTTCATCGAATGCATTAACTTTTTAACTAATTATTTTACTCGACCTTTTGCCTACAGAAAGTGTAAGGTCACGGATAAAAACGGGCGGTATGAAGTATTCTCGCTCGTCCCCTCCCCCGTCTACAGATAGAGAAACCCGCTCTTCCTATGAAAAAAATGGGTGGCTCTTAAAAGAGCCGTTGGTGTAAGTTTTACAGACGAGGATAACACGCTTCACTTTGAGCTGGTGTACTTGGTCACAGCCTTTGTACCTTCGGACACGGCGTGCTTGGCCAGCTCACCGGGAAGCAACAGGCGGACGGCGGTCTGGATCTCCCTGGAAGTGATGGTGGAGCGCTTGTTGTAGTGAGCGAGACGCGACGACTCGCCCGCGATACGCTCGAAAATGTCGTTCACGAAAGAATTCATGATGCCCATTGCTTTAGACGAGATACCCGTATCGGGATGCACTTGTTTCAGAACCTTGTACACGTAGATGGCGTAGCTCTCCTTCCTCGTCTTTCTGCGCTTCTTACCTCCTTTACCGGCGGTCTTAGTCACGGCTTTTTTGGAGCCCTTTTTGGGCGCTGTCTTGGCTGAATCCGTGGGCATAATGCTGCTTCTCGAGTACACTGCAAGAGAATGGGTGGAGTCCCCAATCGCGGTTGCTCTATTTACAGACCTGCATTGTAATCACGTACAAGAGAAAAACGAAGTATTATTGGTTACAAACCCAAACCATATCCTGCGAGCCACATCCTATCGCTCCTCCTCCCGCTCCTCCTCCTCCTTCTCCCCCGCTTCTCTTTGTTACACTGTTCGCCATTTTGTGCGCGCGCGCGCCTTGTATATATGGAGTGTGTTTAATGCGTAAACACTCATTCAAAAGTATATTATGCACAAGTTGATAAATATTTAGTTATAATCAAAATTAAGTATGGTGATAGAAGCCGTGTACATTCATGTTCGCTTCCTCACACCTTTCACCCTCCTCCTGAGTTACCCTTTGCTCCCCTGCCGTAGTGCTCGTATAATAATAATTAATATAATAATAATAATAATATCCTTTATTTGGTCACATATACATTACAGCACAGTGAAATTCTTTTCTTCGCATATCCCAGCTTGATGTTGGTAGTTGGGGTCAGAGCGCAGGGTCAGCCATGATACGGCGCCCCTGGAGCACACAGGGTTAAGGGTCTTGCTCAAGGACCCAAGGGCGGCAGCTTGGCCAGCGCCTTATACCACTGAGCTACCCCCTCCATGTAGTGTCTTGCTACATAAATTGTCTGAGGCAAAACAACGCCTGTTATGTAGACGTTTAGAACATTAGATCGTCGTTAAATGTTTATTTAACGCGTTTCTCAGTGTTGGGTTTATGTGTAAGTAAACGTATCCAACACCTTATCAAAGCGTGAATTATTTGAGCAACTATATGCATTTCCCCTCATATCATACCAGACCAAAAGCAAAAGGAATGACAGCTCGTTTAAGAGTATTTTGGTGGCTCTTAAAAGAGCCGTTGTGTTCACGGAGTTGAGTAAAGAAGAGTTTAGCCGCCGAATCCGTAGAGAGTGCGTCCCTGGCGTTTCAGAGCATACACAACATCCATAGCGGTGACGGTCTTCCTCTTAGCATGCTCGGTGTATGTAACTGCATCACGGATAACGTTTTCCAAGAACACTTTCAGTACACCACGGGTTTCCTCGTAGATGAGACCGGAAATACGCTTAACACCCCCACGACGAGCCAGACGACGGATCGCAGGTTTAGTGATACCTTGGATGTTATCACGAAGCACTTTTCGGTGACGCTTGGCGCCTCCTTTGCCGAGGCCCTTACCGCCTTTTCCTCTACCAGACATACTGTGACTTTCAGTGAGACAAGCTGTTTAATGAACAAACACCGCGCAATCTCCGCCTGTTTATCCTCTCAATACAGGACCTAGATGAGAACAGGCGAGGAGGCGGGACTCAAACTCACATACAGACAAAATAATGTTTCCGAAGAGAAACAACGCCACAGCCGTCCACCGTCTTGCTCTTCCGCAGGCTTTCACTTTGTACATTATTTCATTCAAGGAATGTATGCGCATTTACAAAATATACATTCAGTAACAAGAGAAGGCAACTCCATCGCTTATACAGATAACATGAAAACATACAAAGCTCAAACGCCTCCTCATTTATATATATGTACATACACATCAAACCATAGATCATAAATGCAGTTTTATAAAGGAATGAATACTGCAGTTTTGGACATGGAATACCGTAATACTGCAGTATTATAGTATTGGGCTGTGCTGCAGTAATGCAGCAATTGTATTGCAGTATTACTGCAGTATTGTAGTACTGCAGTACAGCTGAAATACCACAATACATAAAACTAAAGTGCAAATTAATACTACTGAAGTATAAAACAAGTGTTAAAATGCCACCATAATATTGAGAATATCAAAATTTATTTGCACACAATACTGTGATTATAGCATAATGCCACAGTGAACATCAAAAGATAGAAGAAAAAACAATAATTGTGATCTCTTTTTTTACTTTAAATAATTAGCTGATAGATTTACTCCATGTATTGACATTTAAAAAGCCGTTCATCTATTCAATTTATTTGTTTTATTATTTTAAAATGACAGCTCGAAACCTTGAGGGCTAGAACTATAAGTTGGCTGTACAAAGTTTTTGGGTTTTTTGACTGATTTAATTACTGTCTTGTACAGGACACGGTAGTGCTTGATTTTTATGATTTTTATTAAAAGTGAAAAGATTTGCATTTTATTAAGTAAATGAGTAGAGAAATATTAATTAATCACAAGTCTGTCCTATTTCTCTGGACGAACACAGCATGGTTATTTTATAACAGCTGTTTGCTATTGAGATCATTTGCATAATAATAATAATAATAACAATAATAATACTATAAAAGCATCAATATTAACTTAACATTAAGTTAAACCCAAACCATCATTTAGCACTAGTATAGAATATTACACTATACATCTCTACAGAAAACATCTTTCTTAGTTTAATTTGATGCCTGGGATTTAAAAAAGATGGCAGGCAAAACATTCATGGGGAAAAAATATATATATATATATATGGTATATATCAAAAATATATATTGAATATATATATATATATATATATATTATATATATATATATATATATATATATATATATATATATATATATATATATATATATTTTTTTTTTTTTTTATTATTACATTTGTATCATTCCTACATCAGTGGTGGTCAAAAACAAGGTTTGAAAACAAGGACTTCAGTCTTCATTCTGGCTGATGGGATAAAGGTGGATGTAGAATATTTATCTTTTTTCTTTCAACAACCATCAACACCAGAAGACGTTTTTTACACTTTGTTCTGTATCATAAAATGCCGCGGGATGGAGTGGCTATTATTGTGGAGATTTTACTATGATTATAAATGTATTTAGAATCTCCTTCACACACATCACATTCAAGTCTTCTTGTGGTGCCAGGCCACTATGCGTTCCTCTAATTCCCTTTAACAATGCTGCTGTGACCCTCAAGTGAAATGTTTTATTTAATTTATTGTAATTTGAATTATCTTGTGTCTCTTAATGCTGGTTATTGCTTGGGAGTCACACTGGGAGCTCTCACACCTTGTCCATACACTAACACATGTGCTTTAAGCAGCACACAAGTGCCTTGAGTTTCCAATAACTACACACACCACTCACACACTGCTAATACATCACACACATTGACAAGTCTCTCATTTCTCGTGCCACTCATGCAATTGCGCCGACATGGCTGTTTTTCATCCCTTTTTACACTCCACTTTGTACCAAATGCACCGAGCGCCGGCCCGAGATCCCGGCGCACCGCGCACTTTCCTACAAATTGCGAGAGACTTTTGTTCTCTATTGGGCCATGACGGGTCTCGGGGAACACGAGCAAGCCTGTACGCCCGAAATGTGTGCGTGATTGCGCGGGATCTTGTGTTCGGCGTCTTTTTTTACGGCGAGAAACGCTGCGAGAAAACACACTTGAGATAGCGTGTCACGGAAGCGCAGTCATTCAGCGGCGGCGCGGTTGAGTCTACAAGGTTCTGATGCTTGGTTTTAAGGCCCGCCCACCAGCAGACGGGAGGGAGGTTCCTGTGTTACACGGCGTTTACAGCGTCTGAATCACTTATTCTACTCATCTCATACACTACAGAGATGGCAGAAGTTGCTCCTGCGGCCGCCGCAGCCGCTCCTGCGGCCGCCGCAGCGCCGGCTAAAGGCGCCTAAGAAGAAAGCAGCACATCGAAGGCTAAGAAATCCGGTCCCAGCGTCGGCGAGCTCATCGTCAAAGCGGTTTCTTCGCCTCCAAAGAGAGGAGCGGCGTGTCGCTCTCCGCCCTGAAGAAAGCCTTGTCCGCCGGCGGATACGATGTGGAGAAGAACAACTCTCCCGCGTCGTGAAGCTTCGCCGTGAAGAATCTTCGTGCTGAAAGGTACTCTTCTACAGACCAAAGGCACCGGCGCGTCTGGCTCTTTCAAGCTGAACAAGAAGCAGCCCGAAGCCAAGAAGCCCGCGGTTAAGGCGAAAAAAGCCCGCCGCTAAGAAACCCAGCTGCGGCTAAAAAGCCTAAGAAGGTGGATGGCCGAAGAAACGCCGCCGCCGCTAAGAAGGACGAAAGAAGCCAGCCGCTGTTAAGAAGTCTCCTAAAAAGGCAAAGAAGCCCGGCCGTCAAGAAAACCACCAAGAGTCCCAAGAAAGCGAAGAAGCCGGCGACTCCTAAAGAAGGCAGCAGCCAAGCAACCAAAAGTCCCAAAAAGGCAAAGACCGCGAAGCCCAAAGCGGTCAAGGCGAAAAAGACGGCGCCCAAGAAAAAGTAAACGTGTGTTTATTTCATGTCTTTAATTAAACGGCTCTTTTAAGAGCCACCGATATTTTCCTCAAAGAGCAACATTTTACATTAAACCATGTTAATGAATAGATAAAAAGTGTGTGTACAAAAGCAATTTTAAAAAGAACTTCTTCAAGTGCTGGCTAATGAGAGCGTTCCTAACAGCCGGAGATGAAGAACAGTCCAGAAGAGTCCATAACCTAGGTGCAGTGACCGAGAAAACTGTCCTCCATATATTTTAATCTACAGGAGGCAACATTCATGCGAATTCACTATAGTGATTTGTAAAAAAATAAGATACGGATATTTTCAAATATGATATTAAACACAAATTAAGACAAGATTGTTTCGCTACCTTGCCTATATATATATATATATATTATATAAATATATATATATATATATATATATGGAGATGATTCAAAGTGATGGATGATATTCAAAATGGTGACTCGAGTAGGAAAACTTGTGTTTGACGCACTTGAACACACTTTATACATATCTATACGTGTGTGCATACAGACAAGCAATTGCATAAAGCAATTGCATAAAGGAGGAGGAGGGAGCAGCGGGGTGGAGCTTCGTGGGCTGAGTCTGAATTTCGACGGTGGATTTGTGATTGGATGTTGATCTCATGGCGGCCTAAGCCAATGAGAGACTGGCCGTGTCGGCTATATCGCTGAGCTCTTGGAGATTCTTGGCGTTGTTGACATTATTCACTTTTTCGGCGTTGTTGATATGATAGAACACATCTGATCCGTAGTAGCAACATGAGTGGACGAGGGAAAACCGGCGGTAAAGCTCGGGGCTAAGGCCAAGACTCGTTCCTCCAGGGCCGGTCTGCAGTTTCCTGTTCGGCCGTGTTCATAGGCTTCTGCGTAAAGGAAACTACGCTGAGCGCGTCGGTGTCGGTGCCGGTGCTCCGGTATATCTGGCCGCCGTGTTAGAGTATCTGACCGCTGAGATCTTGGAGTTGGCCGGTAACGCTGCCCGTGATAATAAGAAGACTCGTATTATTCCCCGCCACTTGCAGCTCGCCGTGCGTAACGATGAGGAGCTGAACAAACTGCTCGGCGGAGTGACCATCGCGCTCAGGGTGGTGTACTGCCTAATATCCAGGCTGTGTGTACTATTACCCAAGAAGACCGAGAAGGCGGTCAAGACTAAATAAATTGGCCTCTGTTTATTTTTATCGCTCCACAAAGGCTCTTTTAAGAGCCACCCATTTTTGCCTCAGAAAGTGCATATTTTTCCTCTTTTCATCTTATTTCGGATGTGGTTGTTGACGTTGAAGTGTTGAACGTGTAGTGAAGGAAAATGCTTTTAGAAATATGTTTTAAGTGAATATATTTGAGTGAACGTAGAAAACACGAATTTGTAGAAAGTCACTGTGAGTGTGTACTGTAGTCACTGAGTAGGACTAGTAGTGTGTGTACTGTAATAATAAAAAAATGTACTTGTGTGTGTATATATATATATATATATATATATATATCTGTATATATATGTGTGATATATATATATATATATATATATATATATATATATATATATATAGATATAGCTATATAGATAATGAGAGAGAGATCCTTATTTATGTATGTAAAAAATGTACTATTATTTAAAAAAAATTATTACCTTCTGTTATTTCAAAAAAAATCTCTGTGCAATCTTAAAAAAAAAATAGTACCTTCTGTTCATGGTCATCTCTGTGCATATAGACCTATACACTTATATGCTGCACTAGTTTATGGTGCTAGTTGTAGTAAATAGGCCGCTTTAGCGTTTCATTTGCTCTGTATGTGTGTACCTAAATAGGCCGCTTTACAAAGTTTCTGAATCTTATGTTAAAAGACTGAATCTTACGTTAAAAGTGAAACTAATTTGTAACGCCGGTTTGTGTGTAACTATGTGTAACTTGTGTACGGTTTGTGTGTAAGAAAACAAAGCGTTGTGTTCAAGAGCCGCGGTGGGATGGGTGTGTTCGAATTTTAGCGCTTCTTCTAGATCTAAGCCAATGGTGTTTGAGTGACGTAATCCAATCCGAGTGAGCGATCCAATGCGGTGCGACAGCTATGAAGACGCCCAATGAGCGTAGATCGCCGCTCGGCCTTAAAAACAGTGAGTATTCACTAGAGCAGTTTATTCGGTTGTGATCATTTCTGAAGTTCAGAGCTGCAGCGACATGGCAAGAACGAAGCAGACCGCGCGTAAATCCACTGGTGGCAAAGCGCCCTAGGAAGCAGCTCGCCACTAAGGCTGCCCGCAAGAGCGCCCCGGCTACCGGCGGCGTGAAGAAGCCTCACCGTTACAGGCCCGGCACCGTGGCTCTGAGAGAGATCCGTCGCTATCAGAAATCTACCGGAGTTGCTCATCCGCAAACTGCCCTTTCCAGCGCCTGGTGAGAGAAATTGCTCAGGACTTCAAGACTGATTTGCGGTTCCAAAGTTCCGCTGTCATGGCTTTACAGGAGGCGAGCGAGGCGTACTTGGTTCGGTCTGTTCGAGGATACCAATCTTTGCGCCATCCACGCCAAGAGAGTGACCATCATGCCCAAGGACATTCAGCTGGCGCGCCGTATTCGCGGAGAGCGCGCTTAAATACTTAAACAATAGCCTTTTCTGACTAATCCACACAAAGGCTCTTTTAAGAGCCACCTCATCCATTATCACAGTTAATGAATCCCATACTTAGTTTTCGTTTTATACCATTCTTAAACTAATAAGAATATTACAAATGTGTATTAGTAAAAGTTTTCGAGTTTGTGATAATTTGTAGGAATTATTTTATTATAATCTTTAAACATTTTTATGACTTTATAATTCTTAAACTAATAATTGAATATTACAAATGTGTATTAGTAAATACATATATATATGTATATGTATTGTATGTGTTGTGTGTGTGTGTATATGTGTATATATATATATATATATATTATTTTTTCATGGTTTCTTTTTTTCAAAACAACGAGTTTTGTGAGTGTGTAATTTGTGCAATGGGTTCTGCATGGTCCAATTATCTTCCTTTGCCCAGTATTATAATCTTTAGGGGTAGAAGATATGAATGCTGCATATATATATATATATGTATTTATATATATATATATATTATATTATATATATATATATATATATATATAGCATATATATATAATGTGTGTATATCTGGAAAGATGATTTACTGTATATTGTACAATATGGGGGCAAAGTGGCTTAGTGGTAGCAGGCTTGCCTCACACCTCCAGGCTTCTGTGGCTTTGTCTCCTGGTTCTTCCCCTGTCCAAAAAACATGCATGGTTGATTGGTTGTGTGTAAATGTGTGTGTGTGCCATGTGGGTTGGCACCACATACAGGGTGTATCATAGTCTAGAGAAGTGTATAGATCAGACTAGACTAGAAAATGTTCAGTTAAATAATATTAATTATAAATTATAAATATTAATTTTAGAAGTTTATTATATTTTTGTTTTTTTGCTTGTTTGTTAATGATGGAAATAAGTTAAACTCTTTTGCTTTTTATATATTTTTTATTAATAAGCAGGAGACAGCAGTTAATATGAAAGGAGATTATTTGGATGTACCATTATTACAAAAAATTATTAACATTGATGTATGGTTTTGAAGGCAACTAAACCTCCCACCCTCAAATTATGGTGTGTTTTCCAATTGCAAATGTAATCCATTAGTTCAAATATTTAAAATGTATAATTTTAATGAATGTTTCAAGAATCAGAATCAGAAAGAGCTTTATTGCCAAGTATGCTTACGCACACAAGGAATTTGTCTTAGTGACAAATATGTAATAAAAGGAGTGGTTAGCACGTTCGCCATTGCCAGGGTCCGGGTTCGATTCCTGTCTCGGCCATGTGTGTGTGGAGTTTGCATGTTCTCCCCGTGCCTCAGGGTTTTTTTCTCTGGGTTCCCCCGTTTCCCCCGGTCCAAAAACATGGCACCTTGGAAAATTGTCCCTAGTGTATGAATGCTTGTGAATGTGAGTGTGTATGTGCCCTGCGATGGGTTGGCATTCTATCCAGGGTGTATCCTGCCTTAATGCCCATAGACGCCTGAGATAGGCACAGGCTCCCCGTGACCCGAGGGAAGATCGGATATAGCGGTAGAAGATGAATGAATGAATGATTGAATGATACAGAATGTGATCCTGCATAACTAAAGAAACTGTTAAATAAAAGCACTTTAAACTGATACAAAATGGGAGGGTCAACTCTAAAATAAGCACAGAAGTAGGGACTGAGACTAAACAAAACAAAAATGTGAGTTTGGTGTGACACAGATCACTTACCCTAGGACGAGCCATACCCTAGTATCCCTAACCCTAGTATCACCAGACCTGGAAAAAAAATGCAATCTGTAGCCAGCATGAAGACAAAAGAGATTCGATAAAAGAACTAGGGTTAATCAATTACATGAGTAAACACAGCTTTCTGTCAACACAAAAGCAATACACAGTTTTGTAAAGAAATAGAATGAATGGCAATTTGAGCACTAGCAAGCATGAGAATAAAAGAGATCGTTGACTGTTGTCCTTACAAAAGTACTATTTGACGTTTGAGTTTATTCTAGATAAACTACTACTAGTGACCATTGCTCTAAACACCCTTTAAACCAACGCGATATGTGGTGATCTTCCACCACATATCATCACCATCTTCTAGAGAGGATTCATCAAGAGCATCCTGAGCAGCTGCATCACTGCCTGGTTTGAGAATTGCGCCATCTCAGATTGCAAGACCTTACAGCGGAAAGTGAGGACTGCTGAAAAAATCATCAGGTCGCTCTTCCATCTGTCCTGGACATTTACACCATACACTGCATCCATAAATCCACCAGTATTGTGGCTAATCAAGCACACCCCTCAAACACACTTTTCACTCTCCTGCCGTTGGGCCCTCAGAACCAGAATGTTTAACAGTTTCTTTCCACAAGCTATCAAAATCCTCAACACAAATGAACTGGACACACACACACACACACACACACACACAACACTTTATTGACAAACAACATAACCCCCCAAAAAAACTCTATTTGCACAGTTTGCTAATTGGCACACACTTTCTCAATTTCTCAAACGCGCTCACAATTTTTTACATAGGAACAAATCCTTTTTTGCACAAATTGTACAACATGGTCAGTGCTACTGTTAAGTGTGTATTGTCTTGTGTCCAACCCCCCCCACCAAATCCAGTTGATATTTGATGTACACAGATATAAACAGCAAAAATAGTAGCGATTACCTCATTTTAAACTATGAAGCTATGAAGATGCAGCTGATTTTGTGACATTGTGGCACAATGTGTCACATTTGAAAACAAATTTAGCAATACATTGAATAATTCAGATTTAGAAAGACATATCTGCTTTATTATTACTAGTTACACCAGTAGATTAAGGAATTGATTAATTCACTATCACAACTAAGTTAGTCACAAACAATAATGTTACACCATTGGCTTCAGTATTAACTGAGATCTACTTTTGTACTCTCAATTCAGCATGTCAGAAAATGTCATAACTATAGTGAGCACAGAATCATTGCATGCACTAAACTTTGACCTTTGATGTGGATCAGGTACAAAAGCAGACAACCACACCAGGTTCCTCTTGAAAACAGGAAGTGATCAGGGACAGAGACCCAAACTGGACAATTCCCTGGTTTATTTTAAATAAACAGCTGTTCAGTTTGTGTTAGTGTGCCCACTGTGACCTAATGGTAGGTTTGTGTGTCCACTCTGATCTCATATTCCTGTCCTTGACTGATAGGAGAGGATCCTCAGGTGTTGTATTTCTCTAATATAAAACACACTACAGCCAAACTCGCAGGAATAATTGAAGCCTTTAGACGAAGCCCATATTTTCAAATTTTGAGTAATACGATTTTTTTCATTTGGATTGTGAACATTATATTATATATTTTTAATTTCCTTGCAGATAGAGAACAAAAGATTCACAATTCGAAGGAGATAACATTTTTCAGTGTCAGTATTAAAGATTTAGATTGTAAAATCTAAAAAGTTATTGTGATTTATATTTCTCAAATGTAAAAGAACTGTATCTGTCCAGTTAGTGTGAAATAACAGTATAACTCCAATTCATCATATTACTTTAAAGCACTAAATATCTGGATCTCATTCCTTTATGTTAGTTTTACAGTACAGTAACAGTAACAATACATTATATACAGTATAGTAAAAATACAATATATTATACAGTAACAATAACAATACATTATTAAATACATTATTAATACATTATTAACACTCCAAACTATTAAAATAAATAAATAAATAAATTAATTAATTAATTAATAATACTGTGCATACGCATGTTCACTTGAGGGAAAAACAGCTGTGTTTATGATTGTCTACTGTTGATAAATATGAAAGAAGTCAATCCCAGCCCAGAACACTAGTTTTCTGGGGTGGAAATGTATGGCATGGTTGGAGAATGGACACAGGCCGGGAAACCCGCACAGAGACGTTGCTTTCTCTCTGTGCTCGCTCTCAAATGTCTATGTATGGAAGCCTAACACATCAAAAGTGGGACGAAACAACAAGGTATTAAAGAGTTCTTAGGCATTTGGAACTGGTCCTAAAATGTAACTGGTTTCCGATACCCAATTCTATTCATGATTGATATATATTAGACACCTGGTTGGCGAGGTTGCAGGCAAATATAACTGTAACAAGTTTGGCAGATACGATACTTTGTAGACATATACAGTTTTTCCACGCACCTCTTTCGGTGGATTTTTCCCTAGTTTTAGTTCTCCTCTTCGATTCAAATATGGTTTCCCAGCAACATTCAAAGATTTCCTTACTCTGTCCTTCTATTTGTTCAGGTTTTACCTTTAAATTAATATAATCCCGTCCGAAATATGCAAGAAGTCAATCCCATTTAATTTAATGTCTGAAGCGGACATGACAGTGTGCTTTAACTCTTTCTTCTGGTAAGGTTTCTTCTGGTAAGGTAAGATGCTCACTTTTGTACTCCTGTTTAGCTCAGTTGTTCTTGTATTAGTTGCCTTGTTAATCCTATAGTGTTTGTAGTACTTACTTTGCCTCTCAGGTGATTAATCAAGGCTAGTTTCACTCTCAATTGAGGTGTGAATTAGGGGCAGGGCTTATTGCTAATATTGGACGCGCACAAGTGTCTGTAGCGGTTAGAAACAACTTCTCAACTCTCCCACTAACAAACTCCTAAACTGTAGTAAATCTCTGCCTGATCCTTAAATTTGACTACTATGACAGGATGTGTATCAATCCCAATCCTGTAGTTAGCTCCTTCCGACATCGACAAACTCGTCCACCAAACAGAGGTCGTGTTGCCAGCAACCGCATCTACCCTATCCTGCAATCACAATCTCGCACAGTGGTAGGTGGGCTCTGGAATTGCCAGTCTTCTGTAAGGAAAGCTGACTTCATTACTGGTCTATCTTCCCATTATGCCTTTGATTTCTTTGCACTCACAGAGACCTGGATATCCCCTCAGAATACCGCCACTGCGGCTGCTCTCTCATCTGCCTTTGCCTTCTCTCATTCACCCAGAGCAACAGGTCGAGGTGGTGGTGCAGGCATACTGTTATCCCGGAACTCGTGTTTCACACCTCTCCTTTTGTCTAATCTAACCATCTCCTCTTTTGAATTCCATGCCGTTTCAGTTACTTCTCCAGTCAAACTGCTGATCATCGTTGTGTACCGTCCACCTGGTCCAACATAACCAGGTACAGCCAGGTTGTATATATATAACCACAAGACCCTATCTCTCCTTCCTCTTAAAAACTCTAGAACGCACTGTCTTTAACCAGTTGTCTGTCTATCTCTCTCAGAACAACCTTCTAGACCCCAACCAATCTGGCTTCAAAGCAGCACATTCCACAGAGACTGTTCTCCTGGCAGTCAGGGAAAAACTTCATGCTGCCAAATCCGACAGATTGTCCTCAGTCCTCATCCTGGCTTACAGTGAACCACAAGACCCTGTTAGCTACCCTCAGGTGTCTTGGTATCTCTGGAGCTGCATGGAATTGGCTTTCCTCATACCTGGAAGGTCGATCATTTCAGGTAACATGGAGAGGATCAACATCTGCCCCCCGCAAACTCACCACTGGTGTCCCACAAGGCTCAGTACATACATTTACATTTGCAGCATTTAGGAGACGCCCTTATCCAGGGCGACTTACAACTGAGCAATTGAGGGTTAAGGGCCTTGCTCAAGGGCCCACTAATGGCAGCTTGATGGTGGTGGGGTTTGAACCCGTGATCTTCCGGTCCAGAGTCCAACACCTTAACCACTGAGCTACCACCCCCTAGTACTTGGTCCTCTTCTTTTCTCACTCTATACTCTTTCTCTCGGTGAAGTCATCTCCTCTCATGGATTTTGACTACCACTGCTATGCTGATGACACTCAACTAATCTTCTCCTTCCCTCCATCAGATACAACAGTGTCTGCTAGAATATCAGCCTGTCTATTTGACATCGCTTCGTGGATGAGCGTTCATCAGCTGAAACTCAACCCGAAGAAAACGGAACTGCTGGTGATCCCAGGCCATTCATCTCCTGGTCAGGATCTCAGCATAACTCTCCATAACTCTCACTTTCTCCCTCCACCACTGCTTGTAATCTCGGGGTAACTATAGACAATCAATTATCTTTCCCTTCCCATATTTCTAACGTTACTCGCTCTTGTCGTCACCTTCTGTACAACATCAGAAGGATTCGACCATTTTTATCCACACAGGCTGCTCAAGTCCTGGTTCAGTCTCTCGTCATCCAGAGACTGGACTGCTGTAACTCTCTGCTGGCAAGTCTAACTCAGAACGCTAATCGTCCACTAAAAATGATTCAAAATGCAGCTGCGTGACTCGTGTTCAACTTGCCTAAATTCTCTCACACCATGCCACTGCTGCGCTCACTCCACTGGCTTCCTGTAGCTGCTCTCACGCATCAGATTCAAAACACTGACGCTCGCCTACAAAGCCAAAAATGGATCTGCACCGTCATACCTGCGAAACCTCATCACCTCCCGTAGCGCACCTTGCTGCCTGAGAGCATCTAGCACTGCCTGCTTCCACTGTCTCTCAGGGTAAAAGGTAAGACCAGCTCAAGGTTCTTCTCTGTTCTGGCACCAAACTGTTTCTGTATGCAAAGTTCACACATACAATTCATGTAACATGGTTCTTCTTTTTTTTTCTTCATTCTTTTTTTTTGGATTTATACGGTTGTTCGTCGCCCCCACTCAAGAACTCTCAGAAAGTCATGTCAGATCAGGAGAATCCATGTGCTAGGTAATTGATTAAATTTCCAGATCTGCGTATTCCACTACACATTGAGTAATACATATTAAAATAATGTTTTATAAGTTATAGAAAGTTAAAGAAAATCATTTTAAATGTGTTTGATTTTTAGTGAAAGCTGCTTGTGATTATATTTCCTGGATGAGAAGATTAGACTCCTCCATGTTTCCTGCAGCAGGAGATGGAACTCCACATCTACAATCTCTCCAACTCCAATCTCTCAGCGCTCCTCTGAGGACATGTTGGGGAATTTTAAAGGAGCTCTGATATCTGAAAGGTCCTGAGTATATGATGTACACTTATGTGATGGAACAGAACAATCAGGCAGGAGATGAGCTCTAAATCAGCTTCTGTAGGAGCTGAAGAGGCGATTCTGACCTTCATGAAGCTGTGAAGAAACTCGCTAAACTAAACCTCAGAGCTGGCGCTGTATTACATTATCAACCACAATATTCCGTTACCAGTAAAATATCTATATAACATGTAAGATTAAATTTAAATATCCTCCATAATCAACTGATAAAACATCTTAGATTTGCCTTACTTTCTATAGAGCATGCGCCACACATTGCTTTCCCCTCCTCCTTCATGCCTTTTAATTCTGAGGTAAAATAAATGTTAGCATGTGAATAAAGAAAAAAGCAAAAGAAATTTGGTAATAATGTTTAAATGCTGTAAATAGCATTGACCTTTCCACAGATTTGGGATGTAAAGTATCCCAAAACAAACACTGACACCTAAATATGATATATATTAATATATTATACAACAAACTCATATTCTACCACAGGGTTAATTATTTTCAGATCAGTACACACTATATAAGGTATTAGATTTAATTCTGATGAAAATTATCTGCTCATGAAAGGCTCCACAGGTTTCTGGTATATATATATATATATATATATATATATATATATATATATATATATATATATATATATATATATATATATATATATATATATATATATATATATATGCAGGGGGCACGGTGGCTTAGTGGTTAGCACGTTCGCCTCACACCAACAGGGTCCGGGTTTGATTCCCGTCTCCGCCATGTGTGTGGGGAGTTTGCATGTTCTCCCCGTGCCTCAGGAGGTTTTTCTCCGGGTTCTCCGGGTTTCCTCCTCAGTCCAAAACATGCATGGTAGGTTGATTGGCACCTTGGAAAATTGTCCCTAGTGTATGAATGTGTGTGAATCAGTGTGTGTGTATGTGTGTCTTGGCATTCCATCCAGGGTTTATCCTGCCTTAATGCCCATAGATGCCTGAGATAGGCACAGGCTCCACATGACCCGAGGGAAGATCGGATATATAGCGGAAGAAGATGAATGAATGAATGAATGTATGAATGATTATATATTATATATTGTGACATATGCATATATATATATATATATGCATATGTCACAACACGGCTGAATTTCCCCTACGTTTCAACCCAGCGTGCTCAATCCCCCGAATCCTCCAGTGCTTGAAGTCCTTCAGTATCTACAATAAGAATGTAATCAAACTTCATCGCTTCCTTCATCTACTCTGACACTCTGATCATCTGCATGAAGGCTCCTCTAGTGCATCTTCCAGCGCTGACAGCAAACCGCAGACCAAACATGGCATTCAGCATGGTTGACTTCCCAGAACTCTGAATCCCCAAAACTGACAGTACAAACAATCTCTGGTCTCCCAGTATCTTCACAAGTTCATCTAGAACTACTGAAATTCACATCATAGGAACATGACCAGCATCTACATCCATCAGCAACATTGGATGGCCAGATTTCATGAGTTCTGCTGCAAGTTTTGGGAGAGAGTTCAAGGTTTTTTCATTATATCTTTCCTTTGGTGTTTGTACAGAAATAAAAGACTCATATTTTTGACTCATTTCTCTGAGGAGGTGTTCCAAACCAAACATTGCTGCTTTCAGTTTCTCTGAAATGTCCTCCAGTTCTTTTTGCTCCTTCTTCATTTTCTTCAGGTCTAAAACCTCTGTCCACTTTTAATGGTATTTGTGATGAAGAACAGAAATAGAATCTGATCTGCGATTGTCCAGGAGAATCCCAACCCATTTCATAAAGAATAATTTTTCATTTCCTCTGAGAGAGTTCAGTGAGGAAAGTAATTCTTTCATAAGACCAGAGTTTATGTTGCTCTTCATGTTTTTGCTTCATTTGTCTTTGTATTGAAGTTTTTTGAGTTTCTAAGTTGTTCCTTTGAAGTTGATGAAGGTTTTTGTTCATCTCATTCATGCGTTCACCATCTATTCACCATTCGTTCACCATTCATGCCATAACTTCCCCTGACAGGGCAAAAAATATTCCTTTAGTTTAGAGAGATCATTGTTTCCCTCTAAGTATTTCATGATCATCGTTGCAGCTTCTTTCCCTCTGTTACATTCAGGATCATCTTCATCTTTTATAAATTCACTTTTGCACAAATCTTCAATCTTGAACATTTTGTGTGACTTGGAGGGACTCTCTTTAATACTCGTTCTGAGGTTTTCAGTAACTTCTGACTGATTTCTGTCTTTAAGGCTGATTCTGTATTTTCCAGTTCTAGGTACAGTAACTCCTAATTTATCCTCAGAAAGTAAACAAATCAGTGGCTTGGTGTCTCTGTAGAGCTTCTTTATCATCTCCTTATAAGCTGCATTATCAGGATCAGAAATAAGTACAACATTCACTGAGGACATTTCAGTCAGGATCGCCAGTTGTTCTTTATGAGTTCCTTAATCTCCATGGAGACTACAGAAGGCAACACACTCTGTGAAAAAATCTCTTTCTTTCTCAGATGGACAGTACCAAGTGATCTCCACCACGATCTCCACCTCCATCTGTGGTGGAGATCGCTTGGTACTGTCCATCAGGAGACGGTTTTTGCTGCTACCTGGACAGTGTCTAAGGAAGAAGGTGTGATGTTTCTTAGTGATCAAGCTGTTCATCATCTGAGACTTGGAGGAAGATGCACAACTAAACCTGAGGATGGCCACCATTGGAATTTCTGATTCATATATTCCCTGGGTTTTGCTGATCTCCTCACCGGAGGACTTCTATCTCTTCCTGATTTGTCGAAAGGTCCACAAAGGAAACTCGATCTCTCTGGTGAACGGATTGGGAACCAGCAGAGGCATAGCATACTGACACTGAACCAGTTTAGTCACCATTACAGAAGCCCGGACCCAAAGTGCAGGATGGAGAACTCACTGGGAGAGGCGACCCCGCCTCCAACCGCACCCGCGGAAGCTGCCACACCGCCCATCGTCTCTACACTGCCCAGCCCCGTTCCTCCGCTCGGGTCACTCCCGATGGTCCCTGAACCTGATGAATAAACCCGAGCCCTTTGCCGGAGCTCTGGAGGAATGAGCTCCTAATCTTCGAGATGCAACCTAACCTGTTTCCTACGGAGAGGTCAAAGGTTGCGTACGTCATCTCGCTACTCACTGGACCCGCCCTCCGCTGGGCCGAGACACTGTGGACGCATAGAAGCCCCGCCTTCCTAACCTTCCAGGCCTTCTATTCACACTTCCCGGAAGTTTTTGGGCGAATAGAGGCAGATGTTTCGGCAGGTGAGCAGCTATACCGGCTTTCACAAGGCACCAGGTGGATACAGGATTACACGCTCCTGTTCCACACCTAGCGGATTGAATGAGCACGCACTGCTCACGACCTATCGCATGGGCTTGGAACTGACTTTACGCCTCCAGCTAGAGGCAGTAGATGATTCTGAGGGACTGGAGCGATTAATCCAGCAGGCGATCCGGTGCTCCACCCGGCTCCAATCGGGCGGTTCGTCCGGACCTAATGCCATACTGCCAATTACTTTCTCCTTATTATTTCTGAATCCTGGATGTGGGACACACTCACACACACACACACACACACACACACACACACACAAAATCAGATGGGATCATATGGATAACTCCTTATTGTTTTAATGGATATGGATCGGCAGATGAGTTTTTTTTTAACAATAGCACAACTAAGAAAGTTTGTCGGGAATGACAAATAAAAGCACAATTTTATTTATTTTGTTATTTTCTTGCCCTGGATGATTCGCTGTAAGGACTTCAGTACACATGTTATTAATGATGTTAGTGGTCAGGGTTATGAGCAGTTGGAAATGGGGGTTTTAATTGTCCATACAGGTACAGGACATGAGATTTGCACAGAGTTTGGACAGATTTTCAGTGAGCTCTGACATGGGTGCAAGTATAGATAATACACCTGATTCAAAGGTGCAGAATAGAATCCGTGGCTACGCTATAGCGCGGTTTGTTTGGCGCATTTACAATCAAGATGCTGATCAGATGAAATGTCCTTCCTCCTCCTCTTCACCTCCTTGGTAGGATCTGTCACAGTAAAGAAAATGTAGTTTTTTTGGGGAAAAATAAAGTGGAATTGTATTACACAAAATACCACTGGATTAAAAAAACTGGGGTTTAGGTAAAATGCCATAATGTCCCTGAAAAGGATGGATGTGATTATAAATGTGAATGTTGATTTGTATTAAACTGGTCACACATGAGAACTCATGTGCGTTTATATCCTTAACAGCTTTTGATTATTTTAACTGTAGTAAATGATGGTCCCTGATTTATGGATTCGGTCATTATTTATTTATTTTGACTTGACATAAATTTTCTCTTTGCTGATTGTAAATCAGGGTTGTTTTTCCACCTTGAGTCGTCCTTGCTGAGACTAAAGCTTCCCTCTTGGACACATAATTAATGCGCCATGGTGTCTTTCTTGCTCTGTCTTCATTCATTGTGTATTCCAGGGAAATTGTGAAAAAAGAATCTCGTCTTTACCTTCTATAACGATTGTGCAGAACGCCTGTTCGAGGGCACGTCATGGCCCAGGTGCCAAAATAGGTTGAGTAAGGATGCGCTCAGATTTGCTTAGTTTAGTAATGCCTTGTGTCACATTTAGACAATAAGGCTCGGAAGCATCGGCAGAGGTGGGGAGGCAGGATCTTCATGCTTTCCATAGTCCCGTCACGTCTGGTTTACAAAAATAGTCCCTGGTCGTTTTGTTGTTTTATTTTTTTATTTTTTCCAAAAGTCGAGAGGTTATCATAATCTGTCCTGCTCAAATAGAGAATATGATCAATTTTGCAGCATTATGTTCAGGTAGACGCCTCATGTCCTTTCCTACTATAGAGATTTCCACATGGCTGAACCAGCATCACTGCACTGTGAGATTGGTGGTCTGTTGATAATAATTGCGTCAGTGTTTGTTTTTCAGTCATTTTTTTTCTTAATTTATTTAAATTATATACGTATTGATACATTAAACATTGATTACTGATTCCTTAAAAAGACACATTGTGGATATTTTAAGTAACCAATAATCCATCTTAACCTGATTTTTTTTAACTCCTTGAGAACCATGTGGCTATGGTGATTCTGACTAATGGGACCGTGGTGGTGGACTAGAACCCACAGGGAAATAAAGTGTTCAGCTCTGTTAGTATTGCTCTTTGGAATTGATGAGCACAGATGAAAGAGTTGTTCCAGGAATGGGAAGGCAATGGAAGCAGGTTTGCTTTCTCCAGGGATATGGCAGAAAAAGGAGGATGTAGATCCAAGTTGTGAGCCAAGGATATACACTAAATGGCCATAAGAATGTTGGACATCTGATCATCATGGCTATTCCAGGGCTGGCATTCCAGTTTATCCCATCAGTGTTGAGCATAGTTGAGGTCAGGCCATTGATTTTATCACACTTTTGTTTACCTTCGTGTTTGTGTGAGGAAAAGGAATGTGCAACGTGACAATATAGAAAGACATTCTATGCATTTAGGTTTGATGGTCAAGTATTCACATATATTTGACTTTTATTTTTTATTCCATAGGCCATAGGCACTGGAGGTACCGGATGTAAAATATAAAATCATATAGTGATGGAGGAGATGCACTTCTATTATACCTATATTGACTATTGAAGATGCTGCTATAGACACCTTCTATATCTTTCTTTGATACTGTCAGGTGCGATACGCCTCAGTCGGGTAAAAGCCTGATTTTCATTTGTGCCAAGTAGAGCAGGGCGATATGTCATAAAATGAATTTCATTTTTTTTTTTAGACAAAATTTGATTTTCTATTTTGGATCCACTATTAGTACCTGTTTTAGGCGGTGCTTTGGGGTTTGCCGCTGTCATGTGTATCCACAGCACGCCTCTCCATTCAACATTGTGGTTGTGTTTGATTTGCTGAAATAAATCAGTCATGCTGCTACCTTTAGTTGCCACAATCTTCAGACGAATAATACAGCGGAGCTTGTATTTCGTATTATGCAAGTGTAATGCATGGTGGAATGCCGAGAACTTTGCAAGTTCGTAGTGCCAAACCAAGGTGAAACCGTAAAATCGATTTTTTTGGTTAATAAAACAGCATGGTGTGTACTTTAATAAGAAACTAATAACAGCATGGAGTGTACTTTAACAAGAAACTAGTGAACTTTGGGGTTATTCTTTTCACTGGGGGGGTTTGGGGGGGGATAGTCAGTATTTCCCGGGAGTATGAGATTGCATTAGTCGATGCAGAGGTGCAGCCATAGGCATTGCTGCACTAGCCCGGGTGACTGATGCTGCAAGACACGCAGTTACAAATTCGAAAAAGCGGCAGTCACAATAAAGGAAGGCGTTGCGTATTAGGTCACCTTGTCTAGGTCAGAGTCAATTGCCTTGACGGGGCCCCGTAATGAAAACTGCAAGCGAACCTCAACGAATAATGGCGCGTCTCATTTCTTTTCACGCCGAGCGCGTACTCGCGACATGCCCGTAAAAACACCCAGGCACTTTCGTCAAAGTGGAAGTCACTCCATGCTTTCGCAAAATTTGTCGCTTCTTCACTTTGAGTGCTACTCCCGACTGAAAGTGTTAATTGTAATTCCGAGCATGCTTGAACGAGATGCAAATGCAAATCTTCACCCTGAGTGCTTTTATTCTTCAGAGAACTTAGTCGAGACCTGTCTGCTTCAGGGCCCTTTATTCAATTTGCTAATAAGACTTTGTGTCTCTCCGTCAAAAGGGAAACATCTGGGATGGATGTGTTGCATGTTGTACTGTATTTTGAAATTTCGCTTCCAATTAGCATTTAAATGCGACGATCAGACTCAAATGAATGAAGCGCGGAACTGGTAATTGCAGCTTGCTTTAAGACGCTCAAGACGACTAAACGATAATAATAATAAACACTTGACTGAAAGGCTTGTTTATACGTCACGTGACACGCATTCTCTCAGTAATGAAGTAACATTTGGTGGATGCCAAACTCGCATGAGTGCATGTTTCACTTCGAATCACATATTGGGGCCACTTTGGCATGGAAAAAAAATTGTAAAATTATTCGTAACTTATTTTTAACTGGATTCCGATTCGCCACTGCACTGTTGGGTTTCAACATCACATGACTGTGATGTATTTTTTTTCAGGAACAAATCAGGATCCAACAAATCGTATAATTAGACAGTCTACACATGTGGGTAATATAAGAGACGAGGTGGGAGTGGCCTGATTGAGATGGTTTGGTCATGTGCAGACCAAAGTAGAGCTGGGAGATTAATCGTCATTATCGATGAGTTTATGCCAATGAAACTTGTATTTACCATTTCATCTTGGTTTGGCACAGCGAGCTTCGGTAGTTCTCCTCCTTCCAACCCGTAGATGTTTCATCGCTAACAGGCTTCGTCCGAAGCGCTGGGACGCTGGGTGTTGGGCCGAGCTCTGTGCACTGTTTGGGCATTGCTAGATATCATGTGCTGCACCGCATCCATTTTTAACCTCTGCGCTATCTCCGTAGACCGCTGGCGGGCTGTTTGCTACCCTCTCAGTTACATATGTTTGGTCATGAGCGGGCGTGCTTTTGGGGCCATGGCGGGCTTCTGGGTGGCATCCATCAGCATTTCCATCGGCCCGCTGTTCGGCTGGTGAGAGCCGATGTCCGACGACGAATCCGTGTGCAACGTCAACGAAGACCTGGGATACACCAATTTCTCGAGCGCCTGCTCCTTCTACATTCTGCTCGCCGTAATACTGGTCATGTACTGTAAGGTCTGCATGATGGCACGGAGCAAAGCCAAAAGTCTCGATGGTGGCCGATGGCGCCATGATGTAAAGGACGGCGAGGCCTTCAGGATCCACCGCGGCGCTGCTCGGAGCGCCGGGAGCGAAAAGGAAGATGACGGGAGTAGGAAATGTCACACCTGCACCAGGGCACAAGATCTGGGTTGGTCCTGCTGCGCCCTCGTGAAGCTGCTCGTGTTCTCCAGGTGAGATGAGGAGCCCTGTGGTTTTTGAGAGATGAAGTCAGAGAAGACCTTGAGGAAGAACCTCAAACTCTCAGTGGCTCAGTGATTTAAGGGGCTGGGTTACTGATCGGTAGGTCAAGGGTTCCAGCCCTGGTATCACCAAGCTGCCACCCCTGGGTCCTCGAGCAAGACAGTTAACCCTCTATGCTCCAGCGATGTACCCTGCGCTCTGACCCCTATCAACAGCAAGTTGGGATATGCGAAGTATATATTAAGGCAGGATACACCCTGGATGGAATGCCAACCCATCGTAGGGCACACATACACACACACAAACACACATTCATACACTAGAGACAATTTTCCAATGTGCCAATCAACCTACCATGCATGTTTTTGGACCAGGGGAAACCGGAAAAAACCCCTGAGGCACGGAGAGAACATGCAAGCTCCACACACACATGCGGTGTGAGGCGAACATGCTAACCACTAAACCACCGTGCCCCCTCGCTGTAATGTTTATGTGACAAATAAAGGCTATTCTATTTCTTGACCTTTTATAAACTCATTTCAGCAAATAAATAATTAAGAATTTTTTTCCCCATCATAATAGGCTCCATCTTTCCATCCCACAGACACCGGATACTTCAACAGCTGCCTGAACCCTATTATCTACACTTGCTTCAGCCAGGAGTTCAAAAAAGCCTTCCAGAACATTCTTAAAAGCCACTGCCTTTGCACTAGGGATAGCTCGCCGATCCAGATCTCTTACCACCCTGCTCTTCCCATCAGGTTTACTCCATCAGGGGCAAATCGGGGGAATCCAAGTCTCCTGAAGACCTGCTGCTTCAGCGCCAGAGTTAAAATTCCCCCTGAGACTCATCATGTCTTTGTGGACATGAAAGGATTGTCCGGACTGGATGTGTGAGAGAGAAAAATGGCATTATATATATTAGACAGCAAAGATTAAGCTTCATTCATTGACATGCAACAGTGGTTGTGGAATCACCAAGACCTTTGTGAGTCTACGCTCCTTTTGTCTACTTTGCAACAAACGTCCTGTTATGGTCAAGAACTGGCCAGGCGTCTGGAGTGTTGTCTATCATGGAATGTCCTGTCCAGTCTGCCCACCGTACCCACTGGTGTCAAATGTATTCACTTTCATCACTCAGCTAGAAATATAGACACTAGAGCGGGGGTGGGCAAACTACGGCCCTTTGTGCTTTTAATCAGACCCGCCGAAGATTGTCCAAATCAAATCATATTATAATTATGACTGCATTCATTTGTCCTAATTACAAGCCAAGTGTTTGCTCACTTAGCCTGTAATTGCCTGACATTCCACCAGGTGGTGCATTAGGCACAGTGATACATTCAGTATTAACATTGATGCCTTTTATATGTTTGTTTTATATGTGTATGCTGTATCTGGTTGCTGACAAGTCTGTCAAATTTAAAAGATATTAAGCTTGTTTCCATGACATCTATCTATCTATCTATCTATCTATCTATCTATCTATCTATCTATCTATCTATCTATCTATCTATCTATCTATCTATCTGTCTGTCTGTCTGTCTGTCTGTCTGTCTGTCTGTCTGTCTGTCTGTCTGTCTATCTGTCTGTCTGTCTGTCTGTTTATCTATCTATCTGTCTGTTCATCTATCTATCTGTCTGTTCATCTATATGTTTGTCCGTTTGTCCTTCAGTCCGTCCGTCCGTCTATCTATCTATCTGGAAATGCACTTAATGTGGCCCCTGAGCCAAAATATTTGCCCCCCCTTCTATAGAAGTTTAAAGTATAAAATCAATTCTTTTACTGAAAGTTTTGAGTAACGACCCTAACACTGGTTATGTCCTCGCTAGAGTGTGACATGATTTGTGTGTCGTGTGAGACGGACCGCTTCCAAACCTATAGGGTGTCGGAATGGTATTTGTTTATATCTCATCCAATCACAACCACCCTGATGGAGCCGTTTATCTGCATAGGGTTTATTTTTGTAATGACGACGAGCTGGAATGAAATACGCATAATTGCGTGAGGAGCAGAACGTAAAAAGTCGTAAAAATAATTACTGCAGTAAACAATCGATACCTGAAATTTCACCTTAAATAAGGTAACAGAGTACAGACGCTCCCCACTCTACGTAGTACTAATTTGTTCGTACGTTGTTCGTTCATGTTAATAAAGATGTAAAGCTGTTCTTTATGTTAAGGTGTTTTACGTTCCAGAGCTTCTTGCGTTGAAACAAAAGGAAGCTGGACGTGTCTCTGAAATAAATAAATAAATAAATAAATAAATAAATAATAATTTGCTGTACATATCTCTTTGAACCATTTTGTAGTTTGCTATGAAAGAAACAAATAAACATTATCCAAAGAGGCCACGTTCTCTCTTTTCCTTTCCAGCTTTTATGACCCTTGTTCTGCACTTTAGACAGGTGTGTTCACCCCCCCCCTCTCCTCTCTCTCTCTCTCTCTCTCTCTCTCTTTTCTCCATTCTCCTGAGGTTCTCCTGCCTGTATCTCATTTTCCACAAGCGTCCTGCTCATTCAACCTTGCTGTGGTGGTGGTGATGATGATGATGATGATGATGATGAAAGCACCCAGAGAAATGTCAAAATAAAACACCTGAGGGGGCACACTTTTCCTCTCAAAGACCCCTCAAGAGCATCCCATTCCACATTTGCTGTTTTAATCATTCCCTGGAAGATGTTCCATGTTATTTCTTTGAGTGTGCTTGTGGAGATTTGTGCTGAGGTGAGGTGATGAGTCCTGGGGTCGTGCTGAAAGAGGTTCAAGGAATAATTACAGATGGTAAACATGCCTCCAACATTGTGGAAAGGAGGAACCACATATGGAAAAGTCACGTGCACAGCGACTTTAATAAAAACCCTTCAGTGAGCTCTTTGTGCACGTCAATGACACGTGACTTTGGATAAATAGATATTTATGCAGCATGCATCGAACCTAAGGATGGAATAAATGGTGTAGAGAGCCATCAAGTGGTGAGTTTTAAAAGCAAGTCAGTGATGCTAAAGGTAATATTCTATACCAGGGGTGTCCACACTTTTTTGCACTTTTTGGTGAGGTTAAAATAGTTCGGCCATTCAGCCTAAGATTTCTTTGAATCATTGACACTGAATGCAAACGAACTATTTAATGCAAATAGTATACTTTTCATTTCTTCAAACAGAACACAAATAAATCAAAACACGTTTTTACTAAATTATTTTGCCTTTCATATTTGAAGACCACATAAAATTAAGAAAAAAACTTTCGGTAAGATTAAACATATCTCGGTTCATTTAAAACATATATTACAGTTGTCTTCAGAAGTGCAAAACTTTGAGGGTTTTTTTTTTATCGATACGTGTATCACTGGTTCATTTGTTTTTCAACAGAATATCAAAAAGGCGATAATGTGTTATTTGATTGTGTATCAAATATCAAAATGCAGATTATTATTATTACTTATTAGGAAATAATACAGTAGAGTTTTATAGCTTTGACTTCCTCTTTAATGACTTTGTAACGGAAGATTAAGGCCAGAGGTCTACTGCCATCTTCTGGTAAAATATAAAATAGCCTTTTGTATATTTCGTGTATATTATACTCGACAGTGCTGATGGGCCACATATTGTTGATTTTATGCATTTGGCCTCCGGGCCAGACTCTGAAAATGCCTGCTCTATACAGACAAAAGTATTGGGACATGCCACATTTGATTCCTCGACCAGAGGAACAAAGTTGGAGGCCTCCTTTGTGAAGATCTGCTTTTATATGGGATGGAAGTGTGTAGAAGATCTCCTGCTATTAAGCTCCAACTCCTAATGAACATCTGTGTTTATTCACACCCTTGTGCCTGACAAACAAAGTCTAGTGGAACATCATCCCAGATGCTTAGAGGACATTATGTGTGTGGAATGTTAAATTCGTATGTGGTATGAGGTGTCCACAAACTTTTGGCCATCTAGTGCATTTGGAAAATTAAACCTGTTTCTGGTTAAACATGGAATTCGCTCTTAATGTTTTTCTTGCAGGTGCTGTGACATTGTGTGCCAAAACATTTGCACACACTTAATCATTAATCAATAAATTTATTGCTGTATAAAACAATGCATGTTTTTTTAATTATGCAGATGAACAATAGCCGAACCTTCGAGAATATATATATATATATATATATATATATATATATATATATATATATATATATATATATATATATATATATACAGATATATATATTACAGATAAGATTATAAATGACCCTATTTCAAATGTAATAAGTAGTGTAACTGATAACATTTGATTACATTCATTTGTCCACTAGGTGGCGCTCGATGGAAAAAAAAAAGGTTATACTTTTCAAAATTGAGACGCATCAAAATCAAACTGTGGACGGGGCAGGGCTGCGGGCGAAATGTTTGTCGAGTGAGGGGGGGGGGGGAGGGGGGATTTGTAATCTTTAAAAAATTTTAACATCGTTATGTAAATTTTTGTAAACTGTAATGCAATTTTTTACTTTACTTACTTTGTAATTAAATTTAAATTAAACGTAACGCCGTTACATGTAACTAGTATATATATATATATATATATATATATATATATATATATATATATATATATATATATATATCTATATATATATATATATATATATAGACTATTACACACACACACACACACACACACACACACACATGATGGGGAGTAACTAGTTACTGTAACGGCGTTACGTAATGTAATTACAAACAAAAGTAAAAGTAATTCGTTGCAGTTACTGAGAAAATGTTTTTGACTCAGGATGTCGTTTTCATCAAGTGCCACCTAATGGACAAATGAAAGTAATTAAAAAGTAATCAAATGTAATCAGTTACATTATATTTATAAAAGTAATTTTAAGTTACATTATTTATTACATTTTGAAATAGGGTAATTTATAATATGTAATATATTACATTACATTAATAAAACAATTTAATTATTAAATATTTACTTCAAACTGGAGATTATTCTTTAACATTCATTTCTAATTTCTTTAATGTTCATTTAATTTTTTTTTTCACGGTTGTTTTAATTGTCAGATATGGTACGTGGCTAATTTAAGAAGTCCCCATATTATGTTTCCATATATACCGGTTACATACGCTAATATATGCTATTACGCATATTTTATGTAGCACTCAAATAGAAAAGCAGTCAAAACGAATTTGTTTTAACGAATTAATTAATGCATTACACATGTACATGTACATACACACATATTCAAGGTTCTAGGGATTTGAACTCAAGACCTTCTGGTTAACTATATTATTAATTACAAGGCCGTCTTAAAAGGGTTCTTAAAGGGATGTAATAATTTGACACTTGCATGTAGTATTACTCCGTATTATAAATCTCAGTTAAAAAAAAAAAAAATATATATATATATATATATATATATATATATATATATATATATATATATATATATATATATATATATATATATGGTGTCAATATTATCAATATTACCGGAAGGCATTTTAGTCGATTCGATTCCCACGATTACATCACCAAGAAAAGACAAGAACAACTTTTTTTTTTTTTTTTTTTTACCTTTTTTTAATTTTGTCAAACCACCATGTTTTTTTTTTTGTTTTTTGTGTTTGTTTTGTTTTTTTACATTACCATCCATTACACACACACTTTTCAGCTCGAGCGAACATCCTCAAAAAAACCCCACACACATTATCAACCAATGGGGTTTAGAGGAAAAGGGATATGGGGCTAATTTTTGGGGGGGGGAAAGGGGGTAAAGGAGGGGAGGGGGGGGGTTGAGTGAAGAAAGAGGAAGGATTCTAACAGCATAGCAAACCTTAGGCTGAAACGTCCTTCAACCCCAGTCAGCAAAACAGCGTTTCACTTACATCACATACTAGAGGCATATAAAACATACAGGTTTACAGAATGAGGTACGTTAAGTATAAGAGTGTGTGTGTGTGTGTGTGTGTGTGTGTGTGTGTGTGTGTGTGTGTTATGAATGTTGAAAGCTATACTAGATGATGATAATGATGTGAGGAGGCAAAGCCTGAAAGCTTAAGGCATGTCTTTTTTTTTTTAGCTTAATGCACATGCATGCATACACCAGCGGCTCAAGTGGGTTCATCCGTTTGTTTTTTGTTTTTTTAAAGTTTATGAGTGTGTGTTGTTGTACGATCACACACACACTCACACACACACAGAACCTTCGAGAACATGCAACTCCTCCTCCTCCTCCTTCCCAGACTAGAGGAGAACACCATGTCACCCGAAGATGATGAGAAAGCGTTACGACATGTTGAGCCATTTCCAGAAACAAACATGTGTTTTATCTTACAGAATGGAAAAAAAAAAAAAAAAAAAAGAAAAGGACGACGGTCCGAATGAGTCAATGTTGTTTTTTATAGCACCGAGTCTGGAAGGGTTGCTACGGGCAACTTCCGACCTATTGCAGTGCGTTGCCATGACAAACACTGAGCCGTAGTCATAGTAACGCCGGAATAACACATTGAACGCAGGAAGGAGAGAAGTCGCGGAGGAGAACGGAACCGAAATAAATACCTAATATAAAATAGAACAATTATTAGAATAGTAACATTTTCGACGAAATCCCAGGAAAATCCCCTATTAATTTTTTTTCAGCTGTTTGATCAACATGATGTATTTTATTTATTGTTGTTTCTATATACGTTCAGGACCGGATTTGTTTGCAAACTTTCTCCGCATTCGGAAAATCCCCTCTGTTTAGCCTTCACTCCCGGCGATCCGAAGCAGCTCGAAATGCCTTATAGAGTTAAAACAGCCTGAGGGGCTGGCAGCCAAGAGGCGTTACAATTGCGCTCCTGGGAAAGGCGGCCTAACAAAAACAGACAAATCTCAATGTGTGTGTGTGTGTGTGTGTATGTATGTGTGTTTGTGTGTGTTTACATAGTCATGGGGAAGGAAAGGTGAGTGACCGAGGAGCCAGGATTTTTGCGGATGAGAGAAAATATGTATATATATGTTTTTTAATATAATATATATAAAAAAAGAAAGATTGATCTCATATGAAAGAGTTTGACCTTTTTGTCTTCCCTTTTCTACATCACTACAAATAACGTTACGCACACGGACGTTTTATTATCCGAGTCGCACAACGATACACGTTTTGTACGAGGGGAAAATAAAAATCCCGTGTTGTAAATAAACACCTCGGCTGCACTAAGATCGAGACCCCAGGAATGCCACCAAATCTCGAGGAGGACAGGGAGGGGTGGGTGTTGGGGGGAGGGAGAAGAAATAAATCTGGCACCTTTGCATCGGTTTGCTTCGGCTAATCGACATCTCTATAGCCTTCTGTATTTTTTTTTCGTCAGAAAGTAAAAAATAAAAAAATTACGAATAAAAAAAAAAAAACAACATTTGTAATGTCTGGGCCCAGGTGTAAATTGGATTAGATCAGATTAGATTAGAAATGGCCTATCGGTATGTTCACATTTATTAGCACAGACTAGAATTGCATAAATTCTATTAAATATAATAATAATAATAATAATAATAATAATAATAATAATAATAATAATAATATAAATAAATAAAAAAAAAGAATGTAAAATGCCAGCTCAAAAAAAGAATAACGTGACAAACCTGGCTCGCAAAAAATTCCTAGCTTTTTTTCCCCCAATCGAGCCACATTTTTACATGAATATAAAATTAAAACCTTCAGACAATGAGACATTCTAATCTAATTCATTCATTAATTACACGTCTTCAGGCCGGCGATTTCAACATACCTCACTTTTTTAAAACCCGGAATGATTAATCTACGATCGTTCGCAAAAAGCGCACAAGCCGCTTCTATATTTGCGATCGAACGAGCGATTAACGAGCGATCGTTTTTCATTTCTGGTTTGAGACCAGCAAATCGAACCTCGAATCTTATGCGAAAAAATAAAAATCAAATTCTACGATGAGAAGCGAATTTTTTTTTACTCCACCGGATGTTGATAACTCTCACGAATAGGATACGCCGCTCGGCTCGTTAAATAATAAAAGTCATCATGGAAAAGAAGAACGGCGTAACCTATTATCTGGACCCCTCTGATAGAAAAAAATAAGGTGTTAAATAATAAAAAAAATGATTCTATATAAAATGACACACGATAGGTAAAAATACAGTATAAAAAATGCTAAATCATACAATCAAGGTGCTCAAACATGGAGTGTTATTTCATTATTTTCCTTTTTTTATCTTCACATGAGGCAAATACTTCTTTTTTTTTGCTAAATTTCTCCATATGACAGGATGAGGGGGGGGGGGATGGGTTTCAGGGTTCAGGGGGGGAAACAGGAAAGTAAGTAAGATTAAAGGAGGGTTGGTGGGTTTCGGGAGTGGAAAAAGTCCCGACTGTGGACTCTAGTGTTGGAATGGGAAACACCTCCACTTGTAAACACATCCGCCCCCCCCAACCCCCCCTCTGATCTCCTGCAGGGATCAGAGAGCTCTAACCCAGGCTGGTGATGTTAGCCCTGCCACCAGGGGGCGCCACGATGCGCTGAGTGCTGCGACGTGGAACGTTATCGTCGACCTGAGCGCCTGTGAAGAAGAAGAAGAAAACGCGAGCACACGCCTACATTAGGAGGCGGGAAAGAAGTATGTTTTCTGTCATAAGCGACGTCGCGTCCTGGTACGCCTCAAACTCGAGTCGCTGAAGACTTTAGAAAAATTATGAAATGCTTAAAACACTCTAGAGACAAAAGTATCGAGACACCAGACTGGTCCAGCCGTATGTGCTTCTTCCACAAAGGTGGAGACACATAATTCTACATCATGCGGAATTCAATTTTCTTCTCATTATTTATATATTTATATATATTATATTATATATTTATATTATTTATATTACGTCCTACAAAAGGCTTCTTGTTTTCTATTTTTTATAAACTGTGTACAGTCTTCTTCCAGCATCCTGAGACAGTTTCTCTACGATTCCTCAAAAAAGTCTTGTTAGGGTTCTTGAATAAGTTCCCTGTAATATCACAGCTTTCTCTGAGAAGCACTGCTGAATGTTTGGGCTTGTCTTCTTTCTTTCTTTCTTTCTTTCTATCTATCTATCTATCTATCTATCTATCCTGTCTGTCTGTCTGTCTGTACATAGATAGATGGAAAAAAAGAAAGAAAGACGGCAAGCCCAAACCTTCAATGCTGTTAATAAGAGAAAGCTGTGATATTTGGAGCAGATAGGGTTAAGCGCCCTGATCGAGGCCCCCAAAAAAGGGGTACCTTGGTAGTTCTGGGACTTGAACCTCTGACCTTATGATCACTACCACTGCACTGAACCTACAGCCATAACTGTTCTAACACCCCTGCCTGTATACAACCTGTAAATAACTTGTTTATTACCTGTATATTATGTGTATATTGCATGTGTGTTGCCCTTGTATAACCTACACATAAACTGTATATAACTTGTATATAACCTACATATAAACTGTATATAACCTACATATAATCTATATGTATGCATGAATATAATCTGCATGTATAATCTGTATATAAACTGTATACTACCTGTGTATAACCAGTTTATAAATGTTATATAATGTGTATATAACGTATGTAATATGTATATAACCTGTATATAACCTGCATATAGACTATATTTAACCTATATATGAGTCTGCATACAACCAGTATATAACCTACATATATACTGTATATAACCTATATACGAATCTGTATATAGGCAGTATATAACCTGTATATAACCTACATATAAACTGTATATAACATATATATATATATATGAAACTGTATATAACCAGTATATAACCTACTATATAAACATTATATATATATATATTATATATCTATATATATATATATTATATATATATATATATATAAAACCTACATATAATCTGTATGTATGCATGGATATAATCTGTATGTCTGTATGTATAACCTGTATATAACCTCTATATAACCTACATGTAAACTGTATATAACCAGGATATAAACTGTATATAACCTATTTATTACCTGTATTAATTTCCCCCAAACTATTGCTTTCTAAGTGTAACAGGATGCTAAAGCTAAACAGACTGTACACACTAAAGATCTCTAAAGATCTAGCTTATAGATCCAGGTTCTAGATTTACCAGAAAGGCTGAATCCAGACTGGTGCAGGTTCCGGACAGGCTGACCTTGCTGTTTGGATGGAGATGTTTTGGCTGAAGAAGCAGGAGTAACAGCCTTGGGAGTCACGGTGACTTCACACACCGGTCCGTCGTACAGGCCACGAGGAACGCCCCTCAACTCAGCGAGCTGCACGAGACAGACATGCATTATTACTAATTAGCTTCACAGTGGAACCAGTATCGTATGAAAATGATAATAAAAACAATAAGCCCATAAGCTCAAGATAATAAAAACCAGAAGCCAACGTGGCTGATTCAAATGACTGCAAGATTTACCAGATGATATCGGAGTCCATTTCCTTTTATGGGCATTTGTGGGCATGGTTAAACAGCCATTTTTAGCTAAATATTTTTCCCGCTGATCATCAGGAACATTTCCGGAAAATGAGTCAATTAGGAGACCAGGCCGAAATGCACTGTGTAATGATGGTGACGATGGTGTTTTTTCATCCCTAAAATCAGCATTATTAGTTGTGGATTATGGAAGTAAAATGCCATGTTTTATTTTACCCTGCTGCGGGCTTTTATCCTCTTGTAGACGTAGTCCGGGAACGGTTTCCGGGGAACGTAGCGTCCCGAGCCCTCGGTGGTGTGCAGTGTTCCTTCCTCTAGGACAATTTTTCCCTGGCTGATGACCACCAGTGGAGCTCCACGAACTTCCATGCCCTCAAAGATGTTGTACTCTACAGCCTGCATAACAAGGACAAGAGCACAAGTACATCATACAAACGCAGATAAACTCACTATATTAGCGTATATTACTGTATGGAACCTTACGCAAGCATTGCATTCCCAAATCCGTATTACACAATAAAGCGCATGTAACCTAAACATATCACCACCATATGGAAAAGCAACGGGAACAATTCTTAAAGGAGCCACGTCTCATATTTTACACTTAAAACCACCACTAAACAAATAACATTGTAATGAACAAGAAATTCATATTAAAAGAATTATTTACAATAAAATTTACAGTAAATTAAAAATTTAATGATTAATAATTTTGTTAAAGGGAGAGATTTTGAGTGAAATGTATATAAATATAACATGTTACAGTAACATTATTTGAAACATGAAAAGTATTAATTTATAGTGCATTGAAAATGTGACGATTAATGTACGATTAATTACAATTATTAAGACAGCCCTAATATATATATATATACTAGGACTGTCAAACTGACTTAATGTTATTACACAGACACACACACACACACACAAGTACAAACACCCATTTTCCTCTACCTCGTGGAACAGTATTCTTCCTGTCTACATGGAAAATAAAGTGTAAGGGGGAAAAAAAAGCCAGCTAATACATCATATGTGTATATTTTCTATCATGTGTATATTTTTATCCATTTACAGTTACATTTAAAAATCATGAGATAAACTATTTTACTAAGTATTAAATACATTTTACTTGCAATATTAGCAGTTACACGGCATCAGCTTACGCTTAAGATAGACTACACTTTTTGTCTTTTTTTTCCCAGAAAATAGAAGAAAAAAAAAACATAAAGAAGTGTAAACTCGTCTGTCCTGAAGAAGGAAGGTCAGAGAGTTTACATCTGGTCTGAGAGCGGAGAGGTTTCATTCCAAGAATTTGGATAATTATTTATTAATTAAATAACGTTTAAGAACAGGACATTGTTACAATCCGGGATAATCCCTCGTCTGAGCCAGAGGTTACCATGGAAACGAGTTATAGGAAACTAATCAACACCTTCTGGTCAGTGCTGTGGTGTAGAGTTCATGAACATGCATTTAGTCCAATTCTCTCTCTCACACACGTCCACACACACACACACCCACACACACACACACACACACACACACACACACACACACACACACACACACACACACACACACACACACACACACACACATCCTGTTCCAGCTGCCAGCAGTCAGTTGAGTTATGATCCAACATTCGGGCAGCGTTTTAACCTGACATCAGCGCTGAACCATGAGTCAGAGTTCCACACCCAGACTCTGGTGACAAACAAACCGGAACAAAACGGCCGATCACTTCCAATCCACATAGAAGGAGAAAAACACACACTCTCAACAAAGAACTGAGTTGACTCCCGCTCACTTCACGCCGTTCTGAACAAACGCACTTCCGGCACGCAGCGGACCCTCACCAGGTTGTGGCTCTTGGCCGAGATGATCTTGGTGAGATCGGGGTCCCAGAGCACCAGGTCGGCGTCGGAGCCCACGGCGATGCGGCCCTTACGCGGGTACAGGTTGAAGATCTTAGCCGCGTTCGTGCTGGTCACCGCTACAAACTGGTTCTCATCCATCTTCCCAGACACCTGCAGGGAAAAACGCACCGGTGATATTAAAACATAACGTCTTACTGCACTAAATAAACATAAACATAAACCTTCAGGGGGTTTTTCTCCGGGTTCTCCGATTTCCTCCCGGTAAAAAAACAGGTAGGTTGATTGGCACCTTGGTTGGCAAATTGTCCCTAGTGTATGAATGTGTGTATGAATGTGAGTGTGTGTGTGTTCTGTGATGGGTTGGCATTCCATCCAGGGTGTGTATCCTGCCTTAATTGCCCATAGACGCCTGAGATAGGCACAGGCTCCCCGTGACCCGAGGGAAGATCGGATTTATAAAGCGGTAAAAGCGGTGGATAGAAGATTTAGATGGAAGAATGATTTAGAAGAAATAGAAGAGGTAGAAGATGAATGAATGATATATAGATAGACAGCCAGACAGACAGACAGACAGACAGATAGACAGACAGACAGAGAGACATAGATAGATAGACGATAGATAGATAGACAGATAGATAGACAGACAGACGATGATAGAGATAGATAGATAGATAGATAGATAGATAGACACATGGACAGACAGACAGACAGGGAGATAGACAGATATATGTCCCACTCACCACACATTTGTCCCAGATGATGGACATCCTCTCCTCTGTGCCATTGGTTCCTTCAGGGATGAGAGTGAAGTCGTCTTTGCCCACTGCTCTCTGAGCGGTGTTGAAGGTGCAGTGGGCGCTTCCCGTCACCTGAAGGTCACCACCACTGGGGGACACAAAGAAAACAAGGAAACCATGGATATTACAAGTTTCTATAAATGTTTACTCATTTGTTGTCTTGGCTCTCAGTTGTGATGGTTCCATAAGAGAAGACATACCTTTAGCACATGTGGCCATTACATTAATTAGTGGGATTAAAATGTATTTGATTATATATTATATATATATATATATATATATGATATATATATATATATATATATATATATATATATATATATATATATATATATCTATATATGTATCAATATATATATTATATATATATATATATGAATATAAAGTTAAAGTGAATTTGTGTTAACAAATTTATATAAATAAATAAACCATCTGTACGTTAGTAATGCGTTAACACAAATTCACTTTAACATGTACGATCTCCTCATTATATTAGTGTATATTACCGCATTGAACGTTACGGAAGCGTGGCGTATTCCCAAATCTGTATTACTCAATAAAGCGCATTTTTCTTACTTGGGAATAAAGCGCAATCCTTCTGTAAACCTAAACCAGTTTATATGGAAAATCAATTACAACAAAAACACCACTAAACAAGAAATAACAAGTAGTAACAAGAGATTCATATTAAGAGAATCATTTCCAGAGTAAAAATAA